>VZTM01000016.1:121578-253346 GCA_013400555.1 Jacana jacana | reverse complement strand
GGGGGGGGTGAGGGGGAGGGGGGGGCCCAAAAATCTGATGTGAATGTAACTCCTTCTGAGTTGGTATTCAGCAACACAAATCAACTCATGACATGTTTAAATTTAAATGCTAACCACACACTCTGCGAGTTACTTTAAAGGTTAGTTTTTAATCAATAGAAGTTGCTGACTCGGGAGTTTTTGGCGGCGCAGTGCAGCTCTGGGGCCTTTGTCTAGTGCTGGGCTTTCAAACTTTTTTTTTTCTCTCTTTTTTTTTCCTTCTTCTTCTTCTTTTTTTTTTTTTTTTTTTTTTTTTTTATGTTTACNTTTTTCCTTGAGATGATTTTAGCAATGATTTGCAGACACAGAGTGCTATTGTGCTCCTGACTAGCAACATGTCAATAAAGGAGTAGAGTTACCATGCACCGGGGTGTCAATATGACTCCTGCAGACACTGCTCGGCCCTAATACCAATGAAAAACTTAATTAACCCTTCCCGGATCGACCCGAAACCACACAGCTCTTTTTTAACCTGGATAGCCCTTTACTGAAAAGCTGCTTTTACAGGATCTGAGCTCTGAGGACCTCGCAGGCAGCTGCGTCCCGTGTCCCCCCCTTGGATGAGATGTTTGATGGGCCGAGGCAGCAGAAGAGCCTTTACCCGCCCGCTCCGTCCCACCAGCCCCGCTCTCGGGACAGCGTTTTAATTTAGAGCCTCTTACAGCCGAAATGCACACATAGAATGATCCCCCTTTCCTGCTAATCATTTTAATATTAAGATCTCATATCCCCCTCGAGCCTCCTATACGCGTCTAAGTCTTCCCGGATTAGGTCTGAAGAGCACCATTGTCCTCCTGAAGCACCTGTGAAACTTCTCTATGAGGGCAGAGGAGACCTCCCCGCCTTCAAATGGAAACGGCGAGGAAGCGTATCGCGCGTTCGGAGCCCTGAGAGTTGGGATCCGTCAAGTTTTGGTTCTTTTGCACGATTTAAGGGACTCAGAGGGGCAAAGAGAAGCCCGGATCCCTACGGTGGGATGGCTGCTGAAGGCTTTTATGCCTCCTTTCTCCCTGCACGGTGCAGGCTGTGCTCTCACACTTGACCACCTTTTTATCCCTTCACCTTCTGTAACCCATCCGGCTGCACCCGGGCGGAGAAGGGCGTATTGCCTTTCTTAATTAAAAAATCTCCATTTAAACCACGTGCGCTATCGCAGAACGGTCAGGACGATATTATCCCCCCGCCTTCCCCTAAAAGAGCCGGTATTTTATTTCCCCTCTCTCTCTCTACTGTGCAGCACTGTTCTCCCAGCGAGAGTCTCGAGCTAAACGAAGCCACCAGAGCTAAAGGTCCCAGGCGGGGAAATTGCTGCCACGCAGCTGGCGGTGCCACTATGGGTCCGTATTGTCCCGCCGAGCACCTCGCTGTCCTTCCCCCCGCCGCTCAAGGTGAAGCATCAGAAAGAATTCTGCAGTCCGGTACAAGATCTTCCCTTCCCTTTCTCCAGTCAAATGAAGAAGTAATCTCATCAGGTTGAAAAGTGCTGACTAAGGATTTAATAAAGTGCCTGCAGATGTGTGTCATCTCTAAGGTATTCAACTCATGTAATGCAAAACAGTTCCACACCGAATGTGCTTATAAAATTCCATTTAACCATTGCAGAGCTCTATTTTACTGTTCTCCGAGGAGTATTATCACACTTCCCCCCCCCCGGCCTTTCCCCCCCCCCTAATTTACAGTGCCATGAAAGTTGAGACTCTGCGCTGCCAGTGTCTGAGAATCCTCACAGTAGTAAGGTTTTATGAACCATAAACAATATATACTTGACTGAATCCTAAACAGGAAGTCTGAAATGGCAATTACGCTGCTTTGATAGCGCACGTCTATTTGTTCCTTATGCTCTTCTGGAGATAGCAGGGACACACGAAAATCCTCCAGCCACTTCTGACAATCGGGCCCTTTGTAGGGGAAGAAGAGCGAGGAAACGCTCCGCAATTCAGGATATTAAAAAGGAAAAAGAAAGCTGAAAAGTGCCTCATTGACTCCGGCCGCAGTTTCTGCCTGCCTCAGGAGCCCAGAAACAGGACTATTGTTTATGAAGATCTTCCCAAAGCAGCATTTCACCCCCCGGCTCCCAAACCTAACGCTGGGCATCGTGCATGTGGGTTAAACCCAACAGGCAACCCAACGCCAACTGGGTAAACGTAACTTCTACCTGCACATCTCCTGCCCTAACAATGAGACCTTTCAGCTCTCACACAACCCCCCTCAAAAAAAGAAAAAGGGGGGGGAGAAGAAAAAAAAAGAAGAAGTGAGGGTTGTAAAGCGGCCCTATCTGTTTTTCCAATTAAAAAGTTAAACAAAAGTCCTCAAGGGCAAAGTTTAACGCTGCGGAAGGAGGTTGTTAATGTGGAATCCAGAACTGGGTGTGACAGTTGGCTTATTTCTCCGGGCGATGTAGGTTATTTAAGGACATTCACACGTTTGAAACTCTGACAAAACTCCACACGTCGGAGCTTTTTTGCTTCTTTGCTTCCCCTCATCCACTCGGGGCTGAGGCCCGGGCTGCCTTAGCCATTTTCTTGAAGTTTCAGCCCGCTTCGGCTGCCCGATGGCGGGACAGGTTGGTGCCACCGGGGACTTCAAACAGGGCTATGGTGCCATGGCCGTTGCTGCCCCTGGCACGACTGTGCTTGCAGGAAGCTATCACTGCACAGGCCCGGGCGGGAAAATCCATCTTTGATAAGAGACTAAATAAATAATTTAGAAAAACCCCAATTTGGAGCTTTAGAGCTCGCCGGCAAAGCGGTGTTTGAGCAGCCAAGCTGAACCTGAGC
This sequence comes from Jacana jacana, assembly GCA_013400555.1. Classification (NCBI taxonomy): domain Eukaryota; kingdom Metazoa; phylum Chordata; class Aves; order Charadriiformes; family Jacanidae; genus Jacana; species Jacana jacana. Next base: position 250,530 of record VZTM01000016.1, on the reverse strand, counting down.
CACCACCGTGGGGCACCTGCGAGGACTCCTCTGGGAGCACCAGTGGAGCGGTTTTGTTGGGGGGATGACGTTTCAAGTCATCTCAAGAACTTCCAAGGCAATCAAAACCGCAGACCCTGGGAAGGTGAACTGGGGTGACAAGTCCTTCTGGCCTCAAAGACAGAATGAGAATGTGAAAGGCTAGGAAACACACTGGTCCTTTAGCCATCACCTTGTGAGAGGTCACTGGGATGGATGTTTTTTTTCCCCATCGTGGGTCATTCCAAAGCACAGGACCAAAACTAGGGTTCTGATGGCATTTTGAGAGGTCTGCCAGGGTGAGTGAAGGCAGTGGCAATTCAGCTGCTGGTGTCGCTGTCTGGAGGGCTCGTGGAGATAAAACAACTGCCTTTGCTTTACCCCACGTCTGAATTCATCCCGCTGCTCTACTGGTTCCTCCAGAGTTTCTCCAGGCATGAAATGTGATCCTACTGCGCAAGCCCAAAGGTGAATATTAAAGACAAGGTCACCTTTGTGCCGATGGAAGTTATTTTCTGAAGAGCTGGGATTAATTATTTAGTAATTATATTTTCCAAAATGAAATACCAAAAGGGACGTAAGTAGCATGTTGGTCATCCCCAAAGGGACATAAAACAGTGAGTGAATCTTCTGGTTGTCCAACACCCGCCCCCGGGAGAGTCGCACGCCCCACTTCGAGCATATTTATACCGTCTCCAGGAAGATAAAACCCGTCCCGGGGGGGACACTAGTCTCCAGGCGATGTGTACAGTAGCTCTGCATCCAATAGCTTTTGCAAGAACACCAATTGTGGCAAACTGCATTAAATTACGTGCAATAATTTTGTAATATGGACTTCTGCCTGCCGAGTATTAAAAATGTATAGTAGTTCCAAACCACTTCTCTCCTGGGACCAACAAACTCACTTTGGGCAAGATTTCTGCTTGGGTTCAAACCTCAGGTTGGGAACAGCTAGTGTTTTTAACTAAGTCACCCCAAACCCTCCCGAACCTATGAAAACACACTCATACAGTAACTCCTGCTGTTGTTCCAGACATCTGAATGTTCCAGTAAAGTGTCCCAGCTGGCCCCAGATGTTTCTTAAGTATAAAGCAATGCTCTGAGCGCTGGACCCCCTGCTGCCCCAACCTGGAGCTCAGCGGATTAAAGATTGACTGCGCTATGACATATTCGCATTTAGCCTGAATATAATCCAGCAACGACTTATCAATGGCAAATGTTTGAAATGTAACCCGGCCAGCAGAGTAGGCTGGCACTTTGAATATGATGTATAAATAATGTATGGGAACTTAAGATCTAAATTAGATCTACAGGAAGAAAACTTTCCCTTTTCTCTGACTCTAAAAGAAAAGTTCTCTCACAATGAGGTCATTTTCATGCCCGTCTTTCAGTTTACAACTTTGATTTTAGGCAGAGGGTCTTCCTCCTCCTCCGGGAACATTTGGTAAGTTACAGTTTTCTAAGCAGTTATGCGAAGAAGTTCATTTATTTGTTAGGAAATTGACTTTAAAATCTGCAAAATACCTTCTAAACTTTGCGTCCTTCGCTGAAAGCAAACGGCAGTAACGCTAAACTCTAACCCTTGCTGTTTAAAAAAAGGGGGGAAAAAAAAAAGATAGTGGAGTGAAAGAGAGAGAGGAAAAAGAAAGGGAGAAAGAGAGAGAAACAATCCCATTTTGGTTTTTGTTAGAGGACGGCATACTACATAGATCAGAGACTTTTCAAAAAATAAAAACCCCCACTGTACACAAAGCACAGGAAAATGCGAGGAAAAAAGGAAAAACCTAAAAGCAGCTTAGAATGTGTTAACTCTGCCATTCTGTCAGCTTAAAGAGTATTTTATGCTTGATCAACAGCTCTCTTTTATTATGCTTTTCTTTCATTCATTCAAGACATCAAAGACCAGAACCACCAGTGTACCTGATCTACCAGAAGAACTTGTAAGGGTGTTCTAAAGAAACGGGGGTATTGGGAGCCAGACACCCCTGCGGACAAGGCAGTTCAAAGAGAATATTTCAACAATGATTACATTTTGTAAATCTTTGTACGAAAGACAGCTTATTTCCTGCTTTTTTCATGAAAAATAGATTCTATCCATTAAAGTGAGCCCACAGTATGAAAGTTACTTGAGATCTGAGGTACAGCAAGCGGATTAAGTGGATGGTGAGATGAAATCTTTGAGAGAGACGACGGCTTTCTCTGATATTTGTCACTGCCATAAGGTTTTCTGACTGCGATAGAAACTCCCCCCTCCACCCCCCCTCATTTATTTGTAGACTTGCTGGTGGCAGCGAAGACGTTTGTAAAAGCAAAATAAACGGAAATGAAACAGAAAGGAAAAGGGCAACAAATAAAGGAACTAAGAAAACAAATGGCTGCGTGGAAACTTTTTGACATGTTTGAAAGAAAAACCCTCTATCTGTTTGCCCCACTCCCCAAAATCGCCGGCTGGCCATTTAAACCCAGCAGACACCTCCGGAGCCCGGCGCACAGACCCCAGCCAGCTGTTTGCTTTTCAAAGCCCGCCGTGGTTTCTGCCTTGATAAACTATATAACCTCACACACACACAGAAGGGATTTTTAGCTCTGCCAGACCTCATCTCTCCGTCCCGGACTCTTTATGCGCTGTCACAGAATAAAAATGATCCCAACACAAACCCTGAAATAATATCTTGCTCCAGAAAGGACATCTTTGAAGATATTTCCTCATTTACTGCCAAAATGAGGAGGGTTGTTTTTTTTCACCCATTCATCCTTTCAAAGTTTTTGCTATAATCCTCGCCAAAAAACTGTTTGGGAGTCATCAGGAATGACCCAAACGTGACCCACCGGCCAAGTACAGCCCCTAAGGCCCTGCGCTCCGGCCAGCAGCCACCTCTGCCACCACACCTGGGTGACAGTCACCGGCGTCCCCACTGCTCCTTGCTCCCCTGGTACACGCATCGCTTTTTGCAAGGCAAAACCAGCGGTGCCTGTTTTATCAAAGAAGCAGAAAGAGGACTCTAAAACCAGCCTCCCCACTTACATCCAACCCTTGTGATTTAAAAAGGGGTTTTTAAACTCCGCACTTTCCACCTCGCTTTTTAGACTGCTCTGTATTTTCCCCTGCTGGAAGCCCAGTTAAATTTGTGACAGCGTGTAACACTTTAATATTTCTTATGCTAAATCTCACTTCTTTCTTTCCTTTAATGAAGTAAAGTGTGCATGGGGAACTTGGATCCCTTTAACACTGCACGCCGGGAACTCCCGTGGAAGCTGGGATGGCCGACAGGCTGTCGCCACAGGACTTTCCAGCATTTTGCAAGGAAAAAAAAGGCAGTTTTTTGGGAACTGCTGTGAGCCTGCTCCTGAAAATACCATGCCTGCCCTGTCCTCTGTGCCCCTGGCCACCGCACAAATCCGCTGGGTGCAGGGGGACACCCCCCCAACCCCAAGCCCTGAGGGTGGGTGCTCAGGGCTGTCTCCCAGCCCCTGGTGGCCNGGGGGGGGTGGGGAGGGGGGGAGCTCGGGCGTTTGGCAAGTTCAAGTTCAGGTTTAAGTGAAAATAAAACTGCTCCCGGGGAGCCTGCAAGCCAGCCCTCATTTACATGTGATCCCTCTGAACTTCGCCTGCGCCAGCGCGCCCCGTTTCCAGGGCCCGCCGAAGGAATGTTTTACAGTTAGAGCCCGCAGTGCTTTCTCAGGCATTCTACACCCAGAGGCCCAACTTTCAAGCTGCAGCATTAAAAGTTTCCACAGAGCTACTGCGGAGAGAGAGCGGGAGGAAAAAGGGGGAGGAGAGGAGGGAAATGAGGAGAACAATATCGTCTTAATTGTCTCTATATAGCTCCACAGTTAAAGTATTACTTTTTAAAGGGACATAATTTATTCTGGAGGCACGGTGTTATAACAGCCAGTACATACTTTCGCCGCAGCGTAACCCGCTCTATTCTTCATTGTGCTCTCCCGTTTTGTTGCTTGTGCCCAACTCCTCGTTACCCAGTCCCCTATACTGTACTTACAGTTTTATTCAATTTAAGCCAGTTCCTGCAGTCCTCAGGCAAAGCAAAAACTCCCCTGAAAACCCCTCAGGAGTTTTGCCTGCACCAGGACTGCAAAAATAATCTCCCCGCAACCACCGTTTCCCCCCCTTCTCCTCCACCACCGCTTCCACCACCCCCCTTTCTCCAACCTCCCCCCCCCAAGTTTCTTTACTTTTTATTGCTTTAGACAATCGGGGAAAGTCATCCAAAGAAAATCAAGCCCCAGTCTGGGCCTCCCAGGCTCGGTTTGCAGCGAGACAGCCCGAGCGCACACAGACACACACACACGCTCAGGGGGTTTGCCCCCGGGGACACTCTTTCCCCGTGTCCCACCGAGTCACTGGAGCTACGTGAGGGGCCCGAGGGGTCCCGGCTGCTCTGCCAGCAAGTTGCTGCAGAGGCTCTGGCTCTTTGCTCTGCCCAATTTAGGGGACAAAAGGTAGTTTTTCAGCTGCTTTTCTCACCAATACTTCAGAGTACAGAGGCGCAGGAGGAAAGAGAAGGGAGAGAATAAATGAACTGGAGGGAAAGCAAGTGCTCCCACCGAAATTCCACCCCCCTGCAAAGCCTTCAGTGCCCGGTCTCTGCCCATATTCCATGTCTGTGGGTGAAGCAGAGAAAGGGGCAGCCCCATGGCTCTACTGGGAGAGCCAAGGCAGCAAGAAAAGCAGGGCAAAAAATAGGGGGTTGGCAGAGAGAGGGGGTGGAATGGATGGTGGGACACATGCCAGATAGGTGCAAAGGGACAGAGGGACAGCGCTGGAGATGGGGACTCCAAGACTAGGGAGGTTGAGATTACTGCATATCTTAAGAAGTGGGCAGAGAAAGGTTGGGGTTTGGAAAGGGCTTGAGGAATCAGAGGTTTTGGCAAGTCCTAGGTGTATTGGGCAAGGAGATCCAAATTGATCTTTAATTAACTTGGACAGAAATGAGGGCACAGAAGGAACTCTGGTGGTTTTGCCACATTGACCTTAAAACTAAAGTAGATGGTGGGCTGGAGGAATAATGAGGAATCACTTCAGCAGTGAACTTCCCTCCCCAAATCTCCCCCTTAGAAAAAAAAAGTCAAGTTTGAGTTGACAAAAAAAACCCCTCCTGAACACCAGAACTATAGAATGGTTTCGGTTGGAAGGGACCTTAAAGATGATCAAGTTCCAAACCCCTGCCACCAGACCAGGTTGCTCCAAGCCCCCTCCAATCTGGCCTTGAATGCCCCCAGGGATGGGGCAGCCACAGCTTCTCTGTACAACCCATTCCAGTGCCTCACCACTGTCATGGTAAAGAATTTCTTCCTAATATCTAATCTAAATGTCCCCTCTTTCAGTTTAAAACCATTACCCCCTTGTCCTATCGCCTCACTCCCTGAGCTCTCCTTGTAGGCCCCCTTTAGGTACGTGAAGGCTGGAACATTTCCTATGTTCATTTGTCCTGATGCTTTGTACCTTGCTGACCTGTACAGCCAGCTCTAAGAAAAGTGGAAGGGCCATCACCTTGCCTATGCTTGGCCCCCAGGTGTGTGGCCATGGGAATCGATGACAGGACTTCTCCCATTACACTATGGGGAACCCTCAGGCAAGGACATCGTGGCCAATGAGTCCTGTCCAGTTCCATCAGGGCCATTGGGGTTGGAATGATACAGAACCTGGATGCCTGGGGTGAGGAAAAGCCAGCCCAGCTCTCTGGTGGAGAAACGGGAAAAGCCTTTGTGGCACATGATCTGCCTTGGATGAGGAGGGGCGTATTAGACATGGTTGGCTAAAGGGAGTTGGGTCTTGGCCTAGCTTGGAGTGATTTTCACACATACTGTGAGATGCCAACCAAAGTCCTGGTGGAGTGTAAAGTCATTAAATGAGATGAAATTAAACAATTCAGTTATTTCTGCTTCATCATATTTGTGCAGTATGGCAGGCAGAATGAATTACTACTAATGATCAAATTTAGTAATACTAATTAAACTATCTCAATTTAATTAATACTAACAGAGAAAACAGACAAAATTACTAATGTAAACCTTGAACTTAAAATCAAAAGGTGCCTCTTGCTTTTATGAGTCACTGAATGCGAGGCTTTTCTCTGAAAATAGACTCTATAGAAGTGGCTCTTTGTACTCCCCTAGCAAGCTGCTCCATTGTACTCAGAATTACAGCTCTCCCCCCATCTTTTTTTACTTTCCCCCCCCTTTTTTCTAAATGTTACTCCTTTTACTCCTCATATTCCTGAAGAGCCTCCAGGAGAAGAACCTGAACTCTGTTTTGACTCATGCAACACAAACAGGACTGATAAAGGAGTTGCCGTTACTGGGACAAACTGCCCTTGTTACTCCTGTTAGGAAGATGAACACTATATAAAGAGTCTGCGGAGCCTCCTGTGCTGGGAAGGGAACATAACCTGGCCTAAACTTTCAGAATTAGCCTCTGAGACCAGTAAACTGGGAAAAGAGCAAAACTAAACTCATCTCTCCATCAAGGAAGATTGCTCTGGAGTCACTGAGAGAAAATACCTGTAAGCCAGAAAACAAAAACTCTAGAGATACACAATGAGCGCGCTGTGAGCCCTCCCCAGAAAGAAAATGTGAATTGTAACCTCTATCTTATATGGAAAAGACTGGATGTGTTCTACTGTACCTAGCTATAATCAAAATACAAGCATAATTAAACAAAAATATTATTGCATTTCTAAAGCAAACTTGTGCCAACAGCAACTCTTCCATCGCCTTCTCTCATCGACTGCAATGAATGCGAGAGTCGGGTCCACCATAGATTCACAGACACCATCTCTAACCCCAAAGACTACAAGAAAGTCCTTCAAAAAGGAGGGAAAAAAGGCACCAAATGAGGAATATTATGTGTAAAGGTGTTCCTGAAAAAATCTCAACTCTCATTGGTTAGCACATGCAAGGATGTGCTCACATCCAAATGTAATATAATTTTATCTCCTGTTTAAAAAAAAATATTATTTTTTTTCTGTTGTCAGATTTAAAACGATGTAGTTATAGCAAAAGCACAAAAGGATACTCAAGGTTGGATAAAGCTGCTCCAAGCTATACAGAAATGAATGTGTTCAGCCTCAAAGGTGGCTGCATTTTATTGGTAGTGATTTTTGTTACTCATAGCTCATAATTAAAACTACCTTTCATTGGCTTTTGAAATGTATTTAGGTGCATGCATTCGGAACTGGTATTTGTATAGAAGATGTAAGAGTTGGATTATGCAAGTGAATACGCCTGAAAATATTATGATTATAGTGTCAGTGCTGCTTTCAAAATTGAGTATTAATAACCAGAGTAACTAAAGGCTACATAGCCAAGCCTACAAGACACGCTCACGTTCAGCCTCTTGATTTATTAATACATGATTTTTCCTTTGAAAAAGCATCCTAGTTTTGGATTGTATTTTTCCAGTTCTACCTCTATTCAAGGAGAATACACTATACAAACAAATGCCTACACCAAGATGATAACTTCCGTTGTTCTGAACCAAAACCAAGAAAAGTTGGAAAGGTACAGCTTGGCATGCTGGTAGTAATCCTACACACACCTTTCTTCAATTAAAAATATCAACATGTTTTTAACAAAATTGCAGTCATTTTGTTGTGTTTCTTTTGAAACCCCAATCCTTCCCCTGCATGCTATTGGTATTTGTCCAGGACAGTCCAGCACTAGGGAGGTGATGCTGGGAACATGAAATCTGCTGCGAATCTCCGTTAGGAAATGGCTTCTCATCTTTTGGTCCCTTCTTCTGGAACTTAGTATCAATTTCAGAGCAAGATCATCTATTTTGCAAGGTGTTCATCTCTGGAGCTTCTTTATTCCTTGACCTCCACGTTAAGGCCATTAAGCAAAGGTGATTCTCAGGACAGAGGCAGCTTAATGCCTGTCCGTTGGGAAGGATGTAGGGATCGTGGCCTTTAGGTTTTGACCTTCATTGTAGATTGTGGTCCTAGTCCTTTGATTGCAGAATTTTTAAAAAGTATATATAGCAGTTGGCAAAAAAATCTTAATGTGCCAGTAAATGCAAAAGTCATAAATTCAGCTGCTGACCTTTTCCATCCAGGTCACATGTGACACCTACTGGAGTTTGTCAGGCTGTGTGGAATTTATGGAGCTCGTATAGGTATCAGCTGCGAAAGCTGAACTTTCATGAAATGTCTTTCAAAGGCACTTCCAAAACCCTTGTAAAAAGTCAGTATGCCCTCTTTTTTTTTTTTTTAAGGGTATAGATTCTACACAACATTTTAAAAAAGTTTCATCATGCCACCTCTGCAACTCTTAGGGAACTTCAGCTCTCAAATTATTACGCTTTAGAAAATAGAGAAATCAGGCCAGGCATGTAATTATTGTGATTACCAACTTCCAGCCCTACAGAATACGCCGAACCTCCGCGCCCTCCTTTCCTTCTCGTGTGCATCTCTCTCTGTCCCTCTCCGAAATCGATGGTATCGATGGCGTATTGTCAGTCAGGGAAATGTGATTTGATAGTACCCTAAAGCGGCTGCAAAAGAAGGGGAGGAACACAGAACCTACTCAGGTCCACACCGTGAGTGTGAGATCAATGCCTTCAATAATACGTTTGCCGCCATGTAGCACCCTAAGTGTCGCAATTAATAATGTAGAAGGAGCTGATTAACTTAAGTAAAGTGCTCTCCACTGTGTAAACACATAAAGATCTATAGGGCAAAAGAGGAAAGAAGGAACAAAACGTCATTTTTATATTTTATGTGGACACATTCTTGCTTTCTATTCTGCTCTTGTAACAATTACTGTACTAGCCACTCTGACAGAGTCAATAAATCGATCTGGGACCTGATGCAGCAGCGAGGCAGACTAATCCAATACAGCATTATCTGCAGTGGAGGCTGGGGGCGGGCATGGGGTGGCCAGGAAATGGGCCAAGTCAAGTAAAAGCAGTACGAGGCGCATAACTATAATCTTGCCTTCTACTAATTTGTTTGATTTGTGTGTGTGTATGGACGTGTGTGTGTATCTTGGAGGGAGAAAGTGCTCTGCCCGTGCTGTATCTCCAAAGTCCTTACACAATATCCCGAGTCCTTAAGATGCTCCAGCTGGTCACAGGACCTTGTGGTTGAGCGAGGATCTGCTCCCACTCTGATTTAATCATGTCAGCACGGTGGCTGATGGATTTAAAGATCCGGACTCGATGATCTGAAAGGTCCCTTCCAACCTAGATAATTCTATGATTCTCCCCCACTGAAGAGCTCTCTCCCCACTGACACCAAAGTCAGTACCTGCTCCCCTCTCTTGCCTGTGCCCACCACAACAGCAGCAAGAACTGCTGCCTGTCCATTGAAAAAATGTGGGACTCCCCTTCTGTACAAACATCGGGACTGTCATGTTTTGTCAGATTAAATGGTCACTTGGGTCTGGCATTATGTCTCTGACAGTGGCTGCTCTCCTCTTGGGAGGAAGATGCGAGAAGCCCTATAAAAGAGATGGACCAAAATGATTTAGCCTGGGGGGAAGCTTCTTCCCAGCCCCATGCAGTAAGTGTTAGGCCTTGTAAATCCATGTTAGCGGGGAACATGAGATTGAAAAAATAAAAATAAAAGAAAGTTTCCTGCTGAATGGAAAAAAGAAAACTGTTTTTTGGCAGAAGTTCTTCAAGAAGGAGAACATAGGCCATTGTTATTATGAAGACTTTTCAATGAAAACGCAGAAAATCATTGCCTTTTAGAGTAATTGTTTAGCTAAAGAAAGGTTACACAGCTTGTAGAGAATTTAGTAAGAAATTAAATCTCTCCAGCTCATTCATCATATTTCTGCATTTGCCAACTCTTCCCACCAGGCCCACACTTACTTCTTCTCTCTCTTCTCCCCTACTGTGGAGCATAAGTAATGGCCATAAAACCCACAGAAAGGGTGCCTTACGCACAGGCTTCCTGTTTATTGTAAGGAGGGGCAGGGGAGGAGGGGGGGGAATGCAGTAAGTTTAATTGCTTAGTTTGGGAAATTCGTCTATGTCCATTGTAAATAACTGTATGCTGTATCTCTTGGAAATAGGATGCTTAGTGTTGGTTTCCAAAAAGAAAAGGTCTGAACTGCTCACCGGAGGAGGAGGAAGAAAAAGCACAGGAAAAAGGGTCCCCCCTGCTGAGGACTAACCCAGGCACTTCTGGACTGATTTGGATCCAACCCACTTTGAAGATGAGGCCACACGATGGTACTGGGAAGTTTTCTATGAATCTTTACCTTTATAGTGCAATATGTGCTTTCTTCTTGAGGCCCACTGTTCTCTGCTGCTTTTTAAGAACTGATCTGAGAGCGAAAATTCATACTGCCCCTCTGCGCCAAAGCTCAATTAAACGGGCTTTGTGCACCGAGCTGAACTGAAGGGAGTGGGAGTTGGGGAGTGAGTGACCCTGATTTCTGGTCACCTTTGTATCTCCTCTCTGTGGAGCACGCTCTGGACTGTCATTAGCAACTGTGATCAGAGCAGCACGTTCACACTCGTGCTGCACCGGGGACGTGTGGCTACAGAGCTATTATGCGATGGGGGCACATCAAGAGCAGCAGGACTGCGTGCAGGCTCTTTGCTCCCATCATGGTGGAACCATCTCAATTTCAGCTCAGCGAAGGATTCAGCCAACAAAAGAGAAGAGCGAGTTTAATATGGCCAACCACAAAGCAAAGGCAGGATCTGAAACTTTTTTTCAGCTTTCCAGCTCTAAGACCTGCTGATCCTTCACAGAGATTGGCACTGCATTTCCTAAGCGCACTCATTCTAGACTTAAACTACGTTTTAGAGCTGTCTCCAGGCCACCCTCAAGATCAGGCCACTATAGCTGCTTCCTGGGAGGAAGACGAAAGATGCCACCAACATTCAGGTCATATACCAGCAGCTTGGTGTCACTGGTTCTGCAGCAAAACACTTTTTGCTCAGTGATCAAAACTTTCAGTGGTCACAATAGGGCTCAAGCCCACAAAAGCCCTTCCTTCTTCAATGCCCTCAGCCAGGGCAATTACTATAAACTAAGTGGTCACATCTACACATACATATTTTCACACATTCAACTGTTCATTATCAGGGTTCTGTTTCTCATCTCTATTTTGTGTCCTCTTTCTTAACACGTATTTTAAGGAACTAGTAGGAAAGCTGTCTACAAGGGTATGGAGCCCACAGAGGCTCAGGAGCAATCTAGAATTCAGATGGCACTTTGGGACCCTGCTCCAGGTGCCGGAGGAGAGCAGCCCTCACTTCCCATTGCCGATATGGGAAAGTCCACAGATCCCTGCTGGGTTTGGGAGGAGAGTGATCCCTCTAACTCCAGCAGCTCTAGAAAGTAGCAGTTCCCGCCCCCCAAACTGTGTTTTTACACCTAGTCCCTGCAGATTTCTGTTCTTTACCCAGGAGAGATGCTATTCCTGCGTTTAACTGATGTTCTGAACCTGCCACTACATTTGTTGCCATGAGCCAAGAGAAGGAAAGGGAGAGTCAAGTCTCTGCTTGAAAGAGCTTTGTAGCTGAGTTTCTTCCAAAGCCACGTGTGCTGGCCTACTAGGGAGGTTCCTTTATGGAATATCTACTTCTCAGGGGGCTGAACTGATTTGTACAAATGCTTCCAAGTTAGTGTTCTTCATCTTTGTTCATGCTCAGACACAAGTACATTCAGCCTGGAGGGTATGTATTCTTACCCTGGGGAGAAGTGGTCACCTGAGCAGCGTGTCGTGCTGACCTGGCTTATAAATAGTTCTGCTCAGAACCCCCAAAATAAAAGGCCTGATCTGGTTCCTGGAGCCTCTCATGTTCTCTGCACGTCCACTGCCGGGTACGAGCCGCACGCAGCCCGTAACCCTTGTTCTGAACACGAGCTGCTCGGGGAAGCGAAGCGGGGGCTCAGCTGTTGGCAGAGGGCAGCGATACCAGGAGATCCTGACCTTCGCCTTCCTCCCCCAGGGCCAGCAGGTGCTGACCAGAGCCATTCCCAGGCGCTGGGAAAGGGGAGAGAAAGAGAAGGGGGCCAAAAAGGGCAGGCGGCCGGGCTGGTGGTGCTCATTAATAAAGCACGTGGACGTGAGCCGGGCGTGATGCGGGCAGCCCCGAGTCCCTTCCCTGCTGCCATGAAGGGCAGGGGTTCAGGAGAAGCCAAATCCAGGGAATCCCCGTGAACAGAAGGTGCGTGTTTTACTTGTCAAAAGGAAATAAAAAAGGATATGTGTGTGCACTGGTTTCTTTCTTCCATAGGGTGGCAATGGAACCTGGGCACAAAACAGCTACGCCACTTCAGCTGCAGGAGCGAGAGCTCTGGAGGAGCAGCATTAGTTTCCTGTTCAAAGTGCTGACTTTGATCTATGAATCCCCCACGCTTTCGGGTCCGGCTCCCTGCGAGACCCCTTCCTTGACCCCCCTCCCTGCCTGCCCCCTCCAGCCGCAGCCGGGGGCATCACCTCCACTATATCCCTCCGAATTCAAGCGGGCAGGCAGCAGCCACTGGCTGTTATCACAGAAGGACCATCTACTCTGGAATTTGACCCCCTCCCTTGTCTGACAGAGCTCACATCTGCTAACCTACAGGACGCAGCCTAAAGCTCATTTTTTTTCCCCCCCTCCTGCCCTTTGTTTTAAAGCACTGCTGGTGAAAAATGGCAGGTTGCAGTTTGCCTTCTGGAAGGATTGGGGGGGAAATAAAGCAGTCTTTCCCCTGTCTCTCGAAAAGAAAGTAATTGTACAGTTAGGTTTGGATACGCACCTGAGGCATGAGGTGTTTTTTTAGAGATAAAGAAGAGCCTAAAAGGAGCAGCTACAAAGATGTCTAATTTGGGAAGGTAGGGAACAGGAGCAGATCTAAAGTTAGCAATTTCCTTCTATTATAAATATTTTGCTAAATTTCAGTAATCTCCCTCCCCCTGCCCCCCCAGCTTACTCACAGCAACTCACATGTACTTCACAGCATGCATTTATGTGCTTGGTCTTTACAAGGCTGGTAGCAAGAGCACGGCTGTGCTGAGCTTGCTGGTGTTCATACTGGTTGCTTTGCTGCCCAGATGAGCTTATTTGACTTTAGGGGTTTTTTCTTATCCTTTATGTGCTGCACTAGGTAAGGGATGGGGTTCTGTTTTCAACTGTTTTGTGTTGCAGAGGACGAGCTCTATGTAGAGCATGGTCATTAGCTGGGTGGATTTAGGTCCCCACCAGGGAAAGTGCAAAAAGACAAGCCCTTGGTGTAGTATCCACCATCTGACTTTGGGTAGTGGCTTTGGGATCTGGCAAAGGCAGAAGCAGGAAGAGCTTCTACTTCTGTTCTTCCAGAAAATAGCTTTACCTTTTCCTAGAGAAAGGTGAGGCAATGTGTATTTAGTTCTGCAATTAACTAAGTTTTAGAAACTAACTGGGATGGACACGATAGGGAGCATGTTTAGAATAGAGAGGGATTTTTCCTGAAACGCCTGGGCAAGAGGGTGCATGGTAGATTTACTCTCCTAAGCGGAGAAGAAAGCCACTCAGATTCCCCCAGGTGACACAGCAGTTGATCCTCTGCCCTGGTGCTTTCAGAGGGAGGCAGTTTCTGTTCTGTGCATCCTCATAACCTCACTGGGGAAGGCACTCGGGCTACTGGCAGGTAGGAGGGACTGGAAGGAGCAGGCATGTGCTGCTCAGGAGCCGTTTTTAGCATCCCCAGTACAACTTCCAGGAAGATGTAGGGTAAGTAGGTGGTAAACAAGACTCAGCCTAGTAAACAATGTTTAGTGTGAAGTGGAGCTGCAGCTTGCTGAGTACTTATGATCCCTAAAGGAATTTTGTAGCGTGGAGCAAAGGGAGGGCACTAGAGACCGGCAAACACCGGTTAGAGCAGGGAGTGACGATGCAAACTCCGGTCACACAGAGCAGGTTGCTGGTTTAGTGTCAGCTCTGAGCTCTGAGCACATATCCTGAGCTTCACAAGTACTTTTGTCGCTTGGTTAGGAAAACAAAACAAACCAAAACCCAGCCCAAACCTCAGAAGCCTTTATTCTGTATTAGTGGTGTTGCTGCTGAAGGGCTAGTCCTAATTAATGTGATGGTACTTTCCCATCCCTCCACCACTCTCCTTATTACAAGTCCTTGGCAATACGAGAGAGGTATCTATTACTTAGTCATGAGGTATCTCGACCAGCTCGCTTTTGAAACTAAAGACTGTGTACCCCAGGCATACTGTATTTCTGATTTGCATATGGAAAAGGCAGTTAAAAAGCTGATGCCCCCATATTGCTTGCGAGTCAAGTAGCAAAAGTAAATGATTTATCAAGCAAAGGTTACAACACCTGTGCCTTTTTGTCAACATATACGGAGGATGCCAAGTCAAGTGCTGCTTCTAATAGCTCAAACAGAAATTTAGATTCAAATAACCCCCCAGACAGGACAATTGAGCGATGAGCTGCTGGAGTAGCAGAGCAGTGGATGGGGTAAGCAAGAGGCAGTGTCTGAAAAAACAAACCAACTGAAAAGTTTGGAAGCTGCTAAAACCAGACAAAGCCAACAGCCCTTTCGGGGCTTTCGTTACCGAACCTTACTCACTGATTTAAGTCAGTTTATTTCCTGTCGTGGACTTGTCATCCTGCTACATCCTTTGTTGAGACAGAAAGATGGCCTTTCTCTAAATAAAATATTATTTAAATTCCATAAAATTCCTTTGAGGGATTGTATTTGATGCAATCTGATGTAAATTAGAATGTGCTGCTAATGGAAATGTCTACTGCTAATTTTTATAATGCCCATTAAGAAAGGCATGTACTGGTTTTGGTTGTTTAAAAACAGCCCAGGACAGAATGATCCTTGCTCAAACCCAGCCATGCTGCTGTACATTTGTCTGCAATTTTATCCCAATGTTCTGTGAAAGGCTGTGAATGCCCATGTATGGGAAATGTGACTTCTGCTGAACGGGGCTGTGGCACCCCTGTGCAGAGACTCACTTTTGCAGCATGTCAAGGCTATTAACGACGATGCGTTACCCAAACGACCCACCCATTGGAAGAGAAAATCCCAGCCACAAAGACACTGACCGTGATGTTCCCTTACAGCTTGTAGCTGGGCCGTAATTTTAAAAAAGCAGAGGGGCAGATACAGTCTTCATTTTTATTTTGTTGATCCAGCAGTAGAGTTGGTTAACCCTTCTATCTGAGCTTGGCTTTCAGAACCTCCGAGTGTTCGCTGCTTCCTCCTGTCTAAGGGAGCCGTGTGGCCTGGCAGTTACTGGTCCTTAGGACCCGTATCTTAGGCTGACTCTGAATGTGCTATAAAAATCCTGATGGAAAGCAGCCACCTCAGCTGCTTTTAATATCACAGTCCTATGTGTTTTTATATTTTCATTTTGAAAAGATCCTAAGTGATCATCCTATGCACTAATGCCCTGCAAAAAGAGTACAAAAGCATGTCTTTCTTTGGGGGGATGCTAAGTAAATCCCAAATCATTGCAATTAGTGTTTTTACCTCTCTTGTCTGATTTAAACCACAGTCAACGTCAGAGCTGTTTCATGAATAAGTAGTGAGTTTTGCTGATAAATTATATATTTAGTATCAAGTGGGTTGTGGTGGTGTAATGATGTATAGAAGCATGGAGATGCAGCTGGAGTCAGAGACTGGAAGTCAGTCTCCTTTCCCACTGCAGCGTGCTGGACTTTAATTGAAAGCTCTGCTTGAGTATTGTTTTTCACTGAGCAGCATTGTTGTTCACTACACTGCATTACACAGAAGCACTTAAAGTAAGGCTAGAGCACTTTATAATGATTTAAGTCATAAATAAGGAGGATAAAAGTTTACAGTCAACAAACTTATCTGGGAAACCTAGGCTGCAGGATGCAAATAAGTTTAAAATATTTTGCAGACTTAATACTGTTGTGTCTCACTACATAATCAATTTACCAACTACTAGTTTTTCAAGTCTTCTGGAAAAGGTAGGGAGCATTCTCCAAAGGGTTTCAAGTTTCCTGAGCTATGAAGGAAAACACCAAATGCTTAAGGACTTTAACAGTATACCTTAACATTCCTGTTTCCCGATTTCAGTGTATTTCTGTGTACTCCAGTTGTTTCCAAAACGACTGGAGGAATAGGATTTACATGTGAAGGCACACGAAAGCTTGTCACCTACACCAACTGAATAAGGGAAGAGACCTGAAAAGTGGGGTGCAGGCTGCGTTTCCTTAAGGCATGAAAGAAAAAAACAGACCCTGATGGGTTAAAGCCCCACTCTGCGCTGCTGGTGTACTTTCTGTGACCCTATTTAATGCAGAGAAGGCTTGAGATTCGATGGAGTTTAACCTGTGCTGTCGACAGAGCTATAAACTAAAGCCCCTAACAAATTGTACACAAAGAACAGATAGCAAGAAAACACATTGTGTTCACAGGCATCTGGTTGCAGCCCTGCAAACCCAAAATCTTCCGTACTGAGCGACTTGGGTGTCGTCGACAGCGGAGGTGCCGGAGCCATCGCGACCAGGAGTCTGTCTTCATGAGCACACTGGATGGTGGCATGTGACAGCCATTAGTCTGTACACTAATTATTCAGATGCATATAAACAATGTGAGGGAACTTAAAAAGAGCTAAGAGGAGCACTCCCCAATTTGCTCATTACTTGAATTATTACTTTTTAGTCATCGCAACGGGCTCAAAACAAAATCACAAATATTTTCTTGCTGTTGACCTTTAAAAGGATTGTAGTGCAGTCAGGCAGTCACCGAAAACTACAAACTACAGTTGTCCTAAAGCCCTAGTTCTGCTCACTTTTGTATACTGTCTCCCCCATGATAACGTGATATTAAGCACAGACTTAATTTTTTTCAACATCTGGCTCAAATTAGCTGCTAACAAAACTGCCAACAACTATTTTCTTAATCGACCCTGGGAATTTGATACAGCTTGGAAAAAGTACATTTAAACCTCGTCCTTCTCCTAAAGCAACACAAATGTTTACTTGAGCTTCTGATTTGACCATAGCAGGACTATGAATTCAGTTAACCCAGCTTTATAGGCCTGCCTCCACCGGACTTTTTTTTCTCTTTGTGTAAGGAAACAGATGTGCTCGCAATTACAAAATCTCCTGCTCGCTCCAAGCCCACCACCCAAATGGCCAACCAGGAATTCCAGGCTATTTTTTTTTCCTTTTTTGTTTTTCTTTGCCATGGAAGTCACTGGAGCCATCTCCCGTTGTACCTGGTGGGGGACTAAGGTGCCCTGTGACCCGATGGGTCTCTCCAAGCTCCTTTTGCACCACCTTGGGAACAGCTCCGAGCAAAGCTACCTTTGAAAACCCCAGCCCTCGAGGAACAGAACTGCTCTAGAAGCCAGCATCTTAGAAAGCAAGAGAGATCCTTCCAGTTAGGAAAGCAGCGTTATTACTAGGTAAGGCCAAAATAAAAACAAACAAAACCAAAACACAACAGACAAACAAACTGCAAGTGACATTTCGCTGTAGTTACTGAGACCATGTGGGTGAAGTGACAGCGGCCAATGCAGCTGGCTCCGCGGGGACACGTTAGAGGACACTGAAGAAGAAGAGGCTGCAGGCATACAGAGAAGTCGAAAGCGGCCCACCTGAGTCTGTTGAGGGATATTTACAAAGCTTGGATCCCGTGGTCCAACACTGACGAATCGGTTTGCGGGGGAGGTGCTGGGTGTCGAGTAGGCTGTGAAGGGAAGGGACACATGCGTTGAGGAAGCGGCACTAGATTGCACACGAACAACACCAAAACACACTGTCTCAGAGCCACCTAAGCAGATGTTCAACATAGAAATGTGCAAACGTTTTAGAGAGCGAGAGTTTGGTTTTAGACACTGGAAAAGGTTTGGTCTTCACGAGAGGGCTCCTGGCCAGGCAGGAAGGCCATGACGTGCAATTGGGGACGAGGTGCTGGGGTCACCTATGCTGGAGAACCACTGGAGACCCTTCCACGCCGGGATAGCACAAGGGTCTTCTGTATGTCTTGGCATTGCCTGACCATTTTCACTCCAGTCTGGGGTATCTCTGGTTTTGATGGGGTTTTGTATCGCAGTGCATTTACTAAAGCGCTTATTAACAGAATCAGACCCTTACTTCATGCTAATCCAGCATTCTCTCCCGACAGAAAGTTTTGGTTTTCATACTGCTGTGGTCTGCACTCTCTAAAATGTTCACTTGATGTGTTTGACAAACTAGGAAGATCCTTTCGGTAAAAAATTAATGGGTTGCAGTTTCACTGGGGTGGTAAGTGCAATCAGTCTGAAGGCTGAAGCTGCCTTTAAAAACTGGAATGGCTCCCATAAATGTAAAGCTATTAAATGCAATGCAAGCCAAGAACCCAGATTACTTCCAAACTTGAAGTACTTTAATGATTTTATTGTTGCATTATATTCTCCACTGCAACTGTCCACAATGCCACGTACTTCCCCATCCAAAAGCTCTCAGTGCAATTTTCAGTCTTCCTCTCATTTGAGAATCCCCCATGCAATCCTCTCCCTTGGTCAAGTTTTTTGCATATTCAGATCTAAATTGAAATAACCTAAATAGATGCCTTAATACAAACAGAGTGATGCTGTCTATTTTAAATATATTTATGGGAATGCATTCTGCTGAATAAAATCCCCAGACAACCTAACTACCCAATGAAGAGAAGGAAAACAATGTCAAAAGGAAAGTTACTTGCCAAATTCCAGTCAGGCTAAATATAATGTTCAGGCCTCAACGTTACAGAAAAATAAAGCCCGTTAAGAGCCAGAGAAGACGCTGAGGTGTCTGTGTAGATAAAAGCCCTTTGCCTTTCTGAAGGCAAAACATTCGGTGAAGAGGCATTACACTGGAGGAGCCTTGGGTTTAAGACTGTACTGAATCAGCCCGATGCTCCACCTTATCCAGTCTCCTTTCTCTTACAGGGGCTGGAAGCAGATGCATGGGGAAAAGTCAGAACAGGTCACATATTTACATTCTCATATTCCCACCCTCTGCTTATTTTCAGCTCCGGGACTCACTGTATTTAATGGTCTGCAAGGGATTTCTCACTGAAGAACGCCCCACCTGCCCTATGAGCACGCAGAACAGCATCCTCCCCTCCCCTCTCTGCCCAAGGCTCACAAACGTCTCCTGATGCCTCCAAATCCTAACAATTAGACAGCTTCACTTTCTCAATTCCCCTGAAATCACCCCAGGAACTGCACATCTTCATTTCTTCCTGATCCGAGGGGAGATAAGGCACTCCTGACTTCTGAGACTGAATTCTTCCCACTTGTTTCCACTGAAGTGAGCTTTTCTCTCCAAAAAAAAAGCTAACACTTCGCTAGTACTTGGAAAACTCATGCAGGGAACACCTTCCCTTCACAAAGTTTTAAAGGAATTTTAAAGTGCACTGACTCATCCTTCTGAGATGATTTTGCAAATTGCAGTGTAGCTGGCATATTAGAGCATGAACAGGTACACTGGTTGTTATTCCTATCTGCAAATCAAGGAAGGAATGAACCGAGTAGATTTGGTGAGACGTTCTCCTTGCCTTTTTGCCATGTTCATTTGCTTAATAATTCAAAGAAGCCACACATTTGCAAAGGGTGTATCTCTGTTGCTGGTGCCGTGCATTAATACTCTTCTGTACTGTTTTATGGGGAAGTGTTGGGTTTTTTTTGGAAACTAACTACTGAACCCTATGTCGTGCAAGACTAAAAATTCCTTCTGCAGAGGGGAAAATTAACTTAAAGCTCAAACCCCAAACATCTGTTGTTTGGTCCTTCTGGTCTACTTTTAAGGAAGCAGAATGAGCGGCGAGGCCATTTAATCCCTTGGAGCAGGTAAGTTCCACTCAGAGGGGAAGGAACTCAAGATCTTGTTTACAGTTCTCTGTTGGCAGATACTTTTGCTGTGATATTTGGTAGGAAATCAAAGGGAAACCATCAGAACGCTCTCTTAAACGGCTTCTCTGTTCAAAGAAAAAATCCTAAAACATTTGAGAACTGTGTAATATGCACAAAAGTCCCCTCAAACCCTGTAGGGTGAATTGCTATGTATACCTTTCTGCCATAATGCTTCAAACTATGTTTAACTTGCTTTCTGAAAATACATGGATGTCAGCTTGCTATTTCCTTAAGGGCATACACCTACATTGCTAGAGCCGAGAAGTGGAAAGCACCAAAACTACGTATGCGCAGAGCAGACTTTACACTGGACCCTCCCCAGATGCTCGTCCCACTTTCCTGTAAAAGGTCCCAAGATGGTGGTGGATTGTAAGGGGCCATTTTGGCACAGAATATCAAGTTGACACGGAACACACATTAGCAGTGACTCCTGTTATGGTGAAACTTGGTGCAGAATAGGGAGCCGTATCCAGTGCTGCTTAAACCATCACCAACATGACTTCTGGAGAGTAAGTCTTATGAGGAGGCGCTGAGGGAGCTGGGGGTGTTCAGCCTGGAGAAAAGGAGGCTGAGGGGAGACCTTATCACTCTCTCCAACTCCCTGAAAAGAGGTTGTAGAGAGGTAGGGATTGGTCTTTTGTTCCAAGTCACAGGTGATGAGACAAGAGGAAACGACCTCAAGTTGCACCAGGGGAGGTTTAGATTGGATATTAGGAAAAAACTTTACACTGAAAGGGTTCTTAAGCCTTGGGCCAGGGAAGTGATTGAGGCACCATCCCTGGAGGGATTCAAGAGACAGGTTCATCTAATGCTCAGTGACATGGTTTAGTGATGTTTTTTTTAATCAGAGTTGGGTTAATGGTTGGACTTAGATGATCTCTTCCAACCTAGACAATTCTATGATCATAGCTGTATTTTAGTGCCTTCATACAAATCCCTTTGTTTGACATGGAGGTGGGATTCCTGGAAGTTTGATCACCATTGATTCCTGTCCTGAGTTTACGATGGAGCAAACTGCTCTCACCGGTTCAAGCGGGGTCATATTACACTATAGTATACATAGGCTAAGCCTGCGGTGGGGTCTTCAAACTCCTTCTTAGGAAAGGGAAAAGCCAAAGCATGACAAGAAACAGAAGCCAGTTCTCTTAAGCAGATCTTCTGATCTTTATCAACTTTGTTCCATGGGAACTGCACAGATCTACACTAGTTTACACTAGCTGAGAGCTGGCCCGTTGGGCTTGAACAGGAACATCTTCCTGCCCAGCCTCGTCTTTCTGCTGCTGGAATTCACTAAGGATTGTTTGCAACATCATAGCCCGTAGCCAAGGAAATGAATGTGATGCCACAAATTTGCTATGATGCTTCACTTCAGGAACAAGCAAAACAGGAGCTGGCAGAGAAAGAACATTTGCTCACACAGACAGCTTTGATATTTAGCCAAAATGGCAAGAAATTGTATGAAAGACAAGACAAACAAACAGTTTTAGGAATGTCATGTATTTTAAAGTTGCCTGCAGTAGGAGAATGTTAATTTAAAATATACTTCCCTGAAATAATTGCTATTAAGTATACCAGCCAGTTCTGGAATAAAAGGATAAACCTTTGGTTGGTAAAGATGATGGGGTGAGCGATAATCTAACGTACCACTAGGTTTCTCTTTTACAGACCAAGACAGCAAGCACACGTGCTTGACATGAAGAGCTGTACTGCTTGGGGGAGGTCTAGGAGTCAGTTTAGCTGCTGAGGAGCTGTAGTGAGAGGATGAACCAGAGGAACGTGGTGCAGTACAGCAATTCCTACCGCAATGCCTTCTGCGGCGGAGCAGCCGAGAGGGAACTGCGAATTCTAACAAACTAAATGATAGAGTCATCACCTTTTTTATGGATGTGGAAAGGAGCGAAGAGAGAGCTAAAATGGCTTGCCCAGAGGGTGCTCAGTCAATGCATAGCAGAGAGAGAAATCCAATCTGATTATGAATCCAGTCCTATAGCCACAAGATCATTCTTCTCATCCTGACACAAATGCTATTTAACACGAACACTCTTTTGCGAAAAGGGACATTAACCGATAACGATCTTGCCCAACAAGGGAAAACAGCTAAGTTTCTCCCTGTGTAGAGTTGTGAACCTCAGAAAATAACATTTAGTTTAAAAAAAGCTCTCTAAAAATCATGTTGTACAGGATGGAAGTATCTGAGATTCCGCGTTGGAATGAGGGCCCTGGATTCTAACACTCAGATTCAGTTATGAGAGTGATAAAGTCCAACTGGCACGTAGTGGAGGTGGTGTTTTCTTTGGGCAATGAGATATTAAACCCAGAAACTGTCAAGTTCAAGAAAATATTATATTATGCTTGTTATGGGTTACCAACCAAACAAAATCGAGGTCTGAGATAAGATAATTTTGGGGCTGCGTCTGATATCAAGGATGTATTCTAATGAAAAGGCTTTCTGTGTAGGAAGAGTCAACCCTCCCAAACCTCATGAATCCCATCTCCATTGCATCATCTGGGGAAAATGCTGCCTTTACAAAGGGGCGGGATCCACAGCTGAAATTTTCAACTCCCAGGACACGCCTGGCCACCCAGTAGCGGCAAATCCCCAGAGTGCATCTCCAGGGGCTCTTCCTTCCTTGGACAGCACTAATGTTCATGTTTTGGTTAATGTCACAGCTGGAGAGTTTCACTATTGCTCTGAGAATCATTAACCACCTTGTTGTGATTTTTAGCTCTCGTTCCCAGGAGGCCATGCTGTATTGAACAGCTGCTCCTGGCTCCCGCACCCCTCAGGAGGGCCATATTCCAATTTTTGGTAGGGCCATAACTGCATTTTGTTTCTGCAGAGGGCTTTCTGCTAGACCAAAAAAGGGAAGGAGAATGGAGCGAATGCCAACCCCTTTCACTCCGTTTCCTTGGGGGTACGGAGTGTTTCATTCTCCTCCACGCAGCTAAGGAGCGAGTCTGGCCAAAACCTAACATCATTCCTGCTTTTGTTGCATAAGTGACTTTCCAATATCCTAAAGCTCTGCGGGGCAGCCAGCCATAACCCCGCGACACTCCCAGACCCGGAGCACTCAAGCAGTTCGTAACCATGGAAAACACGAAAAGTCTTTTGTGTGTGTGTGTGTGTGTGTGCGTGTGTATGTGTGTGCGGCTTTTATGAAACTCTGGTGAATCTGCACTTGCTATTGGAAGGCCAATATTTAGTTAAGCCAAAAATAAACACAGGTGAAAATGGAAGGTTGGTACTGATTGACACGCCAAATGGAGTCCAGTGGGCCCTTCTGGCAAACTCCGGCTGCGAGGCTCAAAGTAAAGATCAAACTTTGGGTTGTTTTACTCTTCGTGTGGCCAGCCATTTCCTCTGGCTGTGGTATATATGGACGCTTTTTTTCTTCTAAGATATTCCCTATAATCTACTTTTCTGTAAAAATTGTCCCTAAATTAAATTATATGCTTCTTTACAACTCAAGTCACTGTTAATCAAAACCCTTACCAAAAGGACGATGCATGCCTGAGTACGTACAGAACTATATGTTTAGACATCAGCCGTAGCTAATTAACAAACAGTAATTATTTTCCTAATCTTTTGTTTAAATACCACTAACTGGCTGCTCTTGAGAAAACCTCCATTCCCAGTGAATGTGGCAGCTGTTTGCTGAAGGCTGAGCCGCAGTGACCAGCCCGGGCCGATGCCGATGGGTGGTTTTCTGCAAACTCCAGCAGACGAGCGTCAGCTTTTATGCCAGCTGAGAATCAGGCCAGACACGCATTTAGCTTGTTTACATGATGAGAGTATCACAAAAAATGAGTATTAAGATTACTGCTAAAATGATGTTGGGAATTTTTTTCTTTTAGACACCACACGCTGCCAGTAAACTGAGTCACAACCGTAACGACAAATATACATTGACCTAGTTTCATTTTTCCCGGTTCTGAAGACAAGGAAATAGTAAGGCATTGCTGACTGCATTGAGTGATAACTATGACTAAACATTAACCTTTTAGATTCCACCGCTGAATCTTACTGATAGGACTATAAAAGACGGTATCTCCCACCAGAGAGCGTCAAAACTTCCTGATATCACAAGCGTTGGTCTAAGGTCGGAAAGAGGAGCGGAGGGGAGGGAATGAATCAACCTCTGAGCTCAACAAAAATCTGCTGATCAGTTCTAGAAGTCCTGATTCTAGAAGATCATGTTCACAATCTTACCGGGCTGTCTCATACTCAAACCCATTTTAATTTCTAAGCGAGCCAGAGCATCTTGCTGAGCTTGCAGTCCTGCGTTATGGCGTAGCACAAGGCAAGGCAAAACTCCCGAGAACTCCCAGGTATTTTTTAAAATGCCCCTTTGGAACCTGTGCAAATATCCCAAACAGTATATAAAGCTTTGAAAATGCAGGCGCCCCGTGGTCTGAATAGCGAATACCTCTTTGCACATCAAGCAGTGGTTGCATGTAGCATTTAAATAATAAGCTTGAAAAGCACACAAAGGGATTTGCTCTTTCGATTAGATTGATTTTTGTTTGTGGATGTTATTTGGACTCCCTTCATTGTGGAACAAGTCCCCTACAGTTGCCATTAAAGCACTGAAAGCTTCCCTTTTGTTTTTAAATGTCAGTTTGAGCATAGCTTCATTAAATCATTTCACAATTAACTCCCTGAACATCCAGACTTTTTTAAAGCATCAAACCCAGCTGAATCACATTTGTTTCCCAGCAGAGTGAGTCCAAAGTGGTATCCCCAAGTGTGTATCCAGGAATTTGTATATTTGACTTGTGGCTACACAAAATACATATGGGAGCCGTGTGGGTGGTGGAGAGAGGATTAAAGCTTTCTCCCTAGGCCTAAGAAATACCATAGCTTCTTGCCCAAAATGCAGGGCTCAGGAACCAAGTCATTAGGGAAAGACATCTGGGTTAAGCTAGGAAGACCTATTCGCAAAAGAGCTATAAATGAAGTGAACTCCAAAGAGTTGTTAGTTTAGCCTAGTATATATAAGCAGCAATGTTTTCGATGAGGCTACCTGTCTGACTTCCACGTAGCATCTATCCTCTGAAGTCTGACTCCAGGTACCAAACTGCCTCCTTATGACAGCAAACAAGATCCCCACAGTCCCAGGTCCGTGTCACAGCTGAGCTACTAGCCTTGATTTCTCTCATCTGCCGTTACGTGAAATACCAACAAAGTCAGAAACGAAAGCCTATCCTTAAGCTAACTCTTTTCTCATTGATATAAAACCAGCTCTGAATTTTCTCCATCATATAAGAGATGGAGATAAGAGATAAGCTCCTGTTTCCTGAGAGCTAGTCCAGTCCTCATCCCTGAGTAGCCAATACCCGGTGGCCGCAGCACGTTGGGTGCTGCCGTTAGCCCTTGGTTCCCGCTCTGTCTGTACTTACTTGGAGAAGTGGGAGAGGTGGCCCCTCCTTCTGTTGATGTAGTTGGAGGTTTTGTGTCTGGCACTGGCAGAGGCACAGGCCTAGCCATTGGTGGCGGAGGTGGTGGTGGCAACATTGGGGTAGGAAGGAATGGATTGTGCACCTTGCCTTGGCTGCTACCATTGGGCTGCCAAAAAACAAGCAAACAGACAAAAATTATACTAAAAATCAGCTATTAGGAACCTCCAGTAATAACAATCTAGTTGAAGGCTACGTGCAATATATTTACAACTACTTGAGAGGTGGCAAAGAAAGTCCTGGGTCAAATTCTCCATTGACTTCAAGGAACTTTGTCTCAAACCCTGTGAGCTTTGTGAAAGTAGGGAAATACTCGCTTTTAAACGTTTGTCCGACTAGCAGCTGGTCTGAACTACCCTGGATTAAATTCTATTACTCTTCCTGTTTCCTGCAGCCACTAACTGATGCTCACTGAGGGCTGAAGCAGTATTTTTGATCCCTTAAATCCTCCAGTTTCTGCCTCTTTTATACCCTTAGGATATCAGAGCCTAGGACTTGAGTGTAAAGTTCTTAAAGATACTGCTCATTAAGAGAAAAAAAACCC
This sequence comes from Jacana jacana, assembly GCA_013400555.1. Lineage (NCBI taxonomy): Eukaryota > Metazoa > Chordata > Aves > Charadriiformes > Jacanidae > Jacana > Jacana jacana. The sequence continues at coordinate 224,688 of VZTM01000016.1, read as the reverse complement.
AAGCATTTTTGGTGGTCTTAAAAGTCGTGCTGATATCTTATTACAGGAAAACGTATGAGTATAAATTAAAGTGCTCTCCCACATCCTTTTTGAGTGAGGAATAGTATAGCTCACTCGTTAGTTGCCATTAGGATCATATGGAGCAACGACCGAACTCAGAACTGCTTCATTTTACACGTTTGGGGAAAAAAAGCCACCCTCCTTTCAGTCTGGGATGCGGTCGGTCACGGGCAGAACGGGCTCAGCTATACAAGTGTGGCCTGTCAATTAATCACCAGAAAAACCCGTCCATAACAAAAAGTGTTTTCAAGTATCACAAAAACAAGAAGCAGGCTTGAAAAAAAACCCACCTCCCCTTCCCCCAGCTTGTGAAGTTTACATTTTAAATGTAATGCAGCCTGGACACTTGAAAACCATACAGATAGATGCCAAATACCATTATAAAGAGAAAGTAGGACAGCCTGTGAATCAGGTGTTCCATTTTAGTGACAAAAATGATGAGATCACTTTCGACAGCACTCTACAAATTGATCTCACTGCAGTTCTTCTGGCACTGAGCATCGGCTTTTCCATTGATGATAAAAGCTCAGCTTTAAATACAGATCCATATTCTAAGTACTGCTAAAGAAAATAATATTTTAATTCCTGTTAGGGTTTCCATTAGCCTGAATTACTGGGGACAAAATACTCACACTGGCAAACACTCGGGACCTTATTTTCATTTCACCTGCTTTGGCACTGACAAAAGGCCTTAAAGTCGTGTAGGTGCAAATCACACTTGTGCTAGAGCAAAAATGGTTCAGGGCATAAATAAGACTCAAATTCATCTGCATTTAACTTAACAGCACCCCCACTGACTTCAAAGACTGCAGTTCCTTGGGTTTGCAGTAAGAAGCAATCCTTCAGGGTTATTTATTTTTCCAACATCCAGTACCTTTAATAAACTAATATATTAGTGAGGTCTCTCAAACACTATCTTGTCTCACAATTAGGTCCCTTTCCTGCCAAGAAGACCCCTGCTGTATGTTCATTGTGAGTGTGCTAACAGTTCATAACGCTGAATGGTTTGGGATAAATTAAGCAAATGAATACTCAAGGAAAAAGAAAAGCACTATATTGATTTGTTGTCTAGACATAAATGTATCTGCTAACATATTGCAGACATTATTCAAAGCCGGTACTGGCTGGAGGAAGTAGAGTCAGTTTTTCTGCTGGGGAAAGGAAAGCACCGAGAACAATATAGCTTATTAAATAAGTGTAATAAATTAGATGCTAATAATTAAACTAATTCTCATTAACACTTTCAATCCTATGTATGTCAGGAGAGAAACAGTCATTTTGCCAGTTATTACTTCATTGGCTGGAAAAAGTTACATGCATTAGGTTTCATGAAATATTCAGAGCGTTATTTTAGATTTGATTTACATAAAATTTATAAATTCTGTATTTGACCGCAATGCTATTTCAATAATAGCAAGATGATTCACTTTATTTGATTAAAAAAAAAATGAAAATGGTTATTTGAAGCTTTGGAACTCTGCTTAATTTTTCATAGCGATAAGGGGAAAAGATAACTGCTTACAGAAATAACAAACCATAATAAACTGTACTTTTAACATCTTGAGTTCAAGTACTGGTCAACTTGATCTAAAGTGCTACAAGGCAGTATTTTTTTTTTTTTTAATGAACTTAGCTGATCTGAAACATCTGTTTCTCACCCTCCCTTTTCCTGCTCCTTCCCCCCCCACTCTCCCCTGAACTTCAAAAATAATTAATAAAAATTATTCTGCCTTCATATTTTGTTAACCCTAGTTCCACTAGGGTTACAATGCATGCAGCAAAGTCGTTTGTGGAGGGACCCAGAAGGTCACTGTATCACCAGCTTCTCTGACAGTTGAAGTTAATTTCACCACAATGTGGTCGAGTGGTTTTTTGGGGAGGATTTCTGTTGTTTTATCAAATATTTTTGCAGTAGCAGCACTTCATTATGTTTGATTTTTCCCTTCCAACGCCTATCCAAGGTGTGTTCCTGTATGCAACATGCTGTTAAATATAACCCCATCCTCCCATGGTTAATTTTACATAGGACAAACACTTCTGAAGAAATAAAAACGGCTTCCTTACATTTAGGAACCCCACCTGTCCAGCCTGCTGACCAGCGTCGGGGCAGACAAGTTGGACAAACTCTTTCAGAGTCTCCTGAGGATGATAGCGGATTGCTGGGTGTGAGAAGTATGGCCCAGGCTGTTGAATAATGGGTGATGTTGGAAAATGAAGAGTCGATGGTGTTGCATGTGGACTTGCTATAGGAAAGAAAACAAAGAAGTTATATAGAGTTTTGCCTTCGGAAAATAAAACAGTTTAAATCTACTGTAGTTTTACTTTGAGTCTTTTTTTTTTTTCCCTTTTTTTTGGAAACTGCACAGTACTGTTTATACATCTGATCTTCACAATTAATATATTAGACCACATTGTGTCCTACTCTCACTCCATCTAGATCCTGAAAGCAAAGGGAGCCAGACATTTTAAAGGCTTTTCTGTGTTTTTAGTGGACACGCATAAAGGAATCAGCACTCCTTTGTGAAAGTGAAAACTATTCATCACCTTAAGAGCATTCCAAATCAATCAGGCAATAAAGAAATGTATTTGGGAGATTAGGGTTGATTTAATTGACATTTCATATTACTTGGATTTGCACATATGAATCCATTTTATATTGCACTCTAAATGGTTGAGAATTTAAAGATGGTCTAACACTTCCTGTTGTTGGGGGTTTTTTTCCACCTCGGTTTAGGAACATTTATTTTAAGTAACGTATTTTCATCTAATGAACATGCACAAAGTGGCAAGATAGTTTTGAAAATTACATTTACATTTCTCCTGAATAACGTTAGGCTCAAATCTTCAGCAAGCCCCCAGCTTGCATTCAGGGATGACGTTTAATTTGGTGAATTTATGGGCCAACAAGCCAGCTGGAAAATGTACCACAGTGAAGGTGTAAAGGTGTAATGTCCACAAGCCCATCGGCAATGACAGATTTCACCCTCAGATGATTTCAGCAGAACTACAAGCACAGCTGAAGAACCTTTTGCTCTCCTAATGTTAAGTGATACCTTCGCCCACTTCCTTGGCCTTCCAGGATATATTGGGCTGGACCCTTGTGAGCCAACAGTGCTGTCACCATGAGGTAGCAACTGCCACCATTCATAGTGCTATGCATTCTCCCTTCCCCCTTTAAAATGAGAATTCATTTTTCCTTTAGAATGCCCAAATAATGTGGTTGAGCAGAAGCTCATTCGTAAATCATGCTTTACTTCTCAGCAGACAGCCATCATTACATCCCTTTTGCTCCCTTGGGGTGCTGTCCCAGTCATCTTCCAAGGGTGTCCATGTGCATATACTGCACTCGTACACCACTCAGAACCCATCAGATAAAGGCTATGCAAGGGAGGTTATATCCTACAGAAACTCATTTGTTGGCTTTCAAGTAAGTTAAATAAATGAGAGGGGGGAAAAAAAGCCTTTGGCACTTTTTGAAAAATTGGAGAGATGCAGGGAAGTTAACTAAAACCAAATACAAACAAGCAAACAGTCATTTCATGATGAATGTTATGAAAAGCCCTCAGTTAAATAAAAGCTAAAATCTGCTTCTTAGTCTTGTTCATCACCAGTTAGTTTAATAATATGATGCTTTAGTAGTTTTTTTTTTTCTTAAGCATTATTAAACCATTAGCAAATTCCGAGCCTGAAAGATGTGGACAGAACGTACTCAGAGGAACAGCAAGGAAACCTACTGCATTATGCTACAAACATTCATTAAGGGCTGCTGGGCAGCACTTCTAGGTACTTCTTTCTCCGTGACTGAATAGAAATGATTACTTTGACACTGCCACCAAAAAGATCTGCACTCATGCTTGGGGGGCTGAGATGGGATGAACATGAAGCTCTCATCCTTGCCATGAAAAGCCCCCCTGTAACCTTGATAACCCACGACTTCTCCCACTCTATTCCCTTCAATACTGTTTAAAGTACTCAAAACCAAAGAGAACCATACACTAAATGTGTGGTACCAAACTGCATCTCAGGCAATGGGAAAACACTGCTACAGGAAAGCATGGAGATGAGGAACCAAAAGGTAGCGTGCAGCCTTCAGCTATCTCTGATCAAAGCAGATGGAGTGAATCTCTTGTGATAGCACAGACTATCTGTCTTACAACAGCTAGATATCATGGCATGTGGGCTGAACTGGAAACCAGTTGTCTTCCCACAGCTCTACAATGCTGCACTTGGGAAAAGGAAACAAGAAGCAGCATATCCCACACTCCTTGTTATGGAAATGTTGACAGTTATTCCATGGCCAAGGCAAACACCTGTGTGCCCAGCCTGTTCGACCTGTCTGCACATCTGGCCTTATCTCTGGTTTCTTTTTTTTAAAAAAACTAGTTAATTATTTCTTACTCACTTTTAAGACAAATAGTTTTGTTCTGCGTTTGCATCTTAAATTATAGTATATTTGAAACCCCTTCAGATAAAGAACCCAAATCTTCAAAGGAAGAAATGAAGACTATTTTCCTGTCCCCAAACTCCTGGGAGAGGCTGTAACTTTGAAGTTTGCTATTAAAGGTAGAGATAATGTGGGATTCACCTTACTAAATGTGGGTGTCTACCAGGGAGCTAATTATCTTAGAATCAACAGAGAACTAAAAAGAACTAATGGTGTCTAATGAGCCACTCATCTCATCCAAAGATAGACCCCTGCCTTTGACTGGACTTTGCCGACCGCACCGACTGGCTCACCAGTGGGTCTGAATGGAGCCCACCAGCACCAGCTCCGAGGCAGATACCTCCAGTCTAGGCACACACCTTCAGTGAGGTGAATTCCACCCAAAGTGTCAGCCTCTGATCTCACACCAACCCCTGAGGTGTAACTGCTTTAATGACACTTACGTCATAGCCGCTTTACAGGTAGGAACGTATCTCCATCTTCTCCAGGAAGCAACAGTCGTTTTAGGGCTTGTCAAAATATTTTGCCACAAATACTGTTTCGGCTAAAGCTGGTGATAAGCATTCTGATGACTACAACAAAATCTTCATTGGCATACAACCTGCCCAGTTTTTGATATAAAACATATTCTTCCTCTCTTCCTTCTTTTCTACTTTTATAGCTCCCCCTTTCCTTCTATGCCAAATGGAAGATGAAGGATGAAGATAAAAGTGGGAAATGAAAATTGATGTGGCAAACATCTAATTAAAAAAAAAAAAAAAAAAAGGCTGGGATTTTAAAAATATGTACTAAAAAAGTTCATTTTAGCACCAGTTCTGCTAACACTATTTGAAATTGATAAAGCACTGCACTGTCCTGTGTACACATCTGGAAACAAACTCATTCCCTTTCTTCTACTGGGCGAAAAAGAGATAGAAATGCTATTTCAATCAAAGAAGAAAGAATAAAAAATTCTATCCAGGCAGCAGATGGAAATTCAAAACAAGGCCTAAGACCAAACTGCATTTAGCTTTTCCAAAGTATGGCTCTTCATTTAATAATTTCATTTGCTGTATGAAAGAAGTGTTATGGTTATTAGAAATACTCATAGGCGTGTAAAGACGAGGTCTTTCGCTGTTGCCTTGACCTCCTCCACATGTCAAAGTAGAAAAAGAAGCACAAAGTGTTTGTCAGTGATCTTCCCAAAGAGAGAGAGAAGAAAAATGAACGCAGAAACGATCAACAATAATTCAGGAGGGTTAAGTGTCGCAAGAAGGAGAAAGTGGTTCCTCTTCAGACATGGCCAACTCCTCAGCACAACCTCAAAGGCTTTCTACTGATCACATGAAAGACTCAAGGAAGGAAACAAGACCAAATAAGCATCAGTCCTCAGTGTGTGCCATACTCTGCCATGTAGGGCTCATTTCTCAGAGTGGATGGATTAAGCATAAGAAGTAATGAATGGAATAAGGATCTCCAAAAAGTTTGGTTTTGCAGTCTCTGACCAGGAAACACCAAAACCAACTGAAAGGGCTGTTTGATCAGGGGAAGAATCTACTACTGTTAAACTGATCAACATGACAAGTGTGCTAGAGAGAGTGGGAATTAAATGCTAACATCTAAAACCTGCTGGCCCAGACACAGAGCATCACTCCGATAGCTGTGCTGTAGTCATCAATTCTGCTGTGTGCAAAAACAGCCTTTCAAACAAGTTCCGAGTTCAGAACACAACCGTGTTTCCAAATATATGGATCCTCACAGGCATTTCTACTCACTTAAAGGACAAGCAGGTTGCTGTTTTCCCTATGCTGAAACCAAGACAGTCCCTAAAAAGGGGCAAGTGACCATGGACAATCCCCTTTGGTCACAATTTTCAGAAAGACTTAATACAAATTAAGAAGTTATTGCTTCAGCACACCATGACTAGAGTGATGTAAGGTTTCCTGTGTACAAGAAGGGGCTATTACTACTTATGTGCTTCTGATGGGATGTTATAAGTCTCAATCAGTGACTGTAAATTCTTTGAGAACTTCAGATGGAAGATAAAACAGGTCTTTGTCTATTATTTATTTACTTATTGACTTATTATTTATGTATCCCTAAGCAACTCCCCACTGCCAAACCGTATTTCTCTTGGCGTCGTTCAGCCTGTGGCATTTATATTTTATTATTGACCTCGCTAAATGACATAAAATATAAGTTCTACAACCTATGAAAATATGTGTATTCCAGATTAGAACTTCATTTCTACCTGCTGTAGGTATGGAGGAGTTGGACTATCTGGCGTTATTAAATCTGTTATTTGTGTGTGGGGGTTGGAAGCAGGAATTATCCTTCCATCTCAAGGCAAGCATAAATATTTCAAAGCACACATGATTCTAATTCCATTGAAGCTCATCTGAAACATCCCAGACTTTTTATTGAAAATGAGATGATAATGTATGGTGGCCTGCAACAGATATACCAGTATTTTAAAACTACTGCTATTGGGCCAAGTAATTATGCAGTACAGCTGTTGCGTGCTATACTGGATTTTTTAGTGGTTTATGAGGTTGTGGTGCTGTGCAGCACAGAAAGAAGAGGATTTTTTCAGAATGCTGAATTCAAATGTCTGATTAGGCAGGCCAGTCTTGCCTCTTCCCTTCTTGATTTGTAGTAGCCACTAACTAACTAGCTAATACAATAAGTTGCATTCATTGATTAGGTTAGCACTTCACATGTCCAAAGCAAATGAAGAAGAGCCAAAATTGTGAATTCTATTCAACTGAACGATCAGATAACACAGAATCAGTTAATTTGAAACAGGTTAGAGTTTTCTTCAGATATTCAGTACCCTTCTCGGGCCCTTCTCCTGGAACAAAGGAGCAGTCCTGATAATGACTTACGGGGTCTTTTCTCTGAGGGAGCGCTCACTGATGTGGTAAAGAGACTTCATGCTTGCACCTGGAGCGCTCAGATGGATTTCTCCATCAGCACAGACCAACATATGGGGGAAGATACATTGATCCATCCACCTTCCATCTCCTCTTCCAAAAAATCCTCGCCAACCCCTTCAAGTCCAGATGACTGGATGAAATTTCTTTCTTCATAAGGCTGTTTGAAGTCTTTGAAAGGGTCATTTAGCGCTGCTCTTCTCCCGCTCAGGAAAAGCCTACTATCACCCTATGCTCAGAGAAGTCGTGGAATCAAAACCACTGTTCCTTCACAGGCACAAGGGCAGGTCCATCAGACCAGGCCAACAGTGGCTGGGCTTCACTAGGACCCAAGGCTCAGATACCTCCTCTAGAAAGTGATAATTAAGTTTACTAATAGCTCATTAAACATTGATCAATCTTCCTAGAAATAGTAACATTATGATCATAATGAAACAGGATCATTTTTATCAGCTTGTTTTTGAGGCCATTATAATTGGCTTCATTACAATTAAGAAAGTATTTTTTTAAAAGTCATTTCCCTGGAAATGTTATAGAACAGTTTGTTCTGCGAGATATTTCCATTTCAGGCTTCTAAGTTGCTTTAACTCCCTGCATGCTGTAAGCTTTCTCCGAGCATTTAATGCACGATGCAAGTGCCAGTTCAAATTATGCAAGATGTATCCCACCCTTTGTACCCCAAAGGTACTTATTCTGAAAATTGACCATATTAGAGTACTAATTGGCTAAGCCACCATGCTGGCCGATGTGAAATGCTTTCAAACACCATGAAACAGCTGTGTTTATCGGAAATATGAAGAGTGACTTTTTAATAAGGAGATCTGGCAATAATCCAAATTTGTTGAAAGGAACTTACACTTCTGTGTATAATACAATACAAGAGGTAAAGAATGGAAGCCTAAAACAATAGCTTTAGGTCCACAGATTTTTGTGATGAAGGCAGTTACCCAAACAAGAAAAAAAATAATTAAGAAACTTGGGCTGGGACTTGCAGAGGTCCTGAGAGAATTCATTAGCTCCTTTGGAATTTCAATGGGAGCTGCGTCCCCATAACTCTTTCAAAGGTTTCTGAAAGCCCCCATTTTTCTTACTGCCCATTAGGAATAGGTTTTAGGGTGATAAATGTAGAGCAGTCTCTTATTTAGGTCACCAAGGACTTGCCTCCACTTAAATATTGAGCTTCTGAGGGTAGGACTGACCAGTCCGAGGACCAGCCCTCTGAAGGCAACTCCAGTCAGTGGAAAACTTCAGTATTGCATGAATCCCACAAGGGTGCAAAGAGGCTGTTTGGTAACATGTCTGTCAGGTCCATGGATGAGCCAAATTCAAACCAAGCCTGTTTTGCATTCCCCTTTTCAGTGACTATGCTGGGAAAACACACACCAGCCTTACCCTCCTTAGCATGGCTAAAATTTAGCTATCGCTGAGACTTCCCATTCCGTAGGCAAACGTAGACGAAACATTCAAAATAGAATATAAACAGCTGACCAATGCAAGAGATATACAAATACCCTAAATATGATGGATGGAGGATCTGTTCCTGCCCATGGACATCAAAAGAAGGACTGAACTGCCGAATGTCCACCTCTCAGCTCCAGAAGTCAAGCGCAGGTGGTCGGCTAAGCACTGCTGAAAAAACAGAACCACTGTATCTCCCAAGGTGGGGCTGGCCCTCAGCCCCTTTTTGCTGCTCTGGAGAGTGGTATAAGGCACCCAGACCCTTGGTTCAGAACCACTCTTTCTGTAAGAGATTTTGCAGCAGCAAGTGGGAGGCAGAAGGACATTTTGCCAGGGCCCACGGAGGTCCTAGCGAATAAAGAAAATACGCTTAAAGCTGTGTTTGGGCAGAGGGTTTATTGGTGTATTATTGGACTGTGAGTATTACAGCCTGGCTTTTGCAAACCTGTAGAACTGATCTGAGGGCGGGCTCCAGATTCTGGCACAGGCAGGGGGCCAGTAGAGTTAGCTGTTTTGAGCAGATTGTTTTAAAACATGTCAAAATTCTTCTGCCTTTGGGAGAACAGAATACTATAGAGCTGATTTCAAGGTAGAGAAACAAAAATCATACCTATAGAAAGCACTCCTTCCTTCCAAGACCATAGCTAGAGGTCAAGAAACATCATTTACCCAATTTGTAGAATTCCCCCTTCGCATCGAATGCTGGCGACTTTTGCATATTATTATTGTTTTTAACACACATGATGTATTCCCACACAGCAGATAAAAACTACTGCTAGGAGAATATATCATGTCTTTCTTATAATGAAATGCAGTTGATAAGTTTACAGTAGAAATGTAAATTCTCTTAAAAACCACAACCTTTATGTGTGTGATGATATAATTCTGCTTTGATACTAAAAAGGGCATGGTAATGGAATCCGTGACTTTGGAGTGATATATTGCTGTTAAGTTAATAGGACTCCACATTCCCATTTCTAATATCGGTGTTTTTTTCCCCTTTCATTCTGTAGATGGTAAGCTGATACTACATAAACATTGTTAAAGCTATAGTTCCACGCTACAGTAATTCACTTAACTTTAACATGATTTATGGTTCTGTCAATAGAGGAGGTTGAAAATCCAGAGCTCTGATGCTTAAACATGGGTTCCATATTTAAAGCAATAATGTGCTTTTTGTGTGTGTCTGAAGCTAGAAGAATTTAGCATAAAGCAGAGATAAAAATATTATAGTTCGCTGCACTGTTTAAAGCATATAGTTTAACTTCACAGATACATCAAAGAGTGCAAAGAAACTGAGCACAGAATCAGTAAAAGTGGGTAAAATACTTTGGTCCCGTAGCACTTTATTTTTATATTATTTTTTTAGGGATGCATGAAATCCTATTAGTGTTTTTAACACTCCCCCCCTCCCCTTTTTTTTTCATTCTTTTGCTCAGTTAGATCAGCTCCTTTTGTCAGGATGAGTTTAAATCTGGGTCCACTGTGTTAATCACCCCCCATTCTTCTTCCTGGCACTTACCCTCCAGGCATTTTGCCTCTTTAGGAGATTAAGCGACCAAGTCATCTTGTTGCTCTAACATGTCCTCACTGGAGCAACATATTAACACAATTCCTCTGCAAAAGAGCCCTCTTTAGAAGTTTGCTGCAGGGATGACAAATTAACCCAGCATGGTGTCCCACACATCTATCTCAGTACAAATTATTAGTGTAATAGAGCTTTTAGTTATGCATTTATCTAGTAATTATTGAACGGTTATACAAAACGAAGCTGAGCAATCATGGCCCTTTATGAGGCAATCTCAGTGGGTGGCCTTACAGTTAATTTAGGATAGGACTGTCTAAGCAGTTCACTCACACACAAATTAGCTGAACAGCCCGCTCCTTTAAATATTTCCTATGTCACAGGCTAACTCTTTACAATACAACAAAGGTAGAGTTTTAATTACACGGTTCCTGACTTTTGTTTAGCTGAAGCTTTAACCGTTTGCAAGCCTTCCTCCCTGCCCTCCCCTGCCTGGGATGTGGGAGTAGATGGCAGTTTGGGTAGGGTATCTAGTAATTACTAAACCCTGACCTTGGGGCCATCTGTTAGGAAACTGTTTTTCCTTCAGCATCCTATTATTTCAAAGCCAGAGGAGCAAAATCACAATCTTCACCTAGATGGTCAGCTCTCCCGACATAAACTGGAGCACCTCTTCGCGCTGCTCCAGAAGCAATTGGTCGGTGTTAATCCTGGTTATGGTTTCTACTCCACTTTCTTACCCTTGTGCTGTGGCTCTCCCCTCTCTCTTGGCTGTCTTTACGTTACCAACCCCTGAGCTGAGGTGTCTGTATGGGAATGAACTTGCACCACGCTGTTTTTGTGGCAATCCAAAGGAGAGGAGGAGGTTACACCGGGCTGCCAGCTGACGGCACGGAGGAGCAGTTGTACGGAACAGGGTATTACAAAACCTTTCACGTTGAGTAGCTCTGGAGCAAGGCAGAGGGAACAATCATTCTGATTTGGGTGAAGCTGGCCAACAGGACAGCTAACAGGCACCCAGACTTTGGTGACCCCGTGGAGAATTTGGATAGAGAAGAACACAATGTCTCCCCAGACACGTGACTAAGAGATTTTGCCACTGTGGCACGAACAGAGAGTACTATCCTGCAGAGTTTCCCTGGTAGGCCTTGTCCTGATAAAAATCTCAATGGCAACGTTTATTATGAAGGAAATTAGAATAATGGGATCCACTCCACTAGTTGACTTTGATCCCTTCTTCTCTTTCTGCTCACACACCCATTTCCTTGGCTTCTTCCCTTTTGCGCTGTATTTCTTGTTTCTTGTAACTGTGTTTCTCCTTCATTTACCTTCCTAACGTACCATCTCATGGTATCTTATCTTTTCTCTTTCCTTGCCTTTTTCTTCCTTGCTTTTTGGCTTGCAGGATCTGCGCTGTCACATTCTGTGGAAGTGCTTGAACGCTCCACGGCCCAGGCCGCCGCATATCGTAGGTTTACAAGATCGCGGTCAATTTAACGTTTCAGCCAGCTCCAGATATAAAGCCACTAGAGTGTAAGGAGCAATACATGGAAACCCAAAACCACTTATGTAAATACTGCTGCCACCCATAGTATTTAAATCTTTCACTGTCTGGTAAAGAGTTCAAGCGGGCTAATGGCTGGGAAACTTTGTAAGATGCCAGCAGTATGTGATGGCTTTGCAATGCTGGAGTACTGCGGTGGGCTACGCTGACCACCAAGTAATCCAACGTGCAGGTAATGGAAGTATGCTGCATAGGAGAGAGGGAACTCACCACTTGGATTTTCAATGCTTTGCAATAAATTCTAAAACTGATAGCGATGCTAAAGCCACCCTATAGGTGATCAATTTACCATCTGCCAGACACTGAATCCTAACCACGCTGGTCCAGAGAAGACATATGGTGCATTCATAGAGTCATGCCCAAAAAACTGCCATCATCAAGTGAGGCTCCATGAATCACTTTGCTAGCTTATCACCAAAGAAACTTGGATCTTACCACCATCTGTTGGAACTACTGAGGAGTCACTGAAGCATTGGCATCCATGCGCCAACACTCACTGCACATCTGGTCCTTTGGTCAGCCAGCTCAGATCCTCTCTGCTGGCTACTGCCCAGCTGGGTTGAGTACTGGCAGCGGCACCAACGCAGATAGGAAACTAGTGCACAGCCTTCCACAGCACAGCACAGTACCGGCAATTTCAGGAGAACAGAGGTTTTCCAATGGGTTGATTGAATGGAGCACCTCTGATTGAATGGAGAAATCCTCTTAAGGAACTACTCCTCCTCCAAGCATGTTTTGTTTCCAAAATGACTCATTGTGAGGATCACTGGGAAGGGCACTCAGTACCCTGGGATACCCCAGCATAAGACGTGCACTGTGCTCTAAGGAATGTTTGGAAGCGTGTGAAAGATTCGTGAATATTCCTGAGAAGTTATAAATCACTGGTTGTCAATGACAACACCTGCCATGAATAGTCTACAGCTTCTTCTCTGCTGTCTATTTTGATCATGCTTTACAAATGCATCTCATATACACATCCAAGTGATAAACTTGCACATACGAACGTCAGAAGGAGAATGAACCTTCTTGTAGTTGTTCAGTTGGCTGAGGAGCTTACTCTGATGGTGACCTACTTACTCATGACTTTCCTTTCTCTGAAATATCTCTGCAGACTGAAGATGAAATCCTTCCCTTACTTTTCTGAAGACCACTCAGGTGGTGGACCTGCCACTGACCATTTACACAGTGCAGAGGTATCCAAAGAGAATGCAACGTGTGGGCACTACAGTGTACCCATCACTGCTGCAGAAAGGTCCAACTTCCAGTAACTAATGGTGGGTATGAATTGCTCAAAGATTATACCCTCTTATACGATTGCATCATACTCTTTATGTCGCCACTTTTGATACCTGAAAAGCTTCTCTCTTCTGCTTACTGTCCTGAAGGACACTGGAGGGATGGGATAAAGAACAAAGCTGGATTTGTGGAAAATAATCCATCTCAGTACATTACCCCTTACTAAGAGAACGATTGTTGTAGAAGAGAAATAAACACAGCCAGTGCGCTGTGGAAGAAGAATACTGACGAGGAATGTCCCAAAAGAACAAAGAACGAAGTCTGGAACAAGATTTTTGCAGGATGATGACACTTCAAGAATCCATGCATGGATTCAGGGGGATTTTTATTTTTTTTTCTGAAAGTCTGTAAGGCTTTGTTTGCGAACAAGCATAAAATAGAAGAGGCTTCCAAATGATGTTGCAGAAGAAGTCTTAGTTAACCTGCTAGGAATCATGAGGATGAGAAACTGTGTTACTTCTTTATGTGGTTAGTAAAGACGTCTCCTTCCAAACAGACAATATTTGAGAACTGTAATCATTGTATTTGCTCTTTCAAATCCTGGCTGTCTTTGAATGTTCTTCTCACATTGCTGAACGATATCCCCTGGTGCATAGAAAAACTCTTGTGAAAACAGACTGTAGATGAGATTTAAACAAGACCTCACCAGTGATACATTTCCTCTCTCAGCCACACAAAAATCCAAAATACAGAGGGTCCAAACAGGGGCAGACACAGGCATTCAGTGATCTTGAAAAATAAGTGTGAGGTAAAACACAGCTAAATAAAGAAAAGCCTATTAATTAATCAATCGACAAATCTAAAAGGCTGAACTTCTCAAAGACAGGAATTCAGAGTCAGCTGATGTGCACTGAAAATAATGTTAATGGAACATTTATATTATTCATACTTATTTCACCAATTATCAAGGCTTTTTAAAGGAGATATATTTTGCCAGATAGCTCAGATCCAAATTTCAAGGGAAGTCTGTATAGAATTTAGATGCCTAAGATCTTCCGAGGATCTAGGTATGTGCCTAAGGGCAGTAAATAATTTTTATGGGATTGACCACGACAAATCAAAACACAGTAGGTAGATTTAGCACAGCACGAAACCCCATGAAGTGCAACTCTGACCTCGCTTCAACTTAGTGCAATTCCACTACTTCACACTGCATCACCTGGACTGTGCAGACAAAGAGGCTCCTCCTGGTTTATGCTGCCCTCAGTAAAACCACACTAAAGCCAAACAGACATTTCTAAATCAGTTCCAGTGCGAATTGTTAACACAGCTTTTTATGCTTCACCATTCGACCGATTCCTTAATAATCTTGTCTAAGTGAGACAAAATTTCTTAGCAGAAAGAAACATGTCACAACCATTCGTTCCTATTTTTGTATCTTCCAAAGAGGTTTGTAAGAAGATTCACTCGTTTGTGTATGTTCCTATGCCCAAGTGAGTTCCTTTTCAAACGTGACCCGAGTATTGCATTTAGTTTTCTAGGCTAAATGCAAACGCAGCTTTCTAACAAAAATGTATAAGCACATCTAGACCCAGAGGACATCTCATTTACTTGGAAAGTCAGCCAGAAGAGTACTGCGAAGAAAACCAGGCAAAGCATTGCAGGAACCAACTTCAAAGGAGTCCCCTAACAAGGTGGTTCTTCAGCACGCTGACACCAACAACATGACCACTAAATGACCAGCAGAAACAAAGCCATGGTGCTGGAAGGCGGGAGAGGTTCAGAGGGGAGCAAGGGGTCCCTATCTCGAGTGGTTTAGACTCAATCTGTGTTCTTAATGGATAGAAGCAGAAGACACTCTCTGTAACGCATTCTGCCCCTTTTCCCCACCCCAAGCCCCCAGAAACCAACGTTTCCACCTTGGTTGAGTGGTCACCAGGAGGTTTACCAAGCAGCCCAGCCTAGCAAAAACCAAACACGGGTCTTGACAACTAGAAACTCCGGGTTATCAAGCTTCTGAAGCACAGCCTCTCACTGGCTAGGTCACCGGTGGCGATGACTTTCCATGGAAAGGTGCTGGGATGGCCACTGGGTGCCGTGGCTAAGGTTTAAGCTGCCTGTGGGGGGCTCTTGGGTTAGGCCTCACCTCTGGGTCCTGTAATGACAGGTCGATGGTGCTGTGTGAAAGCCGTTCCAAGGGAGGAGGTCTGCGAAGGCGAGGGACTGCTGAAACCAGACTTCTCTGACTTCTTTAATGTAGTTGGCGATGGCATTCCTGGCAAGAATGATTGATAAGTGCAATTTAATAATGCTAGGTCATGGAACGACAGCCTATGCATTGTGAAAGTGAGTGCAGAAGCAGCTAAGAAAAACTTAAAGGACAAATGAAACGGAATACAACAGCAAGCCCAAAGCTCACTTTGTGGTCTTTAGTTTTTTTGAGGCAGAAGCAGCCATGGTTTGCTCTGGGCAAAGAGTACTAGAAGGCAGCCATATTTTTCTTTTAAATCTGAAATATGGATAAGATGCAGCTTATTATTGCTACTGAAACCTACTCTGCTTTATTTTTAGAAATCTGTAATAGCTGGAGCATTTGGATTTTTACAGGCTTTTTATGAGTTCTGTCTTTCACTCACTGTTCTAGTAGATTACTGCAAATGGATCTTTTAAATGTGCTGCACGACTCAAGGCACAACGAGAGAATGAAGTTTTCTGAGTTCAAACTCTGCCTCTCCTTATTCTCTCGACTTCAAAGGTATTTGGAAGTAATATATTTATGTGGTTCCCTTTCGCTTTCAAATTCTTTTTAAAGGGTGAATGGTATTTGTGTCTTGATATTAGAAGCCACACTGGAATTATTTCAGAGTTGTTATTACGCCCTTGAACTATATCAAAGGCTTCCAATGAAAATCAGAGTTAAGTTGCCATTGGGTGAAACCTCTCCTGTGGACAGGCAGAAATGGTGTAATGCTATTATGACTGGTTTGTTAGGCTCTGTAAGAATAACTCCTGTTGATATCCTATCAAACCCATGGCGGCAAAGAAATTAGTGGAATGAATATATTGCAATAGGCTCTTAAAATCCCAGCCTTTTCTACAAGTGATTTGTGCTCAGGTAAAGGAATATTACAGCACATAGCTGAAGAATATCTATGTGCCTCCCTATTATTCTCTCTATTTTTATAGCTGTAGAGGCATATGGGCATTCTGATCATCTGCACATACTCTGAAAAGGCAGAACTTCCAGTACATCAGGCATTTTGCATATCCATAGGGATGTAGCAAAACAAAGGTGCAGAATAGTTGAGGTTTCAGGTGCAAAGGCAAAATATCAGGTAATATGGAAGTTGAACTTCCACTAGCAAAGTCATTCAGCCTTACTTCCAACTCCGTATTTTATAGAATTTAATCATTAAAAAGTAAAGAGAGAGGCCTGGACAATATTATCTCTGGACAATATTATTAACTTTATATTTAATAACACTAGTTTTATAGTCCCTGGGATGTTGATTGCAATATGCAGGAGCCTTCTTTTACTTTATGTGCTGCACCGCTGGGGTCTTAATGGTTTCAGCGAGGTTTTCCAGTTTATGTTTCAGAAAGTTAAATAAAGTAAGGGAGCAGTGAGAGTTCCAGTGTTGTATTTGCGGCTTTCTGTCTTGTTAGCTATGAGGTATTGCTGTTGTGGTGTTTTTTTCCTCATGGTAAGAAAGGTTACATACTTAATCTTTCAAAAAGAAACGTTTTAAACTGACAGATTATTGTGCAAGAAAAATACTGGGTTGGGATTTTTTTCATACTGGTCTCAAAGGCTTTGGAGGGGGGACAAAAGCAAGAAGAGTTGGTTCAGTTTGGGGGTGAGAAAATGAGACCGAACTAAGGTATTTTAACGCTACATTCCAGTGCAGCTTGTTGAATTTTCTGCTCAAATGGCATGTTGGGATGTGACTCAGTTATTGCTCTGTGTCTGAATGTCCATATTCAGGAGGAGGGTACAAAGAAGTAAAGGTGCTGTTGACCCAGATTTCCTTATGATAGAGGAACTGAGGATGGAAATGCCAAATGAATGTCAGCCCCAGCCCTAAACACAATGACAAGGGTCATTGGTGATATTTGTGCTTGGGGAGGAGCAGAGTGACTACGCTGCCTGCAGCAAGGCAGTGGGTACATGTGGGTACATCTCTTCTGCACTGGGCTTTGGAAGGGCCTCCGTTTGCCCCCAGGAAGTTTTTAACGGGCTCCATCCCTCAAAGTGCAAAATAGGATGGATAGGACACGAGACTGCTTATGCACGGGGATTATCACAGTAAAACATGCCTGCTTGTGAGCTGCTCTAACTGCAAGGTCGTGCAGGACTCTTGCATGGAGGCAGAAGGTCCCTCGGGCAGCTGATGGCTTTGTAGGCCATGAGCAGGGATCCAGGAGGGGACAGGAGTAGCCGAGCCCCAGGCGAGTAACAGAGGTGATGGAAAGAGCAAGGGGCTCTAAATCTGTCTGCCTTGGGGTTCAGCTGGGTCAGGAACTTGCTGCTTTCCCCGTATCCTCTAGCTGCATACTCTCTGCATATCCCATAGCCAGGTTAGATGGGGCTTAGAGCAACCTGGTCTGGTGGGAGGTGTCCCTGCTTATGGCAGGGGGGTTGGAACTCCATGATCTTTAAGGTCCCTTCCAACTCCAACCATTCTATGGTTCTATGATCTTCAGGGTTATGGGAAAGACAACAAAGCTTCTGAGAAGGGGGAGAAGCTGTTCTTTTAGCCCTGTGCTAAAAAAACCCTGCTTGACTCATCTTAACCACTGTAGGGGTAGAGAGAACAGTGGAATATGGTTTAAAGCTGTAGCAGGTTCATGTGACTGAGTCCTAACACTGGAACTTGAGGAGCTACAACAAAGCTGATGAAAGACCTTGCACTGTGGCAATGCTGAGCAGTGCCATGTACATGTGGGACTGGATTTGATATGGCCGAGGCAGCTGTCTTCATGTGCAAACAGAGATTTTAATGTCACAGGATGCTGGAAAATTGAGTAGAAAGCCCTCAATGCACTGATGATTGGTTCCTGCTTTTGTTATATGTGTTTGTTATCAGCATTCTGATCGCTGTTATTATCACTGCTTTGTAGTTTTTATTTATTTCAGCGCATTCTGGAATGTGTCGGTTTGGAACAGTCCAGCTCTCCCAAGTTTTGATTTTGTTTGAGGTTTGTAATGACACGTTTTATTTTGAGTGATCATATCCATCGGATCTCCAGAAAAAAATAAGATAAATGGCTGCATCCTAGTTCAGGAGAATATGCAAACAGGAGCTTAATTACATCACTTAATATTGACCAAGAGAAAGACTGAGATGAGCTTGCCAGCTCATTTCCAAAGCGTGTTTTGTCCTTTAAGAGGGGAGGGTATGACAGAAAGTTAGGCAGTGCAAAGCAATTAGCATCATTCACATTTTATGTTGCGCTAGCATGGTGCTCTAGCAGCAAAATTCAAACATTCTTTGAATGGGTTAATAAAAGAAGAAATACAGTCGGCATGCAAGAGAAAGGTTTCCAAGAACAAGCCAAAATATGTCCCATTCTTCTAAATTTATCACAGCCATGTCACATTATCCTTGAGACTGCCAGGAATGTCAATTTTTTTGCAATTTAAAAAAAAATATCTCATTTAGCACCATATGTTTGGTTAATGTGCCTGATATATCCTGCGTATTCTTTAGTCCATCCATTTCTAATATTCATTTTCTTTTCTCCCCCCCTTGCTAAGCCATATGTTACAATGCTGGTCATTCCATCGAAGCTCCTTTCGGGAGCTGAGACCGAGAGAGAGGGAACTCAGGTTTGATCACCCAGAAAAAAAAAGGTAAATCTGATACTACAAGTCTCACTTTTAGGTTAGCAGCTCTCACTTGAGTTTAGCATTGTAGGTGCCCGATGCCTGTGAAAATCAGGCAACCTATGGGATGGCACGGTGTGTACTAACAACTGCGAGGCCGGAACTAAGATAAATGACTAAATATGGAATTAGGTGTTTCATTTTTGGCACCCATGCCTGAGACTCTTGGCTAGTTTTAAAGGTCTTCTGTTTCATACCTAATGAGTTTTAACATATTTAGTGGTCCCCAGCCCGCGGCCTCCCCTCCTGTGTTGCTCAGGGATGCAGGAAATTAAACCGTTAAAAGTGAAGCTACCCAGGGCAGAGCCCAGGGAGGATGCTGCTGCCTCGCACCGCTTTCCTCAGCACTGATCCCCAGAGCTAATGAATATCGGGGACCACTGCACTGAAAAACCAGATTTCAGCACTTTTTACGGCCCCAAGGAAGGGGTGGTGCCAACTCATAAGGACACCTTGGAGTCCCGACTCTCCGCTGCCTCCTCGCTGGTGCAGGGCAGCAAGAAATTACAATATCCCCCAGCCCGTCTCAGCTGCGCTGGCCGGTGGATAGGGAATGGAGCCAAGGATCCTCCCCGTTCCCTGCCTCTTTCTATCCATCTGCTCCAAGCAAGGAATAAACAAGAACAGCCAGAACACAACGGCTGGGTAACCCAGGTGGAGCTTAAAAAGTGTTTCTTACTATTCTGTGGATAGGCCGGTTGTCCAAATCACAGTCACACCTGGCACTTTTAGGAAACACAGCTTTCGTAATTCAGGTCTGAGTCTCCTCTGAATGTTATTTAGAGTGCAAGAGAAGAAAATCAGACTTAGTCTATTTTCATCTTATGGCAGCTTTTAACTACAGAATAAATGGAAAAGTTAATTGCTAAATAAAAAAGAAAATAAAGGGATTTGTGGCATAAAACACAGATGGAAGTCTGAGTGGGTGTGTTGCTTTAACTCACTGTACTTGTGTTCATGCGATTCTCTAAGTCTATGTATGCCAAACATATATGGTCTTAGCCTGCTCCCCTTAACATGGATCTGGTTTTTTCACGGGACAGAGAGGGAAACAGATCAAAGACCATGATGGTGCTAAATGGAACAAGATGTGCACTTTCGTATTTTTTTCCAAAAGGAAATATTAATTTGACATCAGTTTTTCAGTTGAAAAGAATTTTAATTGCAGTACACAATAAGCAGAAAATTCAGACAACAATAATCTTGAAACTGTTAGCAGCATTATATTTCTATCAAGGAATCTGTGTGCCTTTTCAACATTAGAGCTTTCTGAATTTTCATTAATTTGGCATTTCCCTAAACACACGAGTTATTTGGTTCATTCCACATCATGCATCATCACACCCTTCTGCTCAATGCATAATGCAAGCATAAATGGGATCCTTGTCCTTGAGAGACTCTGGTGACTGGAGCCATTGCACGGATGTTGAAGTCCCGCAGTAAGACCTTCCAAAGCTCTGCGCTTCGCAAACCTCCAGCCCAAGTTTAATCAGTGACTGCACAGGGATACTTCATGTTCCTCAGCTTCTAAGGGGGACTGGAGCATTGGGATGGCTTTAATTCCTCTACCTCCTTATGTTTGCCAGTACTAGAAACGCACCACATAAGAGTCTTCCTTGAGTACAGCTAAAGATCTTCAAATTTTCATGTATGAGGCTGATAGATATTTAAATGGACCAGAAAATGATGCGTGAGAATTGAATGCGCAAATCCTTCCCAGAACAAATAAAGGTCTATAACCCTATTTTCCATATACCTGGGCACCTTACTAACAGAGGTACTGAAATTAGGAATAACTTCGATGGAGCGAATGGAGTCACAGCAGTGGAAGAGCAGAACAATTCCTCTTCTCTCCAAATCCAGAGCTATATTTGTAGCTATACCTGTACATCCACCCAGTTTCATTTGATTAATTGCTAACCTTATTCCGACTGCACATATCCTAAACAGTAACTCCATCTCAAGTTAGCCACGTTGGTAGACCAGCTAATACTTGTCTCCACAGACAACTTGTGGATAATTACCCCAATATTCCCAGTAGCTCTCTGTCACTAGACTCTTGATGGAGATTTTGTATCGAAAGCTATGAATGAGGTATGGTTTGGATCGTCATTCTCAAGGGGCACTATGGAAAGGAACCACAGAAGCTCGGGTATCACCAGGTGGACCATGAACTCAACAACATGCAGAACAAACAGATGATGCAGAAAAACAAGGTGGCTGTTGAAGAAAGAACTGATACACGGGAAGACATTTTGCAAGGAATTGGCATAATTCTGTGCAAATTATTCCAGCAATTTCACTGAAATCCTTATCAATAGAAATGCTGATCAGCTGCTTTTTTTTTTGTTTTCTCCTGGGGAATTCTTAATTTGAAGCTTCTTGATGGCTACACTGCTGTCAGTCATAATAAGTCTGTTCTACTTAGTGCTGAGCAAACTTTATTTGTCATCAGCTGAGATACGATCACAGTAACTGCCATCCATCAGTTGACTGTATTAGCTGCTCCAGTATATACACAAAACACAACGCAGATGGAAATTCACTCCTCCTAATGAAGTGCTCTTTACTTTCTACCTTCTGAATAGCTACTTGCTCCCCTGCTTGCATTTAAAGGGATTGCACGATCACTGAGGGACTACCTGCCGGTGAGCACCTCGCCTGGCTTCACAGAGACCAAATCCAGCTTAATAAACAATCGGTTTACGGAAAGAAAAATGAAACCCCCCCCCCCCATCCCCCCCCCGCCTCTATTCACTTATCAAACTACTGCATATGCATCACCAACACACACAGCCCGTTTCCTCAGAACTCGACATCTGACAGATCATCAGGAAAACAGAGCTAATCTATCCGTACCCATCAACAGCGTATCATAGGTGACTGCCAGATACTTAAGAAGCTCTCCAAAAGAAATGTCACAACTCTTTTTCAAGACACTACAAAAGAAACGTTCCAAATAAAATAAAGCAAATGCACGTACGAGTAAATGAGCCAAAGAACTTAATAAAAAGAGATTGATTAAAATGAGGACCAGAATGTTCAAAAAGGACTGAGAAAGAGAGAGAGAGAGAGAGAGAGAGGTGCCAAAGGCGCATTAAATGGATTCAATGGCTTTAGGTTTTAAATGCTTTTGGACTCCTCAGCAATTTTTAGCCAAAAATGATAACTCAAGTTAGAATCAAAATTCTGATGTCACTTAGGAAAACAGGTTAAAATTTCTCCTGAGCAAAGGAGTGCTGCTCCATTTGCAATGGAGAAACACCCATTTATAGTGATGGAAAATCTTGCCTACAGAATGTTAAAGCTGAGCACTACAATATTCCCCATTATTCTGAAAGCCTACCCCATTAAAATCTGCCCCAAATTGTTTGGTGCACTGTTCCTATACCTTATCTGTTTGTATCTCTGCTTACAGCAGAAACCGGGTCAGTTTACGTCTCTTAAGTTTGTCTTCATTCCTGCTTTGTCACCCAAGTGGTTCTTTCAATACCTGATAAACCAGCATTCAACAAGTTACCCAGTTCTTTAAAACAATTTGGTGACTTTAATGAGATGCATAATAAACAGCAAGATACCAGTTCACTTTTCCTGTTCGTTTCTGTTAGTTTCAGTATAATTTTGCATTGTATAAATATATATATTAATAAGAATTAAAAAAAATCATTCTGATGACATCTTTAAACATCTCATAATTTTAAATTCATTACTCCATTTGTTTCATTTGAAATGTTATTTGAGAGTTTTTCAGCATACTTGGCAGATCAGATATAGAAGCAGGGACAAACTGCAGCCATCCATAGGAGAATATACCTTTATGTGGGTGCTTTGGGGATAGAACATCTATAGCTGTAAGGCAAAAAATGCCATCATAAATTTGGATGGCATTTACAAAGCCCTCTAAAAAGTCTTTGCATATGATTATAGCTGAGGTATGATATTTTTGCAAGTAAAAGACCCAGAATAGATTTATGTTTCAACTATATCTTCCTGAGATGCATATGGATGCTAAATTGCAAGCGATACTAAAGGGAATTTTAGTTTCTGAAGAGGATGGAGTCAAATTCTCTGGTGCCGTTTTTTCCCCCCACATCATCTTCTCAAAAATCATCTGCTTGTTATTTGCATGTCATCAAAAGATCATTGGCTATCCAGGCTCTGTAGAATAATGATGGCTGCTAAACACCAAAGGCATGAGATGGAGATGGGTAAATATGCAGATTTTTTTGACCCCTGACCTAGGTTACTGCACGTGACTGATGATGACAAGACTAAGTTTGGTGTTAATACTGGTTTTGAAGACTTAATAATCGGTATACACTTGAACATATGTTTTAATTAATAAAAGAGCTGTGGCCAGGGTTGAAAATAGCTCAGGTAATTTACCACGTACTACAAAGTCACCTGATTTCTGCACAATTTGAGGTGAAGTTTATCAATTATTCCAAAGAAAGAGAGAGTTGCAAACTGAATTCGTGTGCATCATACCGAACTGGAATGGATTTGTAATTTGACAGGTCAAGAGTGTACTCATGGAACTGTTATGTATTGCTATCCAGTGGTTCTTGGTATTTTTGCCGTATGACTGCCTGGGTTTGACAGTCGCAGGACTGAACAGTCATCTCGTTTCTCCGTAACACAAACCCCATAATTTGTAGCTGACCTACAGCTGCTGTGCTCTTTTACTGGGAAGTGCCCATTGCCACTTGCACGCCAGTGAGCGCCCCCCCCCAGTACCGCTGGAATGGTACTGGGGGACCTGCCACCGGCACCTCCTGGAGAGGGCTCGGCAGCTCCAGGCAGCCAGGGCTCAAACCGCTTCCCAACAGGCAGGTGACATCAGCCA
Organism: Jacana jacana; assembly: GCA_013400555.1. Lineage (NCBI taxonomy): Eukaryota > Metazoa > Chordata > Aves > Charadriiformes > Jacanidae > Jacana > Jacana jacana. The sequence goes on along the minus strand of VZTM01000016.1, from coordinate 200,756 downwards.
GGTGAAATCAGCCTCATTTTTCTGCATTCCTACTGGCTTCAGGATTCCGAGAGGAACAAAAAAATCCCACCCCCCACCCTGGAAAAACGAATCTGTTCCCACTGGGGAGAAGGCAGAGCACAGCAGTTTGGCTTTGGCTTCGTTTCCAGAGGAGCCGTGTTTGACCGTGTCACCTGCAGGTCTGCTTGCCCAACGCCTCTCTCATCTACTGAGTGATTTAAACCACATCTGTGGGAGAGGCAGAGGGCTCACAGGGCAAAAGTCCCAGCAAGTATCATGAAAACAGGCACGGGAAGGGTGGAGGTAACAAATAAGTGCTCCCTCCAGTGCTCTCACTCAGCGTGAGCTCTCTCCTTACTAGACACCGGAGAATCCCCACGAGAGGTGGGGGGACACCTGGTACCTCCCCCCCCAACCAACACAAAAATGTCTATGCACCGAGAACAAGAGCATTGGCATCGTTTGAATAAGCACACCCACCATGTAGTGCTCCACGGTGTTCGGGGTTTCTTAGATATCCTAATTTTATAAAAGAAAGTAAAAGAAGAAAAAAGAAACAAGGTGAGAGAGAACACTATCATATTTTGTAGCAAGCAGGATACTGTGTGAAATCTTGGCCCAGTGAAGTGATACAGGGGAAGCTTTCAGTTCGCTTAAGGGAAAACTTACGAGCAAATAGTAAAATTACCAAAATACCACATTGCGGAAAAATGGGTGCATTTAGGTTCAATTGAGCTGTAAAAGGGAAAATGGCACTTTAGCTTGCAAAAATGAAGGGACAAAGGGAGCTATCAGAAGTAACTTTAAAAGATTTGTATGCAGGAGGCTGCTGCTTCACTGGACCAAGAAAGCTACAGTATGGGACAGGATTTTTCTTTTATTAGACACTTTGCTAGATAGCTTTGTCGAACCTCAGAAACTGCTGCTCTTGGCATTATGAAATAATCCTACATAACTTGATCTCATGAGCTTAGGAACACAGAAAAATAGCCATGCCAAATCAGATTACAGGGATCCACCTAGCCCAGTATCCTCTCTGACAGTGGTAACTAATGGATGCCTAGACAAAGAGTAAAAGACCCGGGAAAGCAGCACACAGTGATAATTCTCCAAAATACTCTCCCAGCCTCCAACGATTTGCGATTCAAGGACTTCTAGGACAAAGTTGACATGGTATTGAAGATACTCGAATCCAAATGCACATTTACACACACCCTTCCCTCCCCCTCCTCCCCTCTTTTTTTTTTTTTTTTTTTTTTTTTTGTTTGTTTTGGATTTCTACCCCCATGAGATTTCTACTCGTCACACAAAAAAAGGCTTCACAGTTTGGTGCTGGCAAGTCCGGTGTTCTTGCCACTAACTCGGAACGAGCTAACAGCCCTCGAGCCCAATGATGTTATGCATATAAGAGCATCCAACACTTTTTCCTCCATAAAAAAGTGACATGTGTGCTGAGGTGCTCTAAGTGTATATACTTTGGGAGATTTATATATATATATATATATAATTTTTTAATTAAAAAAAAAGCAAGAATCTGGCTGTAATTTGATATTAACATTTTTCAGTATATGTGTAAAACACATGTTTCAGAAGAATAGAAGAGAGAAACTGTCACTCACTGGGAAGCTTTAGAGCTATCTGGCTCCCTGGGAAACTGCATGCAACTATTCTGGTGTCCAAGGGTTTGACCAGTGAGTTTCCTCTTCCTGCAAAGAATGAATGCAGAAGTAATAGAAAGTCTGAGGGGGGGAAGATTTTAGCAAATGGCTAAAGATACTCCTATTCTGCCCACTGCAGCAGGTAGGAAAGCAGGTGGTGGTGGTGGAAGAAAAAGGGTGGGAAAGGAGAAAAGCTGACCTTCCCTTTCCAGGGCAGGAGGCTAACCTAGGAGAGGCCCTCTGAGATCCCTTTGCGATGCCGCACTGCCACGCAACGATGCCGACAGGTCACCGCGGTCCCAGCGCTGCCCCGCAACGCCGGGACGTTCTGCTCTGATTGCCCGGGGTCTTGCTGTGACTCCCTTTCAGGATGGAGCATGGCTCACCGGCGCTTGGTGATTGAAACTCAGCACACCGGGGGTGGCGTGGCTTCATTAACGCCCCTGCCAGCAACAGAAAAATCCCCCCTTCCCAGGCAGGAACAACGACTCCTTAAGCGTCACCCCCTTTTCAGGGGAGTTTTTCTGAAGTTTGAATTTTCTAATCGAGTCGGTGCCTACACAGGAAATTGTTACTCAATTTGTAAAAAGATTCACTGAAAGTAGGGGTCTGGAAAAAAAACAAAAGCTTCTCCTTTGGTTTTTGATGGCGTAGTGACTTTGTAAGAGTCTAAAGGCAGGAGTCCCTGTAACTTCACTTAAAGCACAAATTCGAAGGTGATCGAAAAGTTTTATAGAGGAGAGCAGAAATATAATTTTAAGCCTCTTAAAATTGCCTGAACTGTGAAATCAAGTAACGAACACTAGAAAAGGATCTGTCAGCTGGAATCAAAGCTTAGACTAGTCAGCAATTTCTTCCAAAACCTTATTATGGCAAAGATTTTTCATCTCTGCACTCTGTTCATCCCAACAAATAAACCGACTTGACCTCCACCTGTTACTGGGTGAATTCTGTTGTCATCTTTGACTAAACCCTATTCTTCACCTTCAAAGCCCTCTGCACCACTGAGAAGGTGGGAAGACACAGCTGTGCACCGATTCAAGCTGGTACCAGTTCATAACCAGACAGCATTTCACAGGACAAATTACAAGCAACAGAGGAGGGAAAAAATAATGATAATAATAATAATAATAATAAAAAAAAATGTAGTGCCAATGAATTCTGGAAGGGGGCAACATTTTTCATCGATTTAACAATGAGATTTTCATAGAAAGAAGTTGTTTGTTGTGTGTGTGATATTACCAAGCTGGCATTTGAGGCAAGAAGCATTTTGCTGGTGCCCTAACAATGAGCCTGTGCTAACACCACATAGGAAGAAGTGAAGAGCATAATGGAAGCTATTTGTGTTTCTTTTATATTTCATAAGTTGAATGGATTAACTGTTTCAAAGAGGTTCAGCTCCAAATGCCTGTAGGTTTCTCGACTTAGAAACAATTGGCAGCTATATAATGTAACATCTAAATAATAAAAGAAACACATAAATATATGGGAGACAGAACAGCAAGGTATGTCGTGAGGAAGACCATAGAGCTATAGCAGTCGTTTCTTCAAATAGATCATCGCGACAAAACCATGTAAGAAGCTTTCTAATACAAAGACATATCAGAAAAAGCCATTTCATATAAAGTTGGACTTCTCTGGGTGATTAATGCTACGTTCAACAAAGGAGACAGTGTCTGTCTAATTACATTAAATACTTATCTTCTAGGGATTGGCAGGGTGTTTCTGCTCAATGTCACTTTTCATGACAATGTAATGATAGATCCGTTTACTTACCAGTGCCATTAGCAAAAATTGTACTGTTTTCTCAACTGCCCTCATATCACGAAAATATTTGATTAACACACTGTAGCTTATCTAATACTCTAAGCAACATATTCTGCATAGTTTTCTCTCTATTAAAAGAGCAAGATTACAGCTTGTGAAATTTTTATTGCACTCACAGAGAAATGAATGAATAATGTGTGATATAATTTAAGTATCTTACTAGTTCATGAAACAGGTTTATTTGCTTTAAAATATTAACTTGTACTTAAAATATTAAGATTTGGGGGGAAACAAGCAAACAAACAAAGTCAGTGCTCTGAGGCACTACTTCCCATCCAGTCTTTAGTTATTATTTCCTTTTCATTCATTTCCTTTCCATCAGCACATCTTTTGAAACTTTTAATACCTTAGGAAAAGAAAAAAAAAAGGGAAAGAAAATAAAAGAAAAGCTTCCATTCCTTTGCTAAAAAAAATAGATATGGCCATCTCCCAAGTCTTTAAAATTCACTGCATGGTGAACTGAGTCTTCAGAGTCATGCTACTGTGCCAACATACAAAGAACAATAAACCTCTGGAAGAATGTACCCAGCGAAGGCAGTTTATATAGTAACAAGATAATTTCATAAACCTATATTGAAGAGAAAGGCTGTGATGTAACGTTCTAGCAGTATATATCAGCTAACTGATATTTACTAACAAGGTTAAGCTGCTATCTGTTTGTCTCAGCACTCTTCATAATTCACTTTTTAATGGATGGACAGGAAAAGTCAGCAGTGTATGGCACAGATCATTTCAGAAATAGGACAAGACAGCTCACGGCAGTATCTATTTCAAAACACGCTCCCTCTTTCCATACGATCGCATCAAAAGTCTGTACTTAGCAACTACAATACTTCAAATCTCCTCATAAATCCTTTGAGGGGTAGATTTCTGTTTCTAAGTGAAAGAGCAAATTGGAGAAACAAAGAATCCTGGGGAGGAGGTATCGCTGTCACCTGGTACCACGTATGGTGGCATCAGTTCTGCTCTTCTTGGGTGTCTCCTGCCTATGCAGGAGAAGGGACACGGGAGGCTTCCTTCAGTGAGGGGTTGGGACACTGACCCCATTTTGTTAGAGCTCCTCAAGGCTGCCACGAAATGGCAGCGAGAAGGTACCAAAACCCACTGGTTTTGGGCAAACAACTCCACACAGCGATGCAGAATTAACCACAACTGGCTTTTACAAACGCCTTGCCAGTGACTCTTGCGGCGAGGGGATGACTCCGCAGCCAACTGCCACATATGACTCTCCAAATTAATAATGGATTTAGGATATTCATTCCCGGAGCCGCGCGGGTTCGGGGTGTGCCTGCAATTATCTAGATATAAGTCTGACACACATTATCCTTCTATCAATGTCATTTCCCTTAGTAGCCAACAGATTATCAACAGCTTTGTGATATTCCAGGTGTCAAAGAAGAATTAAAACCACAACAATTGCACAAACAAAAGGGACAAAAGACGGGATACGTGTTTCTGAGCCCTGCATATCAATTTAATATGTGCAGCTGACAATGATGCAAATGTCCTCGGGAGAGAGAGGCAGCAAGATCCGTGCCCAAACATACACACACCACCGTCAGCAAGATGGCAGGGAACAGAAGCAGTAGGATTCCCAGCCCAGGACACATGCCTCAGCAGGCAAAGCAACCCAACGAAACAATCCTCTGGTTGGGGAGAATTTTGGAAGCACCTGATATGGAAAAGGGCCCTAAACAAGCCAGATGGTACTTTTAGCTGGCAGCAGAAAGTAGGAGACAGCCAAAAACATTACAGCATTCCCCCAAGAGGCCAGCAAATCGATTTTTAACCATTTTTTTTTTTTAAAGTGACGCTATGAATATAAAAAATAATGTTTCTGTGCATTTTTAAATGGCTAATTTTATGAATAATACACTTAAGGAGGCAACAACTGGCAGAGATGACAAAGCAATGGATTTTCACTTTCCCAGGGCGGCTGTATATTTGACATCAGGTTTCTATTCAGTCACTGCCACTGTTTACTCTGCATTAAGTGCCAGGTTTTGTTCAGGGTTTTCCACATAACATTAAAGAGAAAAATCCCGCAAAAGTAGAGGAATAGCACTTTAAAATAACAACAGCACAACAGTTCACAGGCCACGGGAGAAACCTTCCTTGTAAGAATGCGTTGCCCTCTAAAAACCTGCGCTCCCCCAATTGTTGGGCTTCTAGATGAGCATTTTTTAAGAGGGCAAGCAATTTATTTAATAACTTACAAGTTTCCGTTTGGCAAAGGATTTGCATAAGAAATACAGCTCTTTTGGGGAGCTTTTAATTTTTAAAATCTCTAAATGGCCAGAATTTGCATTTCAGGAATCATTTTGATATCAGATGTTGAAGCTTTGCTCCTTCATGTCCTTGCCTGGCACGTGTAGATTAGGTGTGCCCAAGCAGTTTCTACCCCAGGAATGGACAAGAGATAGAGGTTTTAAGGACTGAAAAAGCAAAGCGAGACAGAAGAGTATGAGATAGGTTGGAATGACCACTTCCCTTTGCTTCCAAGATGCACCTCACACCTACGACTGGCCAAGCTCAGAGGAAGGGCCAGGATGATGCTCTACTTTCATTTGCCGTTATTTTGGTTAAGAGGAAAGGGAAGCCCTCCAACAGGGTTAAATCTGGACCACAGCCAAAGTGCTTTCTCTTGTTTGGAGCAAGGTAGTGCATTAGCAGACTGCATCACAGATAATACTCCTGGAGACAAACGTGGGCTGCTGGAATAAAAGGGGACGTTGCACTGAGTACAAAGAAAGTCCATACATTTATATTTTTCGAACCTTACTGACTGTAAAGCCTTACTTTGAAGATAAAATCTATTTCCCTCCTATAGGTGGAACCTAAGACTTTATCTCCAGCCCTTGCTGATAGAAAATAGTCCCGTTCTTTTCCAGAGTACTGCTCTCAGACACGAGGACTGCAGGTGCCATCTCACTTCACTGGTTTCTGGGGTTTGAAGATCTGCACACAAATCCCAGCGAGGCGAATGAAGACTGCGCACAAAACAGTTAAACAACCTATAACTTCCCAGCTAATTTTAGCAATAGGGTCTCTTATGTTATGCTTTTTTGGTGTATAGCACACTAAATATAGCAGCCACCATTAATGTAAGAGAAGAGCAGACAGGATGATCTCCCTGGGCTGTGGGCTATGCCGGAGCAGCACGGGCAGGCAGAGGTGGAGGATGCTATGGGTTACCGGCTCTCCCTTCAAGCAGGGATACCAGAATAAAAACTGGAGCCAGCATGCACCCTAGATGAAGGCACTGCTCTACTTTACATCTTTGTGGAGCTGGAAACTGAAAGAAAATGGAGAGTATTTAAACAGCATCCCTTATTTAGGAGGCAGTGTCCTTAGGACAGCCCCTCCAGTGGAGTAGCACCACATTCCTGCTGTAAGCTCTGGGGTTACGGGTCAAGGTTACAGACAAGCCACTTTGGGTGAACACCACAGCTGCTATCACAGCACATATAGATTCCTGGAGGTATAGGATGGCTCTGCAGCCACTCAGCCAAATTGTTACCTGAGCTAACAGGCTGCTAGACGGATTTCTGTGCTTTGCCATGCTGGCTGACTGCTGCGGTCAAAGTGTTGGGGCAGCACTTAACTTGAAAGAAAGTAACCAGGGAATGATTTATTCACTACTTCTGACAGGAAAAAAAAATAACCCACTCCCGAGCATCAAGCAAAATGATCAGGCAACAGACAAAAGCAGTGGTTCTGCCTTAAACAGCATCCATAAAACTGGAACTCCCTGCCATGGGATGTTGTGGAGGCCAAAATAAAGAAAGGGTTAAAACCATCTGAGCACATCTCTGAAAGAAAAGTCCACTGAAGGCTGTCAAACACAAAGACGCAAACGGAGCCCCTGGCTCGTGAAACCAAGCTCTTTGCTGCCAAAATCTGTGAGGCTGTACTCTGAAAAGCATCACTGGATGCCTGTCCTGCTGTTGTATTCTATCCTAAAGTGTCCACTACCAGCTCTGGTCAGAGACAGCATACTGGGCTAGGTGAGCCTTCAGTCTAGCTAAAAAAGCCATTTTTTCCTCTCTGTGGGCAGATGCAGAGTTTTGGGTAGGCTGGAATGGGCTGTACCTGGCAGCTGAGAAACAGGAAAATCGCAGGAGGTATCCAGCTCCATGAAATTAAGATCTCAGGATTGCTCTGCACTTTGAGCAGAGCCAGGGGAACATCCAGAGTCGGTGTGGCAGAGTCACAGTGTGGGAAAGGAAATGAAAAAAAAAGAGATGTAATGAAATTTGCTTCCTGCTCCCGTTCCTGTATCATCTTCTCCCTGTCTCCTAACACCTCGCATTGCACATTTTGGGGTGAAAATGTCTCCTTTAAAACAAACCCCGTTTTCTCCTCTAAAGCGAAGATCAGAACATGTGCACGGAGTACAGTAGCCGCACTGTGTGCTTGCTACGCAGTGGAGTGATGGTTGTACTGGGAATGTTAATAAACAGCGCCCAGAGCAGAACTTCTGCATAGAAAAAAAGGGTGTATGTTACATCTCTCCCCCTCTCCCCTGTCTCATGCAATATTTACACAGCTGGGCTTTGTAAAATGTGTAGGGGAGGTTTTTATTATTATTTTTTAGTAATTTATTTACCTAAGATAGCCCAGCATCTGTTTTGTGGTGAGCTTCTTTCACAAAGTTTCACAGTTGCCTTGACTGATGCAAAAGGAGGTCACGGTCCTTACTTGGTGATCCTAAAGCCATTTGTTTCCACCACTCGGCCATTCTGTTTGGCTAACTGGTGCTCTGGTCTGTGCTTTCGGTTTGTCCTCTATTGGAAACGTGCATCCCTTGGGGAACTGCTCTGGCTAGGTGAGTATTTTTGTTATCTGTTTTATAAAATGCAGAAGTGTGCAGGAATTTGCAATAATATGCATCATTTACTGGCTCTCAATATGTACTGTATATTGGCTCTGAAGACTACTAATATTTTCCAGCTGCTTCCAAAAAAAAACCCCAAAATCGTTAAATGCAGTCTTTGCAATGGGTCCTTTCCCATGACTGCCTATGCAGGTGATGAAGACTTTTCCTGTGTCCTGAAGAATTAATAAGCCTGAACGTTTCTGTACCAGCAGCATACCACAGGAGATAAAATATTGCTCCTGCTTCCCAAACACATTAGAAAAAAGCATGTCTGCTGATCTCAACTGCTAAGACAGCACATGAAAGGAATGCAGTCCATTTCCTAACCAAGATCTAATCTATACAAGAGTTTATAGATCCAAGTCAACATCCTGAATTGGTCCCAGAAGCAAACAAGAAAACTAAGTTCAACTTTTGGAAGACAGGTACAATACTCTCAATGTGTTTAATCCCATTTTGCAATTAAAGAGCCCCATGCTGCACTATCAGATGATCTTCAAGGGTAACTGCATCAGAGGAGATCCCTCTGGAGTTCACAAAGATTCATGTTTGACAGGCTCCAAATCAGCAAGAAATGCGCAGCCATTTTCAAACCGAAGGTACTTCTGTCCTTCTCAGCTCCCCTCTGAAAGGCGTAGAAAGCACCTGCTTTTGTCCAAATACTGAGGAAGCACGAGCCATGTCTTTGCTTTATGTGTATATGTTAAAGAGAATGAGTGGCAGAATGGGGCTCGGTCAGCAAGGACGTCTGAAGAATGTTACATCCACAGACTACCAGTACAGCACGCTCATCCCAGAAATCCCAGTGCCAGCAGGAAGTGTTACTCCAGCCTTGGTCAGGGAATAGTTTTCCACACAATAGATCTTTCCTATCAATCTAGAAAATGATTCAGGTGATGTGTGCGGAGCCAGAAATAGCTCAGGTGATCTTCTGGCTGTCGCAGCACACAGAAGATCTGCTCTGCACTTGGTCATTCAGGTCAGAGAAAATAGTACGTGTGGACGATGCTAGCACCAGGCCAGCTGAAAACACAGCTTGAATTTGGTGCCTGAAGTGAAACACTTTCTGCATTTTTTTAACTCAGGACTCCTACAGCTCCATACAGATTTTTGAACACTGCATTTCCTGACATCTGGAATTAGATGCAGGAGGCAAAGCCCCAGCACTGACTGGCCGACTTCTCCAGGACCGTACTGAAGGGATGTTTCCCTCAGGGGGTTACAGCAAAGCTGAGGCATGTGCACTAACACTTGCATGGGATTATTAGTTTTATTAAAAATGGAAAATACAGTTAAGGCTGAATCTCGGGGCCAAGTCTGTTGTGTTGACCACTTTCTGGAAAAACAGGAGCCTTTGAGAGGTGTGAAAACATCTAGGACTATTCAGTCTGAACTGACTTTTCAGTCAGTAGTTCCTTCCCCTGCTTCTAACTTTGTTCCATGATTTTGAGGCAGCAATGCCAGCAGCATGGCATGTTGTCACAGGTCTCAAGCTCCGACGTGAATTGCCAAAGAAAAGCTGAGCTATTGATCCAGTGGTAATTTGCTGTCAAAATGACTATGTCTGTAACAACAAATGAGTAGTGTTAATCATTTGACTTGATGAATGCTATTGCAAAAAGACTGACAGTGCTCAAAGCACCACTATTGACCTGCAGCATTTTGCCTGGCTCCCATTAAGTTCTTCATCTTTGCTGGCCTTGACCAATTAAGAGTTTAAGTTATCCATTAAGGTGCTGTTCTGGAAAAGTTCTGTTTAAAATAAACAACAACTTCTATATATTGGTGAGTAACTCATCAGCTATGCAGCAGCCTGATCCTGATTGCCTGGCAGAGAAACACACACATTTTGTGCAGTATCTGATAAAAGATCTATAATGTGCTAACACAAACCTATCATGTAGCACCTGTGACTAACAGATTGTGATATCAAAGTCTTGATGCCTAAGTGCTCCTGTAAATGCATTAAACTTTTAGCGGCAGGAACTGTAGACTGCCAGTGACAAGGAGCTGATATGGTATTTCAGTAAAAGTTGATAAGTGTTATTGCTCTTAGAAGAAAAGGAAAATCTTCTGTTCTTGAAAACCACTGGGCAGCTTGTGTTTTGATGGGATAGTGTAATGCAGGGAGCAGGGATAAGGGAACACATGGACTTTATGAAAGTGAAAAGACATTTAAGAAAAAAACTCTGTATTTTACAGTAGCTGGAGTTCCTTGAAGTAGGCTCCCCTCTTACCTTTGGCTGCAGGAATCTACCTGGTCACTTGAAACCAACTTTTTAGGTGGCAGCATGGACGTGGGGTCATGTTTAAGTCCAAGTACCAGTACATAGTAGGAAAGGTACCTACCATAAAAAGGAGGACAGGCCCAAGCACATTCTGCTTCTCAGCTGTGGCAGAACAAGGATGTTGGAAGACTGTGTAAGAGTGGGGAGAAATGTGGGAAACAGTGTATAAAGCCTCGGAGATGAGAAGAAGCACAGGTGTTACTGGGAACGGGGAAATGGGGTGAAGGGGAGGAGGAGCCCTACTCACAGAATACAGTCAAGCAAAGCTCAGAAAAAGTTCTTGAGAGAAAATGAATAGTGGAAGTTTGCACGAACCCAGGAGGTAACAGGTTCTGTCTGCCTTACTGCTCTTGGCATCTCTTTAGCTTAACGGCACAAATTAGCCTGATGAAATTCTCTCTGCTGTAATCCAAAGTGTTCTGGCCACCAGAGAAGCATGACGTGTTTCTGTCCTCCCATTCCAAGAGCCAAACTCTGCCGTGGGCTGGAGGTTGGTCTGGTGGTGAAATGTTCCCACTGCCTCAAGTTATTAAGTTCAATGGAGGACAAAATGGCACTGGTGCCTGATGATAGATGTGTCAAGGTACGCAACCAAGCTGCTGCACAAGGCAGGTATGATCGTAATGGCTATGTGAGTGGGCTGTCTGACTTCTCCTTACAATGAGAATTGGAGGGCAAGACAATGTCACATCTGGGAAAGACTGAGTAAATACAATTGGCAGGGATCCTGGATGTAGACCTCTGGAAAAAAGACATTTCCTCAGTTTTGTCTTTCTCAAACAGCTCTACGAGTATCCAAACGGTTCAGCTTAAGGAAATTAATAAAGATCATGAATTTTTTGTGTTTAGTGCCTGCCCACTACAGCTGAAAAGTGGTGCCAGAAAGTTATTTGATATTGAATACTCCAGGTCTGAAGTTTAATGTTTTCCCAGTAAAAAGGGATTAGTTTTCTATTCCTTATTTTGCATAATACATGGTTCTCATGTTTTTCATCATGTTTTCTGCAGTCAGTCCCTTGAATCACTGGCAGTAATGTAGCACAACCATTAGAAACTCCTCTGAGCTAGTGTGTGGTGTCCGGTCTTTTGATGAGCCCATAGAACTTTTGCCTGAGGACAGATCTGATGCACTCTGCATCACTGATGCTGAGACGTATTTACCTTCCAGGTAGCACCAGGCAACGACTGTGTTTAGGGCATAAAGAATGCGTAAAGAACACAATTTTGGATCTCCCTTATAACACTTTCTCTGGCATTTCCAAGATATAATTCTAAACAGACTCTGAAAACAAACTCTTGTGGTCATCTGATCTATGCCTGAATGAGTCTTTCTGATGTCTAAGACATAAATAAAAGTTTCTGAGGAAATATAGAGAAGAAATTTTCTTGCGTGCTGAGAATCTGCTAAGAAAGCCCATGCCAGATTTAAGAAAAGAGTTACTGAAACAAGAGCTTGGACCAGATGCCTGCATGTGGCTGCTCCATAACCAGCGATGGGGAGGGACACCGTACCCTTAAGTTAGGGGTTCCTTGTCACTGCGAGGGAAATATGCCAAAACAGGATCTCAGCTCCTCAGCTGCAAAGAAACTGCTCAGGAATTATTTTCAGACAGTCCCATAGATGGTGGCATGAGAACGAGCAGCACTAGCCTGAGTGGTGTAGTGAGCAATCACGAGGCTGACTTTAATAGCATCTTTTACTACCAAAGACGTGTCCAGCAGTCTAACAGGGAGCTCTCTAGCTTACTGCAGGTTCATATAATATTATCAACTTCATAAGCCCCTAGAACTGTAAATATATCTTTCAGTCATGCAGTGCGAGTGTTATTACTAATTCCTTCAGGTTTCTGCACTGAAAGTCTCGTTTGGTTCCTGAGGTTTTCAAGGTGAAGACACACAAAAGCCCAGAACAGCATGACCGGCAGCAGAACAGCCAGGATTGGAGCTGGGGCAAGGGAAGGTGGATGACCATGGTAGGAAAAGCCCCACCAGTCTTTCCATGGAAGAAGGCCCAGAGAGCTCCATCCATTTGGCAAACAGCTGCAGTGCAGTAAGCTGGTTAGGATCACAGCTAAGGCAGAGCTAATTGTCCCATCTTAAGAAGCACAAGGAGTAGAAACATGTACCTCTCCTGGGATTACTGTCCTCTAGGCACCAAACTAACTTGTGGAAATGCAAGTACCAGGAAGAACCAAGTGAAGAAACTAATAGGATGATCTGAATTTGCATCTTAAACATTCTTCTATGCCATTTCAAAATACAATGGAAGTCCAATTGACAAATGCCATCCACGTCCTCTACTCCAAAATGACTGCCAGAGCACAATGTGAACATTACTTCTGGACTGAATCAAGAGAGTGCATTAAAACCCATGCGTAAGTGGAATACTGATACACATGAACTCAATCTTCTCTTATTATGGAATTAAAAACCTTATACCTGTAATTATGGCTTTCCCCCCTTTACAAGCAGAGCTGCCCCAGAACTGAACGCTGGCCAGCTCTGTACATGAGTTCAAAGCCAGTGTGATGCTGCCTTATTTTCTTACTAACATCATCTTTATCCTCTCTTGCCCTTCTCCTCAGTTAACAAGAGTTATGTACTGAAAGTGCTGAGATAAAGTAATGGTAAGGAGGATACCGCAAAAGGTATTTGAAAAGCAGAAGTAATTTACTACATGTCTGCTTTGTTTTACTTCCTAAGCCTTCCTGTTGTGAAAGGAAATTCATCTTTTCTGGCAGACTCCAGCCTTTTTAGGCCTGAGAGCTCCCCAGGAGCTTTCGAGTGCAGGTAAATGGATGTGAGACTCAAGGAGTACAGTGCAAGGAACATGGCATTAATGTTGGGTTTTGCTTTGGCTGTCACGTCTGACGTATAAGGAGAGTGCTATATCCTTGCTTGCAAGATGTATCTAGATGTAAAAAACACAAGGCTGAGTCCCCTGCTCGTTACCCCGGGTCTGAAATGGCCACGAATGGAAAGGTCATGTTGCTGGTGGGTGAAGCGTGTAGGATCTACACCCAGCAGAGTCTCCACATGAGACAGATGTCAAGGGTCTGGGGTGGAAAAGCAGGGAGGAAGGACTGTGGATGGACAATAGGTGCAGCCTGGATTCTGCACACAGCGGAGACCCCAAGAGTAGGCACAGGGGAAGCATCCACTGCCTAATCTAAATAGCACACAGAGTGGTTTTGTCCTCTTCTGTTCTCCTGCCAGTTTGCACATATGTTCTGAGTATACAGCCTGCCCTCCAAAGACCACTTACAGGGGCAATCACGGGGAAGCAAAGCAGGAAGAAAGTATCCAAAAAGGGAATTTGTTCAAGAGAAAAAAACGGAGACAGATGTAGAGCGACTAGTCACGGCTGGCGGTAAATAACCCTCTGCCTGGAGTGCTCTTTCTCTAAGAGGAGTTCACATATTCCATTTCATAGTTCCTTTCTAGGAAGTCAAATCTTTGTTTTCCTGGCATTTGTTCTTTTTTTTGTTTTCTTGTTTTACTTTCCCCTCTGTACTTTTTCCCTTCTGGATGGTCTGGAATTGTCTTCTAATTTTCCCTCTCGTTTCTATGTTGTGCTCTCTTTCAAGCGTGGCATTTCTCCATTCTCCCTCGCCCACAGACCTCATTTCCCTGCACTGTCCCAGGCAAGACCTTTCATCACAGCCCTTCCAGTCTCCGTGCCACGAGCACTTCCCTCTGTCTCTACAGGTGCATGAGCCCACGGGTGCTTCACACCCGCTCCTGCCTGAAGAGTCCCCACTTTTTCTCACGTGCACACCTCAGAATTAAGCAAATGCAACACAGAGAGAATATTCATCCTCTCGCTCCCATAAACCTGTCAAGGCACATAGGCCAAGAAGCTATCTCTGCATAAATCTAAATCTCCTGCGAGGAAGCAATCTACTCAAAGGCAATAAAGCCAAAGGATATATTATTATCTTTGGTGTGGATCCTACTGGGCTGGGAGGCTGGCTGCTGGCTCCTCTCTGAACTTCCCTTCCCAGCCAGAACAGCCATCCCACAGACAAGTCTAAGCTTCCTCTCCTTGGTCTGATTTCCTCCTCCCGTTGTTTGGCCGGTAACCCAAAGGACAGGGTTTAATTACGGAGTTTGGAAACCTGGCTTACGCTGTTCTGGCAGCGCGGGATAAAACTTCAGCCTGCCTTCCCAACCAGCATCATTCTGCACCCTCGATACCTGTGTTATCCCACACAGCATAAAATGAACCCCAGGGAAGAAATGCCAAGTCAAACAAAAAGATGGGTTTAGTCTTTAAACTTCTACTGCAAATTTCACTGAGAAAAAACCCAAGCCACTGAAGCTCGGGGATTATTGTGTGTTAAAACTGTGCCATCATTTTCACTGGAAATTAAACAAACGGCAAGGCCTTTCTCTGGGCAGGAGAGACATTGGAAAGGATGGATCTGAAACAGGTCCAGGCTCCAAAGCTCCCCTCCCGGAGAGGAACGCTGCGGCAAGGCACCGGGTAGTATGGGATGTTAACATCATTTGTACGGCTTTCAAATGACCAATATATTTTCTAGGCAGATGCCCCCTTGAAGACTCATAAAACATTTCACACCTCTGGAGACAAAGCACCCAAGACAAATACAAAGGGCCAAGCGTTAATATGGGACCCAGGTGTGATTTCTGAGGTAGGGCACTGTGCACAGACCACAGCAGGATGTGTCCCTCGAGGGGGGAGCACCTCATTCCAGTGACATACCACTGTTGCCCCGGCACGGAAGGACACTTCAGTAGTGTTTTGTCCTTCGGCACTGATGAGCTGTGGCTCTTCAGGTAATCTCTCTGCCAGCCCTGCTCTTGCAGTGACCCTGTTTTACAGAGAAGCTGAGGCAATGAATTCAGAGGACAGGCTGCTGGAAAGCCAGGGCAGAAGTATTGGGGTGGGGCTGCGTGGCTACAGCAGAGATAGTTTGAAAGTGCATCCCACACAGGCAGGAGAAAGCTCTTTTTCTTCATCGCTGTGACAGTGATAGATAGCTTGGTGAGTCTGAGCTGTATCTAGTTGGTACCTGGCTTGAGTCCCTGATGTTGCAAGGTGATTTTCTGCCATTTTACAGGCAAGACTAACCAGGATCTGGGATTTTTCTCTAGTAAGGAAGGAAGGTCATGAGGAAGGAAGAACCTTCTCTTCTCTGACTTGTTCTTGCCTTTCTGAGCACCTCAGGGAGTTGGACATGGGCAGTTGTGCATCTTTACGATGGGCACCCAGTGACGCCAAGAGTGATGGAGGTGATTTGGAGGTGTAAGGCTTTAGGTACTTCTCTTGTCCAGCTCAGCAACCAAGTGCCACCATCTAGTTAAGGACTTGGATGAGACAAGAGGTAATGACCACATGTGGGGAAAACCACCAGAAGTGACAGCAAAATTAATAGCCAACCTCTGTCTGTTGCACAAATGGAGAACATTTGTCATTTACAAAGAGTACCCCAAACTTTGGGGGGAGTTAGCCCCGAGTCTGACAATGATGTAGAAGCAGTGACCCAGTCAGCTTTTAGCCATCTGTGTCTGCAGAGCAGGTTGTGATCTCTCCCTTTCAATGGGCGCTGAGCTTTTGTTCGTGTTTTTGCCGCTCCATGAGCAGACTGGTTTAGTACAAGGTGAAGCTCTGCCTTACATCATCTGGAGCCTGGAGCTGATGGAGGAAACAGCCTCTGGTGTCTACTGAGCAGGACACCTCACTGAAAACACCAGAGCCCTGGGGACGGCGGCGGCAAGGCAGTCACGGGGAGCCTGGCACTTGTCTGCCTGCAGGTCCACCCTCTCCTCCTGCCAAAGTGCCACATCTGCAGTCAATAAGAGCCCACAAGCTGGCTCCTCCTCATTAGAGGAGAGAGGGCAGCTGGCAGGGGATCCTCCAAGGGCTCCCAGGCGCGGGAATCAGTCCCCTCCCAGTCTGGAATAGCCCAAATTTGGTGACTTTCTGGGCATGCTGTAAAGGACAGCTGTTTGACAGGGTCTCCAGAGAAAGCTGTGGGTATGTTTCCTACATGATGAAGGATATAGGTGGCTGGCCAAGTGCCCACGGAACTGATTTTAATGCTGTTCAGGTTGAATTTACTTTTCTGTGCTGTATAGTTCATTATAAGCAGTGCCCTGGACAAGCATGTGTTCTTTCAAAACAAACCAAAACCATACTATTTTAAATCCAAACAGGTAAGAAAGAAAATAAAAACGTATTGTGAAAGATCCTTTGGGCTGTTTAAAGGGCCTTCCCAAAGACCAGGAGGCTGAAGATGAAAGCATTGCTCCCCTTCATCTAACAAATAAGACTTCTCTAATTTTTATTGGCAATAAATATTGAATATTTAGCTGCAAGCAAAACCAAGGCATTAGCTTCACCTCTGCATGTAGAACTGACCCAGAAAAACTATTTTCAATAGTATTAAGCACCCAGATGATCTCAAGTTCAGTGATCAACGGACAGTTAAGTATGTAACATAACATAACCCAAAAGATGATCAACAAGAAAGATCACACACAAAAATTAACTGAGAAAAGGCAGAAGAGCTGTTGCCTAAGCCTTACCAAGTGTCAAGCCCGGTGAGATCTATTTTGATATGAAGCCTCCAATCACACTTCATAGTATTGCAGATTAATAAACCAACTCCTTCTGTAAGTCCCTTAAAAGTCATTACCAAGCAAGCTCAGGTGTTGTATAATGCTTGAAAAGTCCTTCTACTTTATATAAATTTAGGGACATTTATTTAAACAGCACAACTGTAGGGCACAGCAAGGCAGGTATTGCTTTTTGCTAAGTGACTGTCACTGCTATTCCAGAATTGAATCTGGATGTTTTGCAAGAAAAAGACTGCCTGTCTTTTGCTGCATTATTTAAATACTTCAGATATTTGGCCAAAATACAGAAGTGACACACTATAGAAACATTCACAGCTGCAGGAGCAATGAAACCACTACAATATTTTCATTAGACTGACCTTTTCTCAGACGTTACAAGATGTTTAGCATTGATCACCTTTCTACAGAGCACTCAAGTGTATTCTGATAACAAAACAGAGCGACTGGAGATGGTGTTCTTGGGCTCCTGAAAGCCATGGCTTACCTGGCTCCACTTCATGCCATCCACTTGACTGGCTGCCACTTCCTGGAGAGCGCCCTTGGCTTGTATAAAACGGCTCCTCACCAGGACTGTCCATCTCATCCTCCACAGACTTGAGACGTTTTGTAGAGCTAAGAAAGGAAAAAAACAGAATCATAGAATCATAGAACAGCTCAGGTTGGAAGGGACCTTGAAGATCATTCAGTTCCAACTAATAAATACTAGATGTTCCAACTAATAAACTCGTGGAAAGGAACAGAGGCGCTTCTGTTGGGACATATCTTGCTAGTCCTGCCTGAGGCTAACTTGGTTATGGAACCCATAACAGATTTAGGGCTCTGAGAAGGGGAGGGTGTGAGTACTGCACAGCCATCCTGCCCACCCAACTGCTCAGCATCCACTTTTGGTTCCTGATTTGTTTCATTGCCAGTGCCTAAGCTTCAGTGAGACACAAAACGAGCCCTCAAAGAGTCCAGACCGAACCCCTAAATGTGCATTAGTTTAACTAGAAGACAGTTTAGCATCTAGGCTTTTATAGATGAGGAAGTAGGACATTTTTCAAAGCTCGCAGAGGTCAATTAAAAGTCAAGAATTTAATTTCTATTGCATGATTTTTACAATTTGAATGAATATGATAATGACACCCAAGCCTTATTTTCCCTGACAGATTTTTGCACAGCTTATTCAGAAAGACAAATTGTTTATCAGTTCAAACGTGTATCTTAAATCTGTTAACTGTAGCCATTAAGTTAACCCAGACTTCAAAAGAAGAAGGGCAGACAAGTGAATGATGGAAGAATCCATTCTTGGTTCGAGTATTCACGTTATTGTACAAGTATAAGCATTTTATTCCACAGCTGTATGGCACCAAGCAGAAAAAGCCCCCAGCTGGTATCTCTGGCTGGTGTCTGTGCTAAAGGATTCCCTTGTGATATATCACACCTCCCTCAGCAAAGGCTCAGGACTCAGGAGACAGAAGAGCCCTTTCAGTGGTCTCTGGTGGCCCTTGACTCAGACTCCAGCAGTTTTGCAGGGAGAGGATCCCAAAGCCAAAGACACTCAGCTTGGCTCCATTTTCTATAATGAGTTGTACAGACTGCGTGGGGACGTTACCGAGAATTGCTCTTCTAAGTACTTTTCCAAGGCTGGGTCAGCTCACTTTTTTTTTTTCACCGAATCTGTATTCTATTAAGACTTAAGGCATTCAAGAACAGGCTCCTCTGTGTAGGGGGAACATATTTAACAGACATAAAATATTCCACTGCCATTTCTGTTGGTTTAAAAGGCGCCGCCTCTCCGCAGCTCCCCGGCCGGAGCTCGGTGCAGGTAGGAGCTGGTGGGTGCAAAATCAGTTGGTGAGAAACAGGAAGGATAATTCTTGCGGTATGCATGGAATGCAGGTTTGGCCATTCCTTAATTTAGAGAATTGTTATGTGTCAATAGGGGAAATTGTGTGCATACAATATAATTACAGCCTGATAATTCTGCTGAGTCTGTGTATTTAAGGAATACTATTTTTTTTCTGACTGGGAACAGCCTAATGAGAGGAAAACAAACATATTACCAAGTTATTAACTACCCATGCTGTTTATAATTAGCTCCTTATCAGTGGTAGCTATTTGCAGAAGAATAGAAGAGCAACAACCGAGCTCTTAAGTAACATTAATAACCTCACTTTTTTGCTTCTGGAGTCACAAGTACATTCTACCTGAGCGTGGTGCTAATGACGAGCACTGTAGGGTACACAGTTTACATGCAAAAAAGAAACAGCACAAAGTTTTTAATTGATGTGTAATGGGAATTGTAGTCACCAAGCTTCATAATGTGCACACTAAGTGCAAGATGTAGAATGTTCTTCCCATCGCTGCAAACTGTAACAAGTTAGTTCTAAGAGCCTCTCTTTAAATATATGTATTTTTAAAATGAAAACAACAGCTATATGCAAACTACAGAGACTTTTTACATGTGCACTTTCTTACTGCAAAGCTGGTGGCACTGCAGACTGAGATAAAACTGCAAAAGAACCCTGCTCTGGAGTTAGACTTTCTTGTCATGTCTTTGAAATGAGTGATCTATTTTGGCTGTGGGGGAGAAAAAAAAAATCAATCTGGTTCCTTAATAGTGTTCAAGACTACTAGAGTGACTGGGCTTGTTTATAAATCTAATCTCATGGATGGTTAAAGTGAAAGGTAAAGAATAAAAAATATCCTTGTCTGATAGCTGGCATCTAAGCCAAAATCAAAACCAGACTGTGTAGTCATCTGCATTAACAATTCAGTTCTCTGAAGGCTGAGTCTAGAAATTTAGACTGAGTTGAAATTATAGAAATTTAGAATATAAATTTCTAAATGCTACATCAGAAGTAGAATGTGTTCTCAGCCAAGGTCCTAAAATGATGTCAAGAACACATATATGCCTATCTTCAGACTTTCCTGCCAGGACAAAGTGGCACATCTCAATTCTCTTCTGCCACAGGTGAAACTCCAACAATTGCAGTGGAACTTCTCCTGATAGACCGAGATACAAGCCAGAAGGTACATGAGTCAATGCAGCAGCTTTTCTTCAAAGCTTGTATGTCTAAAAAGAACTTTAACAGCAACCCAGTTCAACATTCAGCTCTGTGAATCTGAAACAGCTCCACATCTTGAGGCCCCCAAAGAGCCTGTCAAAGAATTTAGTGGTTACTTTCCCAGATGAGTAATGATGCTGGCCTGGGTTTCCAAGTAACTTGGTATTAGGCAGAGATTAAATTACCTGGTAGAGGATGTGCTAGGTAAAGACCTCCTCATCGCTCCTGGGCTCATGCTGTAGTATGAAGAACTTTCCAAATCTGAGAGGGAGAAATTAGGGCCTGTTCCTGCAGCTATCGGTGCTGGGGAAACAAAAGAGATTGCAGTCAGTAAGTCATGTGAACAAGGCATGAATTGCACTTCAAAATCACTTTCTTCTTCCTCAGAAGTGTGTTTAGTTTCACGATGAGAACAGGTGGGACATGGAAATTAGGAAATGCTGATGGTAACTGGCATTGCAATCGAGCTGTACATTTTATCAGGAATACAATGTTCCGTGACAGACACTCTTTCTTACATTACTCCAAAGGTGTTCTTTTTTTTTTTTCTTTTTCTAGAACATTAAACAACGATGGGAAGACTTTCTTTAAGCACTGCCTTTCTGTTAATATCCTTCTAACATTTAATGAAACTTGTGGCTTCCACTTTTAGGACAGCGTTGCATTTATTGGCACAGACACAACTCGGCTGCACCGTCCCTGCAGTGTGCCTGGCATAATCTATAAGCAGTACAGGCAGGGAAATACACACTGCAGGACCTTTACAATATACGTGAGGCACATCCAGAAGCACAGAGGTTACAAGTGCTCCTTGGAGAAAGCACCAAAGCAGATGAGAGGCCTCAGTTCTTTTCTGCCTGCGAGCGTCTGAGTTTTCCTCTGGCCTCTCCTCCAGCTAAATCACAGCTAGAGACACAGGATTCTGAAAAACTTTCACCCAGCACAGTTTGCTTCCACTGCTCACCTCCTGCTGCCTTACCCAGCACTTAAGTTATATCATAAAGGATAGGGATACCTTAATTTTCCCTGTCCTAGAGCCTTGGTTTTACATTAAAACATTATGAATTCCTGCACACTCTGAAGTTTGCAGGCACAGGGCTATGAACTCCGTGTGCCGTATTCTTCCAGGAACGGAACGGAGCAGTTTAACATTAAAGTCAACAGATAAGTCATTTCACACCAAAAAAAAACACAGCACAATACAGCAAATGGTACCACATCCACCCTCGCTGCTCCAGTGCTATTTACAGGACAATGCAACTTAGGGAGCTGACAATTACAGATCATGATTTTCTCTCCCATTTCAGAGACGTCTGAAAAAGGACTCACTGCACAATAAAAGGCACAAGCTTGGCCTGGGGTGTATTGTCTGAGAGCCCCAATTCACAGCCACAAAGGCGAAGCAGTCTCAGTGCCACACAAGGACAAGGAGCCAAGTTTAATCTTTGGTCTGAGAATCTGGCCCACTTTCAAACACCAAAAAAATCTTTCCCTCCGATGGGGCAGGAGTGAGGAAACGAAGACAGGGTAGCTCCTATCACCCAGCAAACGTCTGGGCTGAAAGGCAGGCTGCAATGGGGCCAGTATTTCACCCCAAGTCTTAAGGAGCTCCTGATGTCAGATTTGACAGAGGAATAATGTAGCTTTGCAGCTGCCTCATCATCCCCACAAGACAATTAGTTGTTGTTTGGCAAGGATCTTGTTTTAAGAACGTCCCTGAGACAGAAAGGGAACAGCCTGGATATAGACGGACTTTTAAAAGCACAGGACGGAAAATACACAACGCCATTAAAACTTGAGAGAACCTGGAATGATCATTAAAAGGAACGAAGTTGGGAAGTAATTTATGACAAGAACACTCCAATCCTTTGTTATCTTCTCTTAACTATCATGCGCTTCCTGCACACTGGGTCTATGAGAGGGTGTGTTAACAGAAAGAAAGAAAAATTAAGCTTAGTAAAATTAACTCCTTTTATCAATTTGTGCTCTCTGCAACAGTTTCCTGACAGCAGCTACAAGAGGCTGTAAAACTGATGAATTTGCATGGAAAAAGAAACCGGTGTAAGTAATTTGTGTAAAAGGTAACACGGACACGGGCTGCTATAATTCAGACACCCTGCAGATAGCAGACTGCTGCAGTGTGAGCAGTTATGGGTTAGAAAAATGACCACACTGCAGTCAGTCTGACTTGAATGGAAATCAATCATAAAGGTACTCTCTGCAGCATCTACTCCACAGTTTTCAGCAACTTCCTTGCCAAACAGATTTGTGTTCTGCAAACCCTTTGCTGATCAATTCCTCTGCACCCTCTACCTACCAAAGCCTAACTTTCAGGTTAAGCATACTGGTTTCCAAACAGGAACATAAAAAGGCAAGCACTAAATTAAAGCACCAGGTGTTTTCTTTTTTTTTTTTCCTGAGGCATGATGAACTTCCTAGGCATTGCAAGATTTATGAAACAGTTTTATTCCAAACAGATATGGAAGAAAAACTGGGATGTAGATAACGCTTCTCTTCGTTCTCTCACCCCCGCTCTGTTTATCGCTCTCTCCCCAAAACCTGGTCATTTCTGTTCCAACCCTCGAACTGGCCCTAGAAGAAAATGAAAATGTTTCTCCAGAGCAGGGGTGGGGTAGGAACAGTGTATTGTTAATGCTGTGTAAACTCAGCACAAAGCAGAAAGGGCTAATCACATAGAAATTTCCGCCCGGGCAGCAAACATGAAGGATGCTGTGTTTGTTACAAGTTGAACCACCTTGTCGTGCTCAGGAGCCTGTTTACAACCTCGAGGTTATAGAATGAAACCCACCTCTGATGTACACCAGCAGATCTAAGCAGCGGAAGGTGAAGTGCCTGGCTGGCCCAGGGTGCCAGTACCTGAAACCCCTTGGCAGCCCTTAGAATCATGGAATGGTTTAGGTTGTAAGGGACCATAAAGATCATCGAGTTGGAACTCCCTGGGCAGGGACATCTNCCCTGCTGCAGCTTGCAGCCATTCCCTCTTGTTCTGTCGCTCATTGCCTGTGAGAAGAGACCAGCACCAACCTCTCTACAATGCCCTTTCAAGCAGTTGTAGAGAGTCCCAACTCCCTCAACTGATCCTCATAAGCCTATTCTCCAGGATCTAACTTAGATCTCTCCTTTTTCAGTTAAAACCATTACCAAAACCTATTGCTCCACTCCCTGAGAAAGAAGTCCCTCTCAAGCTCTCCTGTAGGCCCCTTTAAGTACTGGAAGGCTGCTATAAGGTCTCCATGGAGCCTCCTCTGCTCCAGTCTGAACAACCCCAACTCTCTCTGCCTGTAAGGAGAAGCAAGAAGCCAAGGTCCTGCCACAACCAGCTCCAGGGCTATGGCAAACGCTGCACAGGGTAAAGCTGTTCTGAAATCCCTGCTCCTGCCCACCCAACGGGGGCATATTTGGTGCTTGTCTTTCACCACAGGGTATTTCTACCTTTGCTCACAGGTACCCCGTTTACTACCCTAACACACAGCAACGAGCTGACTGCAAAGCCCGCTCAGAGACTGTCGAGGTTAATGTTTTCCATCCTCATGGCAGAAGGTCGCTTCCTCTTCTCAGCTGGAATTCGTTTGAAGCTGTGTGTGTTTTCCGTCTCTGCTTCAGCCTTGGTGGAGCTGAGGAATACCTTGCACCTTCCTGTGCTGGGCTTTGGAGCTTGCTGCCTGGCATCTGCCTCCTCCCATGCGTTCTCCAGTGCAACTGGCCACCAGAGCAGGCACACTGCAGCTAACCCATCCAGGAGACATCTGAACCCTCTCTAAATCGCTTCTCACACTGCCTCAGTTGACTGTCCACCTCGTGTGGGTCCAGAAAGTTCATGAGAAGGGCATACTTGCATTTATTTGCAGGATTCCCCAGAAAGGCTGCAGCCCCAGACAGTAAGCAAAGGGATCAAAGTGGTGCAAACTGTGGCAAAACCCTCTCTAAATCAAACCTCTTCATCGTGGCATCTGACAATCCATCACACAACTTCCCTACACTCCCTTTCCTCTGCCCTGGGAAGATGCTCTGGCTCCAGAGGAAGCCGTGGCAGCGTGGTTGGGAAGGTCCCCTCCAGCACAGCTGGCTGTTACAGGCTGCAGCCTGCAGAAACCCCAGGCAATGACACTGACAGAAATGCCATTTCCCACCCTCTACGAAACACTCTGCAGCAAAAGCGACCTTTTGATAGCTCAGGAACATCTCCCAAACAGGAAAGGATGTCAGAAATTGCAGTTGTGAGTCAAAACAATAGTTTCCACCTATGTGCTGGCTCAGAGGTGTCATCTGAAGCAGGGCTCCATCCTGGTGTGGGGCGAGGAGGAAGGACCCCTCTTCCCCTTGCACCCAGCCCAAAGGCTTTCTCAGCAACAAACTGATGCTGGCTTCGGCTCCCATTTCAGCTGCTGGCACCACAAAATAATCTGGGACATGCTTAGCTTGCTCTGAGGAGCAGGAGGAGTTTGTCTGAAAGGAGGAGGAGGAGAAGGAGGCAGGTGGGTGCCTCTGCTTGAGCACTGGGGCTGAGCTGCTCTCTGGGATATGGGCGGCATCGTCCCTGCTGCCAGCCTGCTCCCTCCCCTGCCAGCTTGTGAGCTCAGCTCTTCACCCAAAATGTCAAGAAAAATAACAGAGAAATTAACAAAAAGCCCTCTGACTTAACCCAATTGGAATATTTATTTTGAAAAATTTATTGAATTACAGAACAGGAAACCCACTAAATAAAACCAGCCAGGCTGGCACTTGTCTCCCTTGGACTCCAGCGCTCTCTTTTAGTCATGGTAATACTTAGTTTCTCTTATTTTTTTTACTTTTTTCTTTTCTCCTCCTTTTTAAGTCTTTATTTTTACAAAGGGGCTGGGATGTGACTAAGATCATCACACGTGCAAGACTGCAGCGAAGTGATAATGTGTTTAAGGTTAAATGGGAGAAACCTGACATCTGACTAATAAACTTTTTCCTGTGTTGTGACTCCACAAACAAAGGGGACACGGGGCAGCGCGGCCGCTGCCGGGAGGAGAGGGCAGCAGGCTGGGGTGGGTTTTCTTTCTCACAAGGCCTTTGTTTCCTACACGCCGTATCTTTAGATTCCGAGAGGTTTTGCCGAATACAACAGATATGAAATGTGTGATGTTCATTTTAAAATTACAAGTACAGCCTGCTATTGACCATCTAATTATGCTGAGTTCCATTTATAAACATAGCTAACCACTAAGTTTATAGAGACTTTTTGTGCTGCTTTAATAGGATATTGATCGAGAGCAAGGTTTGAGTGGACTGCCATTGAATTGTGTAATGGCATACAAAAGGCAAGGTCACGGCAACTGTTCACTCTATGCCTGCAGTCTATTTTTTATTATAATCTTTTTCTTTTTTTTTTCTCTCTTCTTCTCATACCCAAGCCCAAACAGTGTGTCTGGGATAGCAGTGCTTTGCTAAGGAATATAGAGTATCTTTTTAAATGTTAATTTTCATGCTGCTGACTTTAACTGCCATCACTGCTGTAATGCTTAGTATAGCAGAAAACATACGGGCTGCTGTTTAGAGGGACTTGTTTTATTATACCCTCACTTTCACACACACACTTGGTGTGGAGGAGACTCTCTTCTCCTCTCCTGACCTGCAGGCAGGCAGCAGCATCCTTCCCAGATCCATGACAGGAGCTGGGACACCCCACGCTTTGCCACAGGCAACCGACCAGTAGGTGCTGGGGCTGGCAGGACTTGCCCTGCAGTTTGTTTTAGGCTGTACCTGGCCACTGGATGTGGGAGGAAGCTAGGTTTCCTGTGGGAGGAAGCTAGGTTTCCTCCATCACACCCATGCTCCATGCCTGGAGAGGTGGCAATGACTTTAATTTCTAACACCTTGTTCTTACAGCAAGGATGGCTTCAGCCCCGTGGCTAAAGCATACACTG
The DNA here is from genome assembly GCA_013400555.1 of Jacana jacana. Classification (NCBI taxonomy): domain Eukaryota; kingdom Metazoa; phylum Chordata; class Aves; order Charadriiformes; family Jacanidae; genus Jacana; species Jacana jacana. The sequence continues at coordinate 174,536 of VZTM01000016.1, read as the reverse complement.
GCACCCTCTGTGCTGCAGGATCCCAAGCTTTTCAAAATGCCTCGTCCACACAAGCACCTCTTCTGACCTGTGGAATTAGTGAAACTGTCTCAGGGATAATCAGTTGGACCATTCCTGATTCCTGTGTTTATGCTGGAGTGGTAAGCAACTGCCTGTACGCTTGCGTGCTTGTGGTTTCACCAGCTCATGAGAAGGACCAGAAGTTACCCCACTTGCTCCGTGCTGCTCCTTGCTGCACACAGCTAACATCTTAAGACTTGAAGTGTGCCATTTTCAGTCCAGGGCACAGTCAGAATTCCCTTGTTTATCAGCATGAAGAATGATGTCATTTTGACAAATAACACACCACAAAACAAATATGTTTGATTTGGCTCAAGCCAATGTTCATAAATCCTAAATCTTTCCTCACATCCTGGGCAGTGCAGTTTATCTGGCTGTTTGAAGGACCTCCAAGGGAGGAGATCTTCCCAGCAGCTCTCTGCACAAGAGCATGTGGTGCTGCCTCAAAGCCAAGAGGGGAACAGCATTCTCCATCCCTCTCTCCACATTCCAGCCTGCCGTGGCCTCCCCCAAGCCTCCCCCAGCCTGCCGTGGCCTCTGCCAAGCGAATGGGACTGCAGACTTGGCACCAGAAGCCACACACCCCTCCGCCGGCACCTTTTCCAGAGGGTATCCTCTGGTGCCCTGCAGATAGCTGCACACAGTGAGCAGAACATTTTCCAAACAAGGATAGAGAAGGAGAAGGTTTTGCTTCGCCAACAGCTGGCTGTCAGTTGGCAAAACTCATATGTCTCCAATGCTTCTGCTTCTGAGCTTTTCTGTTGTCAGCCCAAACCTCTCTGGAGATGGAGGGGTGAAGTCACTGTTATCCCAAGGGGTCTCCCCAGTATCTGGGGTGACAGACACCACTTAGAGTGGAGCTCACACCCTCTGCCTGCTTATCCTGTAGAAAGGACAGCCTGGTCTGCAACATCCACATCAGATGGGGCAGAGAGGGAACTATCTGTTTTTCAGATCGTGGCCTTTCTCTGTTTTACTTGGCTCTGCAAGATTCAGTGGCTGGGGAGCATTTCGAAAGAAAATCTGCATCTACAGGACTGAAGAAAGCAAGTTCCTGTTACCAAAACAGTCTAGACTTGTTCAATAGCTCACAGAAACTGTGATGGTTAGCACTGATAGGTAAGACAGATAATGGTAACAGCTGACCTTTCGCTTGATTAATTCATTGCCCGAATCTGCATGATGGAGACAACTGCCTATTACTTGAGACGCCTTGTCATGTGGACCTCTGGGAACTTTACTAAATAAACCTGCACGTAATTGCTACTAACAGTATTTCCTAAGAGTAACTTTGGGTAACAGCAGCAAACCACAGGCCAGTTAAAGCTGTGGGAAATCGCCCATTTCCATCATCATGCTATCAAAAGCAGGCACGGGAAGAGGCATACACAAAGACGATGCCTTGTTGTAAAGCCAACACAGAACACACTCTGGAAGAGACTAAACGTGAGGCCCTTCTATGGAGAGGCTTGGTCCTTCCCTAGCCATGGTGGCTTCTGAAGGAGCAAGGACTTTTTAGGAAGTAAAACCAAGAGAACAGGCTGAGGATGTTTTGATTACTCAAGCTACAGACTGTTAATTGCTGCCGGTGAGTCTGGATGACGCCTGTTCTTAAACTGAGCTCCCCGGAACAATAGTAACGCATGGACTGGTCTCAAATCGAGACACGGGAATATGCAGACAACCCAGCAAGGGTTATGTTGAAAAGCACACTTTTTAAAAGACCTTGAATGCCAATTTAGGCAAATATGCAGCAATTACTTTGTTGCTCTGCTATGTTCAATAATTCTTTTAATATTAGCATGCAAATTCATACTGACTTTGCTGGGAATTTGTTGCGATGCTCTAAACTAAACATATCCTACTGGGCAGCCACGGCATGTCAGGCTGTGGGCTTCTCAGCCCTCACAAAGTAAACAAGGTTACGGCTGGTCAGTACATGTCTGGGGCATCTCCAAGGAAAATCCAGGGTGCTATCAAAAGCAGCATAGCTAAATCAGTTGCTGGCACTCTTCCCTCTGAGTCAGTTCTGAAGTGATATCCCGGTATGCTTTGGGGACACTATTTTTGGTAGAGGTGCTGGCTTGTAGACAGGACATAAAACTGAGGTCCTGACCTCCCAGGATTATTAAAGAGCTCATGAAAAAGAGTGCGAAACCCTGTGTCTGGAACAGATAAAAGCTGAACCTTTTGGTTTTGCCCACTAACACCTCCTTTCTTATTTCCGATAAAGTTCATGCCTGTCCTGCTCTTCCCACGTGCAGGTGCCCTGCCCTTGGAGGTGAAGCATTTCTGCAGCAAGCAGAGGGGACATCTGAGCCACCACTCATAGTTTGCAAAACACACCCAGTGCCGGGATTTCTGATACACAAGGCTTTTAGTTTAGTTACAATAAAACATAATGGAAGATTAATAGACATGAAACGTGACGCTCCTGAGGTCAAAGCCAAGCTCTCGGGGAGGCTGAGGCTGGGGCCGTGAAGGCTGAAGTCCTGAACAGGGGAACTTTTCTAGCAGCTCTGTCCTGTGTGCACATGAAGCACGGCTGACAGAGTCCAGAGGCAGTTCTGCTGTGTAGGGCTCCTACAGTGAAGATAAGATTGTGGTGAAGTGGGATGCCTTGTAGAGGGGGAGGGTGAATCCTTTGGGCTTCAAAAGCCTTAGGTTGTCACAGTGAAATAAAGTGATATAACACGGAGATGTTCAAAGACTGGCGATAACTGGGGGTTTGCCCACCATGCTGCAGGTACCAGTAAGTTACGAGTACACAACACAGTGAGTTAGAAGTCAGAGTCCCTGTTCAAGCACCTCAGTCAGTGAAACGGTTTGCAAACGTGCCGAGCGCTCAGCAGCTCCTCTTGACTTCTGCGTCCTCTTAACTTTGTCCTTCACACAAAATTCCCACCAGTTGTCAGGGAAGAAGACTCAGGAGAAGTGTCTGCCTTAAACTTTTTCTCCCTCTGTCTCTCTCTGCAGGAGATATAACTGACATTGGCCTATCTCCCACTTGCCATGCTTTCCTTCTAGCATCCTATTTTTTAATATAAAGCTGATTTACTAGCTTGTGCAAGCCTCTCCGAAAGAGGAAATAAACCAGGAAAATCCTTACAGAAACTCTGTGTTCTGACTCAAACCCACAGATTCTCTGCTAGGTTTGTGCCAGCTAGATTCCAGCCCCAGAAGGATTTAAACTACACACTCAGAGTCGGTATATAAACAAATATCCCTGCTATCTAGGAGGAGAACCATTTTTTATCACTGACTGGGCTAAAGAGATTGGTTACAAACCCTAAGGTTTTAAAAGAGCACGTAGATGAGTGGATCACCTGGAGCAGTGGTAATTGGTGACAATATGATGTTACTGCTCAGCTCTACAGGAGCTCCAGAGAAGATCCCCAAAGGATTGGTACCTACAGCCCAGGTTTACCAGTGGTCTCACTGCAAGAGAGTGTCCATGCACCCTCCTTGGACTATCTGGGTTATGTCACAGCAAAATACAATCAATGCACCTCTGATCAATGGAACTGGGTGGTGACAGGTACTCTTAATTCACTGTTGTTAGTATTGACAAGCCTGTAATGATCAGGCTGCAGTGTGTCATTCACGCTGGGGGCATTAGCATTCTTAAAAGGTCAAAAACCCAAATCCTTCTAGAAGACAGAATTCCATACAGTTAATGGAAAACGCACGCCTTGCGAAGTCCAGATGTACACCTCTGCACAACTGAGACTACCAGGGCTGAAGCTGGCACAGTTGTTGGCATTATTAACAAATTCATTAACCTGCAGGTGTAGGAACACGTGTGTGCATGGCAGGGCTGAACACAACATGCAAAAGCGGGGTAAGAAAATGTCCAGGCTCATGTGCACAGATCACGTCATTTCTAGAGGTCTGGTTAAAACAGAGTCCTTGGATCCAGCAAGGGATCCACTGGATAAACTCATCTTTGTAGGCATTTCTCTGCACTCTAGTACAGAGTCTGCCCATTTCCAGCTGGGTACTGGGTGAGCTAACCAACTTGCACATGCAAGTTTGCAGCATTAAATATGATTTTTTTTATTTTTTTAAGGAATAATGCTATTTTATTTTCCTCCATTAAAAGATGTGGCACATAAACACTGGTGAGAAGCGGGGAGAAGAGACTCAATTTTCAACACATTGTTTCGGAATTGGGGAAGGGGTGTGACAAGAATCAAAAGGGAAAAAAAGGATTGCAGAAACCACATAAACTGGCCACAAAACGATACTTACTTTGTGAGACTCTTACTAGCTCAGTCACACTGAAAACACCCGATGTGACAAAACTGTCCTGGAAGCCCAAATGTCCTACAAAACAAACAGAGTGAGAGAACTGCGATTAACTTTAAGCATTTAATGACAGCATTCTCAAATACTTTACTTTCATTTAGACTTAAAATGTGACATCTAATTTCCCACTTAGCAGTAATTATTGTTTATGTAGGTGGGTAACTAGTCATACAGCTATGTAGGCTGCTTTGTGGTTTCTATCTCGAGGTTAGGAAAGCTAACATGACACATCAGTGGGGAGATTTTTACATGTTAAAGCGTCTCAACAGGAAATCTGAAACAAAAGAGGACCATTTTAATAAACGGTTACCTTGGATGACCCCTAATGACTTCACAACTGAAATGAAAATACTGTACCTAGGAAACAGACAGGACAGCTAAGTTCCATAATCGTTTTAAACATTATTCTCCAAAGAAACATCTGATCAGGATTATCTACCCATTCATTCAAACAAAACAAGATTTAAAGATGTACTCTGCATTTTCTAAGGTTACACCGGGGAAAGCTTAAATAGCAGCGGGTCAAAAAAATTAAATTAATGCTTTTCTCCCCCCCCCTAAAAAAAAGTAAAAATCCTAACATTTAAAACTAGCTTTCAATAAGAAAAATAAATCTCTGCATAAGAAAAGTATTAACTTTGAGCTTTGGACTGTCTTTAGGAACCAGGGCATACGCTTCCACACTCGCCTCCCTTGTGCAAGGAATGCCTCCACACTTGATATCAAAATGTTATTACACTTTACATAACAGTATTTTGCTTCTCCTCTGAAAACATGCCTACCACCAAATGTTCATTTAATTTTCACGGGTATGATCAATTACAAAAGGAGCAGCTCTCGGGCTGCTACCCAGGGTAAGTGCGCAGAGCGGGGTACGGCGGTTCACGTGGGACCTATCTGGACTTCAATTAGAGGTCTGCCCTTCCTCGGCCACACTGACCTCCTGCTTTTGAAATCAGGGTCAAAGGAGAAATCTCAGGATAAAGAGATTATTAAAAGAACTGTAAAGTCCTACTTGTCCACAGGATAAGTGGCATACCTTTTTAGGTTGTCCTACTTAGAGTCAGTGATTCCAGCGCACGCACACATATATTATTGAATGTTTTGCAGGGGCACCATCTGCTCCGTTGTTAATTGTTTGTCAGATTCAGTACAATTCCCCTACGTTCAGTGCATTCTGCTGAACCCTGTGCTCGTTGTGGCAATACCTACGCACCCTCCTACAGTGACCACAGCAACAGGATGGATGTGAGCTACGGATTTGTTCTCCCGTCTCTCTTTCGGGGTCTTTTAAAAACCCCAATTGCCATTTCTGCCTGCAGAACGGCAAGTAAAAGCAATACACCTTGTGTGTACAGGACTGCAGAGGGTGCCACGTCAGGGAAGGTGTGAGGGAAGGGTTTGGGAGAGATCTGGAGGGAGGTCAGCAGTTCAGCCCTAGCCAAGTCCTCAGCAAATTCTGCTCCGGCACAGCAGAACCTCCCTGTTTCTGTGCGGCTCCTACTGTGCCAGATAAAGGCAGTCGCTAAACTAACAGACTTGAAACAAGTTTCTACATCAGGCATGTTTTTATACTTCAGCAATAATGATGAGTTTTCAAACTGTGTATATGTATATCTTTGGGCATCCTTGTGTATGTGTGTATACATATGTATTATGTACACAAACATATAAATATACACAAATCTGTCATGCTCCAGCTGTAGATAAATGTACTATAAAATATTGAAATTGATGCTGAAATTCAACACAAACAAATTCCTCAATCTGCAAACAAGGTTTTTATTTACATCAAGGGAATAAATTTTTCTCTACTTCAAATGAAAAAATGTTCTTACGAGCTTTTATTTTTCCTTATTTTCAAGTTAGAAATAGCTCTCAGATAATTGTAAATGCTTTTGCCTGATCTGCTTTATATTTCACCACACTAAAGGTGATGACTACATCATTCTGCGTTTCAGAGACGGCTCCTGGCCGTACACAGCGTTTGCTCGTTGACAATTTCCCAAGTATTTTTAATATGAAGATCTACTTTTCATATGCTGCAGCAGACCTGCCTATTGAATTAAATGATCTGTGAATTAAAAATAATTCTCTTAGGTCTTCACTGAAACCACTCATGTGCCTAAAATTAAGCATATGCTTAAGTGCCTTGCTGGATCGGGGCCAGGGCGCTTACTACTCCGCAGAGCCCTTTGCAGGAAAGCCGGTCTATGCCATGTAACTCCTCATACTGTGCTCGTCACAGCAGCATCTGAGCAACTTCCAGAAGCTCACTCAGTGATGCTACCAACATCTGCCACATGTTGGTTTTCCACCGCCCACCATCCCGGCTCTGCTCCGGTGTCCACATCCACCTGCATCTCCCCAGCAGGTTCCTATGGCGCTAAGGGAGAAGATGAAATTTAAATCTGGAAGTAAAAAACAAATCACAGCCCTGGTAGGAAGTTTGGCTGATTTTTTTTGAGGGGTAGTCTAGAGCCTTTGGTAATCATCCAATAAAACATGATTGTCACACAGCTGTCCTGGTCTGAGGACCACCTTAAGGACTACCTTAACCTAGATAACACAGGTACAACCGGAAATGAAAGTGCCATAGAATGGTTTTAAATACATTCATAGAATCATAGTTGTGGATGCTCCATCCCTGGAAGTGTTTAAAACCAGTCTGGATGGGGCTCTGAGCAACCTGCTTTAGTGGGAAGAGCTGGAACTTGATGATCTTTAAGGTCCCTTCCAACTCTTAACCATTCTCTGATTCTATTTGGTTAGAGTGGGAAGGGACCGTATAGATCACTGAGTTCCAACCCCCCTGCCATGGGCAGGGACACCTCCCACCAGACCAGCTCTTCAAGCTCTCAGGGTCCTGCAGGGCATGAGGAAAGTTGAACAGGTTGGGCCCACCAAAGTCATGACCCTGATTTGGCTGGTCACACCTGAAACACGCACTTCACTTCTGCAGGGACATTTCTTACGCGTGGACACGTAACAGCAATCATTAAGCAACGGCGTGCAATGAGAGTGATTAGATTTTCATCCTTCGGGACTGAAAATAAACATTTCACAAATGAGAGGTGAATTTCACAATTCTCCAATTTGCTATTTACTGATAAACATTAGGAAATCAGGGCCTCGTCTCGCCAATCATTAATAACATCTTGCTGCCCACAAAAGCGATGCCCCTTGGCTTAGAGCTGCATCCTGAACTGGTTCCGACGCGCGGCCTGTCTGTGCATTCACAGCTCAGGAGACCTCCATGAAAGTTTAAAGCTTTGCCTGGATGGGTCAGGTTGCAACATCCAGACTGTAGCTTTTGCTGAGCTGTGATAGCCATGCACCAAAAAAATGAGAGAAACGGGACAAAGCAGCTAGCTGTGTGAAAGAAGAACGACGGGGAAATAGCAGGATTGACAAAATATGCAAAGTAAACAGTTTGCACCTATTAACGAGGGTCAAAATGCAAAAATTGTATCAAGTTGGCTGTTCCACTAAGTCTGAATGAAAAAAAAATAATAGGTAAAGTCAAGCAATTACATATACAGATGTTGGCATTAACGAGCTCCTTTTCTGAAAAGATGATTAAACATCTTGAAAGCTTGCAAAATTTACTTTTCAGATGGCACTTTACAGAAATATGTGCACTTTGGTACTTTTGCTAAATATCCCAAAGATAGGACACTGAAATTGCTGCACATGATGGGGTTGTCTCCGCAGCTTTGTGTGACAGTCACATTTTGGTAGTAAAGCAGGTGTTCAAAATGAGGATGAGGGAATTTTTACTCACTTGGTAAAAAAAACCTAACAGAGCTCATCCACTGAAATCCTGGGTATAAATTAAGACACCTGGGTAGCAAAGGCAGGCCCTGACTCAGCAAAGCAGTGAGAGCACGTGCTTAATTTTAATCACATGCTTGATTAAAGCGCGTGCTTATTTGCCCTGCCAAATAAAGAAGGGCTGACAAAGTTGAGCAGGTATTCAAATACATTGTTAAATCACTGCCTCCGACCCAAGCCTAGGTCCAGCTGGGAGTTAGCTCATCACACAAGACCTCACTTCTGCTCACGAGCATGATCACTTTCTTCCCAAGGGGGGAAAAAGGCCTGAGGCTAATAAGACCAAGTTGAAAAAGCAAGTCAGGTTACTAACTAATACATACCACGCGATTACCCAGTCACAGGTTTGGTGTAGCACACAAACAGGATGCAGTGCTATCAGGAAAGTACCACGTGAAAAATAGTGTTCCATAACTTGATGACTACTTCAACTGGGGAGAAAATTCATAATGCAATTTACATATTCTTCTTTAAGATCCCAGTAAAGAAGCCAAAAGAAAAGGCTTGAATTGCTGGAGCCTAATGCTGATCTCACAGACGTTTTAAACAAGTCTTTCTATACTTATCAAATAAAGTTTCACCTAATTTTCCCTAATTTACACTGGCAGAGGAGAAATCAGGATTAGGATGTGTTGTCTAATGCTATTTGTTTTGAATTATTAACCAAACGTTCCCATTTCAATGAGTAACCGTGTACAAAGGCAACTAACCTTCGTCCTAAAATCTAGTTTACAGGGAGAGTATTGTCTGCTTTCCCAATTAATGCTGTTAAAAGGAGTCTCAGACATTGAGCTACCAATCAAGAGCTTGTGTTGTAGCTTGAGAAAATCATGACTGATGCAATTACTTTTATGTAGAAAGTCTGAATATGGTCTACAGGTTAAAGTTCATGGGGTTATTGTTCCTTAATTGAATATCAGAAGATGTTTTCAAGGTGCTCAAGGTATTATTGTTATTTAATTAGCAGGCTTCCTTGTGTAATCCAACTTTTCTTATAAAATAGTTAGACTGCACCGTAAATATACATAAATATAGAAGGTATTTTCTAAGCAGAGATACAGCTGTTTTCCTGAAATCCAAGCTGGAATAAAAATGGGAAAGAGTTACTCCTTTGAAGATGAAAAAGTCCAAGTCCAGTTATTTCTCTTCCACTACAGTCCAAGTGACAATGAATTAAGCTTTGGAGAGCAGCCTTGATTCCTTTTTCAGTGTTTTGAAAATACACAAGTCCCCCAAATCAGCACCAAAGCCATTTCTAAAGTCTTTTTTTTCATGTTCAGCATCTCACTATACATAGCCATCTTTAAACCTTAAAATAGTAATAATCAATTAGGGTCTCAAGCCTATTATCTTAACCGAATGCCTGATTAAAGGAAAAGCCCTCTCTGCTCAAAGTGCAACTTGATTCCTTTTGGGTTTATCCTCTATCTAGATAATCCCATGTTTCACAAACAATGTGGAGCAATAATATTGATTAGAAAATTAATGTCTGTATCACACAGCACACGCAGGCCTTGAGAGAGGGGATGTTATCAGAGGGAACCCGGATCACCCCGAGGACTCCCAAAAGATTAGCTTTTCCTCAGCTGCACTGGCTGAGGAGGATGGGAGTCATAGAATTAGTCCTAATCTGCATTCTACAGCAAAATGGAAAGGACAGAATATGCCTGCTTTGATCAAGACCTTCCTAATATTCACACTCTGCTAAATTTGAAGGTGAGTTTATTAAGTCTGGGCTGATGCAGTCATGGCAGCCCCACCACTGCATTCCCTTCTAGAAACACCTCCCTCTGCACAGACCCAGGCTCCTGCGAGCACCCTGCTGGTGTGGTGGGACATCTCTTGGTGCATCTCTTTTCTGGGAAGTGTCCAATGCCAGGTTAAGTGTGGGTGGTCAGAGGGAGCACCCCAGGCTGATACCAGCCCCTGCACAAGCACTTGTCATCCTTTCCATGACAACAGAAATGAAGATCACCATGAGATGCTCAGTCACCACCCCGTTCTGGAAATGGAAAGCATAGAGCCAAACTGAGATTGAAGAGACCATCTATACCAGCCCCAATACGCAGTACTGGGAGACGAGTGAACGTCTCCCCCATTCAGATGGGAGACAGCACGAGGGAGCATACACAGCCCTGGGTATTGCTGTAAACTGTAATGAAACCTGCATTTATCAACAGACCCCAAGTACCAACCTCCAGAGCTGGCACAACAGCCTCATTTTAATTGCTTTGTACAAAAGGCATTCCTCGCAAATTTGTAAGTGATAAACCTTTAATGGTAAATTATACCACATTTTTAATTCATGGACTTTTTATAGAAGAGTTAAGCAAGATATTATACATTAAAGGTGATACAGAAGCCTCTCTTGTTCCCTGACAAATGCTCCCACTTCTAGTTCAGCTTGTTATTTCCAATCTAATTTTAATGCCACAGCTATAGCTCACCTTGGACAAATTGCACATTTTCTTATGAAATAACTGCTGGGCCACGTGTCACATACGCCGTTACTCTCCCCAGCTCGCCTACCTGCCTTTGGCTGAGGTTTTAAGAAGCACTAGAACTTTCTTTGTGGCCCATAGCAGGATGGATTAGACCGTCCAGGGCATGTCGTGTTAGTACAATAGAGGAACACTTTTAAGACTTTAAAGTCATGTAATACAATTCTAGGCTGGATCTTTCTTGTTAAAAAAAGTAGAATGGGAGTGATTGAAAGAGAAAAGGGCCAATATTTGACAACAGAAATCAGCATAACCTCCTAACAGCGGCAGTCATGGATGACTGCCCTTTGACCCGGGGAGATTATGTGGGATTTCAATGACAACAGCTGGAAGTGAGCATGTGAGAATAGAGAACACAGATCTGAGGCCTCCTACAAAAGACTGCACAATCCCTGCCCAGATCTGAGTGTTGATTAGAAATTGTTTCCTGGTCCTGGCTTAATAGAGTGTGATAATGAAAGTTTTGTTAACCCTTCACAATATGCAAAAAACCCATTGGTGAACGATTTGCCTTTTTGGTTTTCTGCTAAAAAAAAAAATGTCTGTGTGTAGCAGACGGTAAAATTGGGAAGCAGCGCTGCTTTTCACGGGGGCGCTTCTGGTACCAGTGCTCAAGCTCAGCTCTGTCTCCATATGGTTTGTATACGCCTGGTGGATATGGGGAATCAACAGCCAACATCTGAAGGTGCCGGGAGGTGGCTTGGAGAAAGGACTCTCACTCCTTCACTAGGGAATCTACCCAACCCACCATGATGGGCCTTCTCCAGAGGTAGATCAGAACAGAAACACTGGTCATGCCTCACCGCCCATCGCCTTTCATACTCATGGCATTTGATAACGTCTAATAATAATGCCTAATTATTATATCAGTGTGTGTCACATTGAGCACCGGAGTCTGGGTTGCAAATTAATACATGTGGAGCAGAGCAAAGGTGATACCAGGCTGGCTGTGTCACCAACAAGCTGATCCTGCATGGATCCACAGCAGCTTCAGCTCTGAGCTCATTCGGTATTTAGGGGCAGAGATAGTAGAATTAATGGCAACTTACTACCATTAATGAACTGATCGTAGGTGGGAATCAATCATGTCAGGTTTTGTCCAAGTGGAGGGCACAAGGACAGTTCCTTTCTCTTGAAGACAAAGGTCTTCCTGAAGCACTGAAAGCCCTTCAAGTTCATGTTAAGGACCTTGTGCGATGGAAACCATTCCACGATCTATGATGTCTGGTGTGGTTTTTAATTTCTGATGACTCCTAACATTGTAGAGTACTTTTTGGTACTCATGGGCGTGAGAAATCAGTTAAATACAGTTTTTTGATATAAAGATAAAAATTAAGAATTTCCCTCTCTACCATATACCAAATTTGATAAATAAAAACTAACGGCATTAATATCGGTAGGGGCCTATAGCTGGAAAAACAACAGATGTCTTAAATTAGCATATTTCTGTTTCAGGTCCTCAATCCAAAAAGCAAATATTAAAGAAAAGAAGAAAAATCATTATAAATGGTCATACTTATTTGGCAGCTTATAAAAATAACGTGCTCCTCAAAAGCCTTTCGAAGTAAACGAGATGAAATCTACCCCAGGATAATCATTCTGGAATATTTATGGCATCCAACAATAAAAAGAGTAATAAAAAGAAAAGCCTGCCTCCCTGAAAATAATAATATGAAGGAGTTATTTATCTTCATATTTTCATATCAAAACCCTGGTTACAAGAGCAATGACAGCTGTGATCTCCAAGGTCTGTGGTGATATTGCCAGTTTGGCTTTGCATGACTCAATACCCCAATGAGCCCAGAGATACCTCCCCGGGATGCTGCTGGCAGGGTGCTCCTGGGCTGCTGGCAACGGGCACCCACCCACCCTTGCAGAAGAATGACAAATAGGGGCACTGGAGGGGGCGATAGATACGGGAGGGTGGGTACTGCTGCCCCTGTCCCTTTCCCCCTGCAAGGCCTTTGTGTAATGAAGGCTCCAATGTCACGAGGTAGGCATCACATTAACCTCAGGACCCACCCCAGAGAGCTGAAAAAGCTCCTAAAAAAAAAATAACATAAGGATAATTTCTTTTCAGCTGGTCATTTTTTGATGTCAGCATCATCTATCTGGTACAGCCTGAAAACATCAGTTTCTACAACTCGTTTATCTGGGGCTGATAGCACACGTTCCATCAACTTTCCTTGCTCCTCTTACTCCTCATCAAGAACCAACTCAAATTCTGCCTCCTGAATTTTGTCCATGGACTTCTAGAAAGCTGCTGGCAGAAGTAAGGGCTTGTAGGAGCCGGTGCTGGGGCTTCATGCTGCAAGCATGACATGTAGCCACGTTGTGGCCTTCACACCACAGGAGCATTGCCTCGGTACATGTAGAGTTTACTTGGGTTCACACTACTTCGAATCAGAATTTAGCTACAGTATTAATGCCATAAATATTATTGTTGATGCTGTGCGAAGAACATCAACGTGAAAATAAATGTAAGGATATTTAAAAGCTGGTGTGGAATACTTAGGTATTCAGACTAATCACGGCCTGAAATAAGCACATTTGTTTCAAATCCTGTTTATAGCACTGCAGCCCCTCCCTCCTTTAAATCTTCCTCTTAACCATAGTGATGTTTATTGAATACCTGTCATTTCTCCAGCAGCATGTGCCAACAGCGGCTCACCAGTGCCAGGCTGCATGAAAACCCTTCTGTCTCCTATTCTCCAAGGGGCTCCCTTAGATCAACTACTCACCATACCCAATACACTGAAACCCATAAATTTGCAGATACTGCAGTCAAAATTCTTAACAGGAAAGTGCACCCATTTTGCCCAGTGTAGCATACTGAAATATCACATGGTGAGAAGCATTTCTCACCATGTGTAAACTGTCAATTTGATTTGAAATTAAAATTTTTGATTAACATGAGCATTTCTGAGCCTCCCGCTGGCAGCAGCCCTATTGCTGAAAAGTGACATGATTTGTGACACACATGCTGTACAGAAGCCCCATGCCAGCAATTGTTAAACCCATTTTCATTCTGCTTTAATACGGTATGACAGTCAGGAAAATAATTTTAATATTTAGGAGAAAGAGGGTAAAGGCTTAAGGACCCAAGTCCTTTATGGGTGTAAAGCAGGATTAGAGCAGCACGAAAAAAAACGGCACGGAGGTCTCCCCGTCTCACAAGTCATGTCTCTTTTCAGCAAGAGGGACCATCTGCAGGAGGCTAAGAAAGGTCCACGGTGAAGCACAAAGCCTTCTTTTAAATCCAGTTGATATTTCAAACACAGCATGAGGTACTTTCCACCTATGAATGCCGAGATGCTTGGGCACGGGGAAACGCTTGCAACTTCAATAATTAAACCCTCTGGTACAGGAGGTAGGATTTTCTGGTTTCCACAGTGGTCTGTTATTTTCCCATGTTGATGGTTTCCCCAGAGGTACCGGCGGTCCCTAGAGACGCTAACGTTTATACGGTGAATTACTTACGAAAGAGGAAAATTCTGTGACTCTTAAGACTTCTGAGCCCAGGAATCTACCTCTTCGTCGGGGTGGTGGGAGGATTTTTGTTTCTTTAAACAGCTACCAAGTGAACACAAGAATCGGGAGGCTTTTGCGGCGACAGATTTTAAGGCTATGAGACACGCGGGCAGAAGACAAAAGTTCAGTGGGGATTTTTATAAACGTAAGCCTGTGTCACTGTTGCAAGCTGCTGACTCAACTGTGTCACCTGCGTATTTCTCAGAGTGGATCGGTTTTTTTCCAGTAACATCATGTTCTGAGGAAGTTTATCATGAAACAAGTATCACGAACAGTCATTCTGAGCAGCAGAACAGCTTTGATAAGTGTCGACACGCAGCTGACTTTTCTTTGAGCTCCCAACACTATTCATCACATTAAACACTCAGCTCTGCTGGACTCTCTGCTCCTAGGAAACACAGAGCGATGTCTAATTGCCATAATACAGCATGATTTAAAAATGTAGTATTTTAAACATAATTTTAGATGGCAAAATGAAATACCAGGATGATTCAGATGCCCTGGAAGTATTCAGTCCTGAACATAAAGCTGTGGGCTCATTTATGTTAATAACAGCGCTCGAGAATTCAATCTGCATGAAAAACACCGTCCTCAATAAAGCCATGATATATAGTTATTATATGTCTGCAGGTTCTTTTAAACAAGTCTTAAGTTTAAATAAGCCCTGTATGTAAATATCTAGTTTTAATTAGTATATTGCCAAGAAATTATACAACTAGACTCAGTGATGCTGTAATTATTTTAGGGTCTATAAAACCCTCCCTCGGTGGGTGGTAGCTAAGTGGACCCTCCAAGGTTACTCTGCAGACAAGCTTGGAGCTGAACCGAGGGAGGCTGAAGCCCTGTGGACACAGAATTAGGGAGCTATAAAAAGAGGTGTTGGTGTGGGTTGTTGTTTTTTTTTTAATTTAGATGTTAGTTCATAGCTATAGGATTAACCCATTTATTCAGAGCAGAATTCTCTAGAAAAGCCCAGTGTCCAGAAGCAGCCAGGGTCAGGCAAGGGCAGATGCTTTCCTTCCCCACTTTGCTGGGTGATATGGACACAAACCCTGGCGACTTCGTCAGCTGTTTCCTCTCATCCTCTCTTCCTGGCACCCCTCTCTCTTCACACCAAGGCGCTCTTAAAACACTGCAGTCAGACACCATGATAATGGAAGCTGTGGAAATATCTGCTGGGGATTAGATAGTGTAAATGCGACGCAAAAATACGGATGCTGGGCATGGAAGCTAAGTCACAAGGATCAGCCAGCTCCACCTTCCCCCACAGGCTTTCCTCTTCCTTCAGAGTTGCTTCTCACTCCTTCTCTGCTGAAACCACCAGTGAGCAAACTTTAATTCACAATAAACCCCATGCAAATCATGTTCCTCTATTTACCTACTGTCCTTCCCATTGCATTGCCTGGAGTTTTTTTCTCCAGAAGGCTGATGCTCTGGTCTCTGTACAGAACGACAATCTAACTTTGACAGCTTTCAGTCCCAAGAAGGCTGACTTCCACTAGGTTTATACATTAATTGTCCTTGTGGCAGGGGAGGGAAAAGACTTTCTACTAGTCACGCCATGACAACACAGGTACAGTTTGTCCTTGACTGTCCATATTACCAGGTTCATGAAGTTCAGCTGGGGCCAGCCTGAGAGATCCCTGCATGGAAGATGAGGGAACCTCTTGAGCTTTTCTCCAGCAGCACCTGGGCTGTCTCACCTTAGAGAGAAAGGTACCAAGGTGCTCTGGAATAAAGCTTTGATATGTTGGTGGCAGAGAAGACCAAAAGGGTTGGGTCTGGAAGCACAGTAATGCTTGTCTAGGGACATGTCAAGCTTGCACAAGACCTAGAGCACAAAACTTGATGCTTACAGATGCAGAACAGGCCACTGTAAGCAAACACCATGTGCCCAGCAAGTCTGTATCATCCTCTCCATAGAGGCACTACATACTGAGGGCTGGGAACTGGAGGGGTTGTCCATATTGCCTGCTATCAGAGAACAAAGTGCCTCCACAGAGCATCGAACCCCTGGTGGCCACCAATCTTTGCACCAACTTCACCTGAGTTACACAGGCTCTCTCCAGAGAAGAACAAGGTGGAATGACTAGAAAAAGCACCAATAAGTGTCCCGAAGGAACACGTCACCCCCTCATCTGCCTCTGACTGAGTCCACTGGGAGCATGAAGATGCACAGGCAAAGTACTGCACACCCCTAGAAGAAACACAGCCCTCACTGGGTGATCCAGACCCTTCTGCCTCATAGTCCAGGCTCTGCCAGGTCTCTGCCTCCTCCAAGTATTGAGGAGGAAGCCTCACAGACTTATCAACTGGCATCCCAAAGACTGGTGCGCTTGGGGTCAGGCAGGCAACTGCACTTGCAGAGAGCGGTGGAGAACCCACAATGGGTAATTCCCTCAGCCAAGTCGCAAACCAGCAGCATAAATCCAGTGGGAAGAGACTGCTGGATGTGGAGAGCAGCAGCAGAGCTCTGCATGATGACTGAGACTCTCTCTCTGTTTTATTCTAAGTTTATGTTTTTTAGGGCAGGATGCCCTGTCTACATTCTTTTACAGACTAAGAATGGACATTTATTAACAAGTGCTTGGGCGGACAGCCCAAAACTCTAGACTCCTGGCCTGGGACTGTATGACAGAGAGGGCCAGTGACCCCCGTTTGTGTTTACTGTACTTCTACAGACACATGTGGGTGTGATGGGGGCATTCACTTTCTCAGGTTCGGGCCAAGGTCAGGCTGGAACACAGACCAAATTTATTTTCTCTGTGTAATCTGCTCAGACTATAGCCCAAAGAGGGCCTCCGAGTTCACTAATTGTGAGTGTATCCTGAGGCATTCAAGATTAACATGGGAAACAGAAGGGGCAGAGAGGGAGGTTCTTAGTCCCTGTCTAGTTTCACGTGCTCATCATATGTGTGGCAGATATGGTGGTTCCAGGGGAGGTGCCTCAAGGACCTGAGATGACAATGGTGGGATGTCTCGCCCCAGGAGGCTGCCTCCAGCAACTTAGACACAGTCCTGGTATGTACAGAGGTGAGGACCTAAGATGAATCTGCTGCTAGATCCTGGGATGGTCAGCTGAGCCTATGCAGCCCTCTTCCCATGGTAGAAGGCTTGCTTCTCTAGACCCTCTTACTCCTCCCTGGTTTTGTGTGGCACAGAGTGGTACACAGGGATGCAGAAATGTGGCAGTAGGGTGGAGTCCTTATGTCAAATTCCCCATCTGCATGTATTTGGGACAATCTGAAGATACCACAGGAGCTAGAACTTCAAGTCTGGACCATGCTCAGCAGCCTGGTTCACCCGCCCTGTGATAGCCACCAGGCTTGTTCTAACAGCACTCTGCTTGCAAATTATGAGACTTTGTACCTCGTCTGACTTTACATGAAAGGCAGACCTTTGCTGATGAGCAGCTGAGCAGGCAGAAAGAATGAAAATGGAAAAGGAATTCCACTCACAGAGGCCTTTACATTAAACTAAAGCAACTCAGGTAAAAAGGAAACCCATCCATTATGGTTTGTAATGCATAAACATCTATTTCTTCTCTACTGCTTCTCCTCTTGCATTACTGAAATACAGAAATAAAGAAAAAAATAATGATGGATGGATTTTGGAAGACTCAAGAGTTCAACTCAGGATGGATGTGATCCCAACATTTCAGATTCTTATCTCATGGTAATTGGAATAGCTGAACCTCTCTTGTCTGCAGAATTAGGCAAGAGATCCTGTGAGAATGGGCGCTTTTTCAGAGCAGTTTAGTCCCCAGGCGCATAAAAGAATGAAAACAAGAAATGGAACAGAACATTTTTACTTTTGAATACTGGCTTCAGCTGGGCAGTTTAGAACAAAACTTCACTGGAAGACTTGAGGAGGAAGTTCTTGCTGCCAGTATGCCCATCCCCAGACACATTCTTCCACAGAGCACATAAACACTTCTCTAAAATGATAATATATCTAAGGAACTCCCATTTTATAGACTTCAAGAGAAAAGCAAAAAGGGAAGAAAGTACGTGTGGGCAGTGTCTATTCTTCTGCCCCAAAGAAATCATTCAACCAGGTCACTCTGCAGTGCTAGATCCACCTCTGCTCTTGCAGCAAACTCTTTCTTTGACTACTTTGGCTTTTCAGGATGTGCAGGAGAAGGATGAGTGGCTTCCCTCAGCAGCAGAATCTCAGATCCAGAGCAATTACAGCATTAACCTGCAACATTTCAGTTTTAAACCTCCCCAAGGTTCAACAGAGAGAGAGAGATGAATTCCCAGAAGACCCAGTATCTCTGATGATTACAGAGGAAGAGTGAGGATTTTAGGTTCATAGCTGGTGTCTCATTTTAATGCCTAATGTTAGGTGGGATGAAATCCAAGCCTAAGAAGTCCATATATCATGTTAGCGCAGACTTGAAAGAAAATTTGCTCTCCTCACCCACAGCTTGCCACAGGCAACCTCTCTTTAGATGCCATGATTCTCTATCCTTGCATTTACATCTTTTTCTTTTCTTTTTTCTTTTGTTTAAATTCAGAAGATTGCAAGGGACAAGTATTGCTGAGTTATCCTTGTGCTCCTGTCCTTCCTCTGGTTCATTTGCAGGAGGGAATAATGGTCTGTCACCAAGGTAAATTCATTACCCGGCAGATAATGCCACAGTGTTTCTGCTGCCCATTTCACAGTAAGACATTCTTTTTCAATGATGTTGCATCTCTGTTCTCGTGGGAACAGTTTACGGCTGACATAGCAATAGTAGTAATAACAACTTACATTTATATTGTACACGGGATGATCTTTACTTCTCTCTCCTGTCCTATTGCAAATGCATCCTTCCTGGCCATCCCAGACACAAATCCGGATTCCCTAACACCAGGCTGCCTCACTCCTCAGCTTTTTGCTCAGACTGTGTCATATCCTCTCCAGACCCATTTATTATTGCTTTAAATTGGGCTGTGGGTCACAACCGTACCGCTGCTCTGAGCTTTCCCTCTCAAAAATCTGTGGGGTTCCCCTCCTGCCTCAAACCCACAGCTACTTCAGAGTCCATCAAGCTCCTGTCCATCCTCTCCTGCTCCTCCTCGCCTCTTCCCTTCCTCCCACGGCTCCAGCTACGGCATGCTCTGCTGTACGATAAAATTGGCTCCCCCCGGTACGGCGTGGGGGACACGGCTAGCTCTCTGCATTCTGCTACTGGAAATTTCCTGAAAGCGAGTTCCCTGATTTTTAAGGACTTTGGAGGTATAACATGTGGGAAAATCGCAGGTGGTCTGCACTGCAAAGCTGGTCAGGTGGGGACAACCCTCAAACACCAGCAGGTTTTCAGATGGGGATGCAGCTGTCAAAGAGCCTTCTGTTACGGATAGGATTTTAAGAGTAAAGGGACAGAAGGAGAAAAATAAGAGGGACAGAGGTCTAGATTCTCTGTGAGCGAGCGTTACAAGCTACGGAAGAAGTAAGAAGAAATGCCAGGGAAGGCTTTGGCCCACTGTGGTCTGAAAGATGCTGTTGGCATCCTTGTGCCTGGCTAACGGCTAGTAGGAAGCTGCTGGCCCGTACCCTGGCACCGTACCACCAGAGCACAGCTTGTCCCTCTGTCACCCAGCAGACTGGGGCAGGGGGATGACTGCTGGGGGGGTGACACGGCAGTGAGCCCATGGAGGGCTCACCGCAGCCAGGGGCTGGGGTGCTGGCCACGCGTTCTGCAAAGGCCCAGGAGAGAGAACAAAAATGTTTGTGTCCCCATCAGCAGCCCTATCTATTCCTGGTGCCTCCTTTTGCCAGTGACAGGAGCGAGGTGCCGGCTCCTCATCCCAGAGTGTGGCTCGCAGCGGATCCCCTTGCCTCAAGTAGGAATGAGGGAGGGTGAGAGGTAATGATTAGAGGCACTCTAAAATGATTACATTAATTGAATCTTATGAAAATGGAAAACAATGGCAGTGTGTAATAATAAAAAACCACTATAACCACGTACATCTCTTGTTTACTACAAAGTACTTCACCCACTGCAGCTTTACTCCGGGGCACAGCAGGAAACTTTTCTCCTTTAAATTTAATCAACGCTTTTTTCCTTTTTTTTTTTTTTTTCCTTTCAGAGAAAAATACCAGCTATCAGACCGGTGGTTCCCATGCACTCCTAAGACTCCTCAGTGCAGTGCCTGGAGGTGATAGTGTGAACTCACTCAAGAATGCAAAGGCATTTTATAAATCATTCGGTTTCAGCAGGAGGGGGAGAGAGGGAGAAGGCAGAGGGATGATATAGTTTACAGCACATACTCGGCAGTAACTCCCAACTGTCAAACTTCAGCATTTTCTTCAGTTGCAACAGTGGTTAACAAAAAAACTGTTAAGAGAGCAGACATGAAATGCCCATAGTAAGCAGCACATTTAATCAGCTGGCACCTTTCTACCACCCCACCGCTAAAATCTAGCCGGACACTATCACAACCCAGGAAAAAAGTTGCATAACTGAAGATACGGCAGAAAAAAAGGGGCAGAAACCAATAACATGAACTGCTGTAAACAACTTGCGGCATCCTTTGTGTGTGAGATAACAATGGCAGAGTTAAAGGAGTGTGTTTACAAGTGTGGCTTGCTCCCCTCTCACCTTCCTCCTGCCCCTTTTCCCCACGCTCGCTACCTCGCTCCTGGGAAAATATTTGCGAAGCATTGCAAATAAAAAGTCTCCTTCTCACTTTCCAAGAAACAGATCTGGTATTTTTCCATTTCAGTCACACCATGGCCAGGCTTCGGAGGGGATTTTATTCTCGCAGCCCTGTGAGAGTCACCCTAACCTTTCTTTCCATTTCCTATCTAGCAACCTTTGCAATTAAAAAATACAATTTCTACAACTGAAAAATGGTAGCTGATTAGCTCTAGACCTAGGCACTTTCTAAAGCCTGCTCTGACCAAACTGTCCTCCCTTGACAACAGCACCAGCCCAGGGTGCAGCTTTGAGGAGCTGTGCACCGCTGTTCATGTGCACTGCTTTGCTCATGTGCACAACTTCAGATTTACAAAATTAAGGCTACTTGGAAAGCACCCAAATAACCCATGAATCTGCAGTATACGCAGATACATAGATTTTTCCCTGAATGTGCAAACCGAGTATGAGTATGAAGGCTGGAATAATTCATTTGACTGAAAATCACCTTCCACCTGTAAAGCCAGGTATGATTCATGCAGGCACTACACCACACACAGAAACCAGAGGAAGGTGTGAAATAACAATGTACATTTCCATGGTATATATGCATATTTGGAAAGGCCTAGAGTCAACAGAATACCTCCTGCCTTGGCCAGGAAGTCAGAACAAAAGAACACACGAGCATGAGCGAGAAAGCACGATCCCTTATCGTGGCTCTTGGCGGTGGCCCCAAGCTACACTGACATTCACGGCCGAATGAACCAAGCTCTAGCTGAAGCAGCAGAGGTTTCAGTGCTGACGGTCCAAGCTACGGTGAAGGAGAAGCATGTAAGTAGGAGGAAAAAATATACTTAGTTATGAAGGTCCAGGCTGGCTGGGACTCAAATGGTGGGGGACCTCTGATGCTCTGGGTGGACTTGAGCAGCAGAAAGATGTTCCCCCTCGGCTACCAGAGATGGGGAATCTGCCACCACAACCTCCAGCCCCTTTTCTCTCCTGCAGCTTGGCCAGCCAGCCAGCCAGCGTTTCACCAGCTCATCTGTAGAGCACAGATCCCGCCGTGCATTTGTACCTTCCAGTGGTTTGACCACAGAGGGCAAAATTTTGGCTGGGATTTGTGCTTCCCATCGCCCGAGAGCAGCAGGGAGCCGGGCCGGATTTTGCCGTTGCCATCTCTGAGTGCAGGGCTCCCACTCACTTCAACAGTTCGACTGGCACCGCTGCAAAGAGACACTACCTAAATAGATGTGAAGTAATGAATACTTGGGATAAGCGACTGATTTCAGAGTGTGCTTTTATCCACAGGCCCTGTATTTATAGTTCAAGCCTTTTCAATTAATACGCACTCCCTAAAAGAATTAAACTACTAATTATCACATTTTACCGTGGTTCACAGAACTTTCATCAGATCTAGTAAATGAAATCACGAGTTCAGCAGAAGAAGCTTTACTGCGCCAAATTATGTCAAGGGTATATCATGTTGATAATAAAAGATCACTTGGTTGGAAGCCTAACCTAGAAGGTTGGGGAGGCGTAAAAAGTTCACATTTTGGATCATGCTGCTCTGGTGTGGGCGTTTTGTGGGTTGTTTTTTTTTTTCTTCTTGGTTATTGTGGAAGGCAATTTTCCTGCAAGTAAAATTTTCCCTTTGTCTTACATTACAGGCATTAGGAAATTCTTACACCGAAAGACAAATAAGACAGGTTTGGGGTTTTGTTTTGCAAGTTAGGCCTTGGCATCGCATTCTCTTCCCACTAATAAACTCCCCTCTCTACTGGACAGAAAATTAAAATGATGCCCATACCACAAATAAACTTCTTTCCCTAAGTGCCCAGCTTCTTGGTGGGCAAGTGCAGCGTTCAAAAGCATCCTTCAGCCTGTGGTCCGCTCAGGCTCAGGCAGTAGCAATTACTCTGATGCAACACAACTCTCGGCTGTTAATTAAACAGCAAGTCTCTCAAGAAAACATACCAAAAAGCTCTCCAGTTGTAGTGAAAACTGGAGATTGCTCAGAGCTCCAGCTGCCCTTCCCAGGACTCCGGGAGGACTGGCTGAAGTTAGCACCAAAGAATCTCTCCATATGCAAAGGTGGGACACAGTTAGAAGGGACTGGGACAGGGGCACAACACTGTGGTGGCTGCTTGCCCCCAGCCCAGCAACGTGGCAGAGGAAGGGGTGGCAAACTGGCACTGCTGTGGGGCAATGAAAGCCTTGGCCCCCCAGCAAGGGATGAAAAGTCACCTTGTTGAGGCACGGGAGCTTCTTAGGAGGAGCCTCCTGGCCAGCCCATTTCTAAGCTGCCCTCTAGATGGCCCTTGCTGTTATCTTGTGGATAAATATACACAGAAAGGAATGGAACAGAGCAACAAAACAAAAATATATTTTGAAATATTTAGAATAATTGCAGCTGTATTTATGCACCTTATCCACTGGAAAGGTTCATTGCCTTTTTCCTGTACACACATATGGAGAAATAAAAATATATACTCCAGCCACATTTTTATTTCTCCTCTCCTTTGCAGCATTCAGCCACTCCAAGTGTAATGAACGTTTCATGTCTTTCAAGCACTGCTTTGTCATGCTATAAGCATTCATTTCATGCTTTGAATATTTCCTGTCATACTCGCCTTCGATGTATTTTTTGTGGGAATGCTCTGCTCGTGAAGGTTAATGGTTAGCAGTAGTGAAAACTGAAGTCCTCTGTCAATCCCCAAGTCTCAAACACTGCAGGTCACTGGTGACAAAGGCCCTCTACCCAGCCCCAGCACAGGCTGCAGAACTGACCCCGAGTGACGACCGTGTATCTCACCCGATTGACAGTCAACACCCTTGGCTGTTGCCATCGCAGGGTCCCCTCAAGAGGGTGCCAGCTACTGATAAGCAGGCTAAATCCTGAGCCTAGCAGAGGACCTGCTAAATCCTGGAAATGGTGGAACTCTGCCTCACAATCTGGACCACAAACTCATTTGACTCCGAGCGTGAATCTCCGTGAAAACATGGTAATATAAGGAAAAAATGGTGCTTTCTTTCCTAATTATTCAGAGGCTTCTTCCTGACAGTCATGAAACTGGCTGGGAAATACAACTGGATGTTGCGAAGTTTCAGTTTTAGACTATTATGAATAAAATACTACATCTCTAGTTCTTGTTGGAATCTATCTGTAATGAAGTAAGATGATAAAAATGCAAGACTAAATCACACACAAGTTAAATTTATAACCAGACATATCTGCTTTTGTTTTCTTGGGAAATGCTGGCTCTCAGCACTGCCTACATGCACTTTCTCGCAGGGGGTGATGGAACACAGGTTGGACCTCATCAGACCTTCTTCAGCAGATGAGTCCCGTTAGAGTCACCAGCCAATCCTGCCCACCCCACAGAAGACACCAGCCCCACCAGGGCACCCCTGCTGGGCCAGAGCTTTTCAAGTCTGGACAAAGTTCCCATTGCTGTTCCCGGCAGACAACGTGATCTGTAAGGGTGCAAATCCATTTAGAATTTGGTCCTGGCAAGTTACAAAGGTGCAAACAAGCTGACATCACCAGGAGCTTTAACTTCAGCGCCAGCTATGAGATTCCTTATTGAAAATGCTAAGGGTTTTTGGTTTGTTTTTTGTTTTTTTTTTCCCCCAAGCTTTCTCTGAAGCAAAGTTAATTTTAGATTAGTCCCTCAGGCTGTGATAACTCCTCAGTGTTGCTCTGTAAACAAGAGAGGAGAGTCTTCTTGCATTTATAAGATTCTGATGCAAATGATCCCATGAAGGAGAACACTAATAAAAGCTGCCTGTTACTGTATTACCCTCATTGCAACTGTAACTGATAGGAAAACTTTCTCTGCAAGGCTGCAAATGAGGTGTTTTGGGAATGTTAGCCATCTCAGAACATGTATTTTCTAACAGCACCAGTTTCAGTGTTGTGTGCTCAGAGAACTGCTCCTGCCCCTGCACTCCTCAGGTGGGAATTAAGGGGTCCATCCAAGGACAGCTGACCCTCTTGACACCTCAAGTGTCCTGCTGCACTTGCAGCTCCTCCTTGGTAGGCAAGTGTAAAGCTGACTGGCATCAAGGTTAGGCACAGCTGGGAGCTGGACTCCACCTGAAGTAGCAGAGATGGGAGGTTAAGGCATGGCCTGAGAAGAAGGGGTGGCCTCGGAAGGCAATAGGTTTCTACCAATCAAACAAAAATCTGGCTGTTGAAAGAATCAGAGGTTTCTCAGCTACCACTTAACTTACGAGGTGGTCGAGTGGTGGGGACAACCACAAAGAGCAGTTACATTTTCTGCCCATCTCAGCTTGAGAAGAGGGTTTGAACAGTGAACTCTGCATCTGAGAAGAGTGCCTAACCCTCAGGCCAGGCAGGCACCACTTCCACAGGCTGAAACAAGAATGCCAGGTTTTGGGACCCAAAAGAAAGCATAGAAAAAAGGGCTGGACTCTGCAGCCTGTTAGTTAAGGCAGAGAGGTCTTTCTAAAGCTGCTTTTGCCTTTTACTGGGTTGCAGATAATCCCCTCCTTCCTTGCAGCCAAAGCTGTATCGCGCCTGCCACGGCCAGCCTTGCCGAGAGAAGAAGAAAAGGAAACTTCTCTTTGCATGTGTTCCCACTATTGCCTTCTTTTCCCCCCACAGCTTGAGGACCAGAATTTCTTCCTTTATGCTTTCAGGCATGGAAAAGTAAGCATATACTTAAACATTTTTTAAGGTTTAATGCTCAAGTCCAGCCCTACTTAAGTAAAGAATTCACAGATGATATTTACAAGTCCAGTGTAATTACTGCAGGGTTGAAAAACGAGTTCTGTGAGTTACGGTACATCATTGTTTTTCTTTTCTTTTTTTTTTTTTTTAATGTTACAAAGAACAATGTGCCTTTCATTTCCTGCAGTGCTGTTAAGGTACTCGCAGCTCAAAGCAGCAAGAATACATTAAAAGTAAAAAAGCATTTGGTCTGGGCATTAAACATTTTTATTTTTTAGATAAATGCCTCTCCCTCTACAGAAAATTGTTTGAGCACTGAATTTGGCACACATCTGTAATCAGCTGCAATAATGAATGCTGCACCGCTCACTTGAAACGGGAGAACCTACCAACTTCTTTAAAAAGAATTTGCTAATCTCCAATTGAAGTGGTGGTGCTACCAGCTCGGGGTTATCGAATCACACACCACCACCCACCCCCCCCTACATGCTCCAGGAGCCATGGGTTGTCTGCAGAAAGTGACACAGCGTTCCTCTGCTCTCCCCGGCACACTTCGTGCCTACCTTTACGCTGCAGTTATTCATTCGCCAGGACGGCCACATCAAACGCTAACGCCGCCTTGGTGGATGCCTGACATCCATTTACTGAGGGCAGGGACACAGCTCTGTGCCACAATCATTAACTGCTTTGTGCTACGCACCCTCCTTGCCGTTCTCTGGAGTTAAAGCTCCTGCTGGAGCGGGTCTGACTTTTAATATCCAAAGAATCTCTGCAAGCGAGGCAGCACAGACAGTCCCGCTTTGCAGACAGAAAGGCTGAAAAGTTTTCCTGCAGAAGTTTCAAATAATCCCACTTGCAAAAAGAAAAGCTACCCGATAGCTGCTTCCAGGACTGAAAGAGAGAATAAAAAGCCCCAGAGAGAGTCCAGGGCAGTGCTGAGCTGGGAATTCAGTTGTTCCTGATCCCCAGGCACGCAGTCACTTCACTCCAGCAGACTAGCCATTTTGTCACCCTCAGTTCACTGGAAACTAGTTTGTTTATAAAATACAACACCAAACCAGTGCATTTAACAAGCTTTTAAAATCAATAACCTTTTCTTTTCTTTTCTTTTTTATTTTTTCCTGATTGGGTGTATTGCAAAATCACTTTGCAGTGCCAACTGAAATGAAGCTTTTACATACCATTAGGCAACTACAAAAGTAGGGAATTTTCCACACGGGTGTTCCACCCAGCTGATCAGAAAAAAAACCCTCGTTTGAGCAAAATATCAGGACATCAGAACATCCTCCTGCCTTTTGAACGAAGCTGCTGGTCTCTTTCATCATCCTTCCTGCAAATTTCCTCACCCAGATAACAAACAGAGAAATTCTGGGGTTTCTTCCTCTCCCCGAGAAGCTCTTTCCCGTGCTATCGGACCCCAGAGACAGCAGCCCCCTGCACACCATTGGGTTACACGTTAGCTTTACCCCTGGATCCAGGACAAGACACCTGGACCTTGGACCATGCATGCCCGAAAGAGCCCTGCCTTGCCTGCATGTTTGCTTTTCATGCCCACCACGCCGGATCTCTCTCTTTCTTGCTAGATAAAAAATTAAAAATTGAAATTTTTCAGTTGTGAGCAGGTAAGTGACTGCCTGAAAACTATTCTCTTAATGAAGGCTGAAGCAGAGTTGGTGCTAAAGTCACTACTGAGAGCGGAAGATGTTACCATCTTCTTTCTCTGTGACGATTCTGCTCCAGAAAATGCAACCCTGGAGCCCATTAGAAAAAAGGAGGGGCTCTAAAAAAGAAAAGCTTTTTTTCCCCTGAACCTCACTTTAATGAAGGTTAGACATACAGGCTTCTCAAAATAACATACAATTTAGAATGATAAATTAAAATCTCTAGTAGGAGGCCTTCTTTTTCAGGGCTGTATAGTTGACCCTTTTGAACCTACATTACTCAAGGTATGCAAAATATATGTGTATAATAAATAGCTCTAGAATTTATGGAGTGGAACAGAAAGGATATTAACAGGCAAGTAGAGAGGCTGTATAACCCTCACAAGGCCTTTAAAGATTTATTTTTTTAAAATGAAGGAATGTATGCATATAAAAGGTAGTACTTAATCGATACACTTCTTTGTGCCTTCCAGAAACACATGCAAAACTATTCCAAACCTGCCCTCAATCTGGTCATTCCGCTGTTAGCGTCACTGGGAATAAAATTATTCGCAATACTGTTTTCCTTTGATTTAAAAAAAAAATAATTCCTCTCTGTGTGGCCTCATTCCCAGTCTCAGTAAAATCAATTACGAGACTCCCATTGACTCCGGAGGGATTTGGATCAGGCCCCGTGGAAGTGGGTCTACAGCAAGTGTAGAACAACGCAGTTAATATGATTTATTGTGTCCGTTTCTGTGCGTGCAGTTTTTCATTTTCTAAAGCCTGCAGTTTTGCTTTCATCCTCACGTTCAGCTGATAAGAGCTGCAGATCTGTGTTGATCTACACCGCGGGCCGGGGGCTGTGTGTGTGCCGAGAACCAGCTCAGCGCCTGCCCCGGGGGGGGAGCAACCCCTCTAGGGCCACCAGACGGCCCTTAGATGTGCTTGTGAAGAAAATCTGCCCCACAAAGGTGCGCACTCAGGAGGCTTCTGTGGTGGGGAAAAAACACCCTTCAGTAAAAGTGAGAAAAAGAAAAATCCTTTTCCTGTTTATTGAAAAAAAAAAAAGAAAAAAGAAAAGAAGATAGTACCTTTTGCAGGTCACCAGTAAAGTTCCAAGAATTCACTAAAAGCTTGTTTTACAAGGAAGACTCAGGTTCCAAATCAGAGCTATTTCATTTCACTAGGCTCTTACAGATTTTACATTATTAAACACTGACATTGCTGCTATTCAGGGTGGCTGTTGAGTAACAGCCTTCCCTAAGACTAAGAAACTGCAGGGTAAGAAGCACTGTGGTTTAATAGCTGTGAAAGAATATTAGCGAAACACGAAATAGTAACATGCTTGGTGCCTAATACATTCTAAATGAAAATATGATTTAATAAACATAGGCAACATATTCCCCACAAAAAAAAAAAAGAAAAGCAGAATTGGCAGAACAAAAATCACAGTTTAGTCAGTTCCTCTCTTAACCTCGCAATCCTTTGGCTACGAATTAGAATTTCTGTGAACAGGATTGATAAGGGAAATTAGACACTGTCTTTCAGAAATAACAGAACTGTTTTAAGACGGCATGTTTAGAGATGAGCAGCACAAAACCTATCAAAACATGGAACCTTTCATATTGCAGTGGGAGGAAAATACAGGAACCCCAAAAGCCAAAATCTCACCAGCCCAGAGCACCCTATGTTCTGTGTCCTATGATACAGACTCGTATTTTGAAGTTTTTTATGGACCTAAACCTGTTCTTCTTCCTTTAATTCTATCTGCTGTTTAAACCCTGACCCAAATGCAGTCTGCATGTGAACGCAGCCCCTCAAACTCACTCTGCTGGCAGCTTGTTTGGTTGCTATAAAGTCCCCCAAACACAGCCTGATGACACGCACAGCTGTAGGGATGCACCCCAAAGATCTGAGGCAAAACCAGGTAGTCACTCTGTGAAAGGGCAATCACAGCCACATTGTTATAGGTACAATATTTCTACATGAGATGGATTTAAATGTACCAAAAGTGGTGACAGGTTGTAGAGACCCAAACCCCACACCCAAATTCTTTGCCACGTAGACCCCAGTACAAGCAGATCCCTCGTCTTTTAAAAAACTATCTGGTTATGCATAAAAAAAAAAGT
This sequence comes from Jacana jacana, assembly GCA_013400555.1. Taxonomy (NCBI): domain Eukaryota; kingdom Metazoa; phylum Chordata; class Aves; order Charadriiformes; family Jacanidae; genus Jacana; species Jacana jacana. The sequence continues at coordinate 145,212 of VZTM01000016.1, read as the reverse complement.
CAAGAAAAACTCATGATGATAATGATAATCACTCTCACTTTGGGGGACATTATTTCAAAGTCCTAAATATAAGTAGTAAAACTCAGTTGCCCACGGGCCAACAGAAATTATTGAGGTCTACCTTTCTTAAACATCGAAAGGGAGAGAAGCCGTTCCCTTACACACACACTTTGCCTTTCACATACCACTCCCTACAGAAATTCCCTATTATTGAACCTTTTTTTTTTTTTCCAGGCTGCTTTACAATGCAGGCCATTGATTCAGCAGAAGCCGCCGCTTCTACTTTAAAACTGTCCCAGTTCAAAGAATATCAGCGCTCCCCAACTTCACGCTCCTGCTGCTCCTTCCAAACGAGCTCAAGCCGCCGCCACCTGCGAACCTACAGGGGAGCAGGAGCGCCGGGCTGTAGTTGAGCCTCCCTGCCCTGCTCACCCGTGGTATCTACAACCTTTAAAGCACACCGATAAAAAAACATACAGACAACGCCGGTAGCACCTGTGTCAGCCCCACAGCGGGGACCCACATGAGCAGCTGGTGTGTTTATAGGTGTGTGGTCCTGCCCTGAAACGGCGATGTTTTGGGGTCATCGCTGCCCGGTTTTGTTAGGCAGATTGTTGCAGCAGAGAACGGGTCTGCAGAGACGTGTTTCAAAGCAACCATTTTGTTTCGTGGGACTATCTGGGCTCCCGCACTCTGAAATGATGGCTGGCCACCTCCCAAAAGTGAGGTGCTCCAGTGTGTGGTGTGAGAGCGTCAATAAACAAAACCAAGTTAAAAGCACACAGATAAAAACGAAAGCGATGAAGCACACCCCCCTAGGGGGTCGTGACTCATGGCCCAGGGACTGAAAGCCTTTGCTATGGAGGAATAAGGATATGGGTTGCATACAGCAGGCTCTTTAATGGCATCTCCCTAATTAAAATTATTTTTAAGGGGGGGGAGGGGGGAAGAAAAAAAAGTCTCTCTCCAGGACTGGAGAAATAAATGCCACCTTAGATTAGGGAAACAGTAGCATTTCAACGATGAGGAGAGTACACAACCTACGTGGAGCTATCCCATGTCAATTATTCTGAATAATCTTTTTATATCAGACATAGGAAAAAAAAAAATCTTTATAAATCTGGGCTGTTCTAATATCCCAAAGCAGGAGCAGCAGGTAAGAACTTACCATTTTCTGGCTGGTCCTTAATATCAGCTTCACTTGGCTGGCTGGGACTTTCAGATTGACTTGAATCTGAAAAACATAAAATACAGCCAAAAATTACAGGGTCTGCTGTGGAAAATAGATCAGAGGCGCCAGACTTCCTCAAAAGGCTGAGAGTACAAACTAAGGACAGGAGTGTTGCACCAGGACATGATAATGCAAAAGTCCCGTGCCCAGGGAATAGTTTTGCTAGGGGAAAAAAAAAAAAGAAGTAAAGGGAATTTTGTTTATGGCACTACACAGAGTGCTTGGTGTCTGTGTCAAAGCATAAATGAAGCTTTGAGAATCCTTCTTTTTGGAGAAGGCATATTTAAACTTCTCTCCTACATGTTTGGTTTTTTCTTTTATAATGCAGCCTCTATGTTGTATACAAACCAGAGCCTTAATCCAACACATAGTAAAGTCTCAAAACATATTTTCAGGCAGGCATAGCAAGGTAACTAAGCAACACTACGAAGTCATGGAGATTGTTGGCTACGCATTTCTGGAACCAAATCTGCAGAACTGATAAAAGAGCTGATGTTCCTCATAGTTCCGCCGCCGTTAGGGCTCTACGGGATCGCCGACAGGTACGGCGTCGCCCCTGACTCGCCGTGGTATCAATGAGACCAGAGAGATGAAGTGCTTTAGAACTTGTGCAAAGAACAGGTCCTGCAAACTCCCCGCTAACGCTCTCCAACCAACACAGCCTCCCTGCCTAAAACAATAAAATGGCCCATAAAAGGATAGGTGTAAGTAAGAGCGTTTTGCCTTTTTTACACATTATTAACTCTACTTTATGTGAAGACAACTGCTTTTTGGTTGAACAATTATTCTTAGCAGAAGCTTTACTCAAATAGTATTTTCCTCCGGAATTACTTCTATCACTATGAACTGGAGAACAAGATCCCTTCACCCATATGGAAAAATATTTCCTAAAAAAATTCCCTCAAATTTCTGTTTTCACAATTAATACAAGTAGAAAAAGATTTCTTTTTTAAATTTTTAATTTTTTTAAAAAATTTATTCATACCATTAAAAAAAGTTTTTTTGCTGTGAAACAAAACTCAGGAAATGAAACCACTTGCTCCTGCACCAAAAACACGCCCAATCGCGACAAACCCGTTTTCTGACTTCACCTTGACTTTGCAGAGTTTAGAATTAGCTGTCTGAAATTTGACCACATTTCAGTCAGAAGTCAATGCAAGATCAAAAGGTCACGACACTTAACTGTGATTAAATTGAAAATCTTACTTCTATTGCAACAGAGTGATAACACCACCCCTTCTTTTTCTTTGAGGTATTAATAGCGCTGGAAGAAGCAGTACTACTAGTGACCTTGGGTCAAGCAATGCTAATTTATTGCTTTAAAAAGGTTCCTTGCTTTTAAGCAAATGAAGATTTTAATTACCTCAGAGCACTATAAAGAAAATGCCTATTTTAAATATTCAAATTATATTTTTTTTTTACCTGCTGACTGTATGCATTAGGTATCATTCAGAAGCTTAGAGGACGATCTTGTATAAATTAAAAACTCCAAGTAAAAAAAAATAAGTGTTCACAAACCAAAGTTTGATAAATTTCAGAATATAAACACTCAGAATATTCAGCAAAGAAAGCTTCAGTCCTGTTGACTCTACCTAAAATCAGTGGAATTCTAAAAAGCGCTATGTTTCCCGGCGTGTCCAGAACCCATGTCCTCTCTTCTGTATTTATTAGTTTGATTAATTTCTCCAATAAAGCTCAGTGAAAAAAAAATGATTTGCACTTCTGCAATTTGCTTTTAAATATTGATCTTCTGAGTTATCTTTAACCGAGATCGGTGACAGCAGAGAGACCACCGGGTACCACGCACGGGGCCGTTACATTCCGAACGCTAGGTTTTGGCAAGAAGTTCCCCGTTTCCGACACCACAAAGGTAGAAACAAAGGTAAAATATTAGGAATGGAAAATATTTAGTTAACATTCGAAGTCAGCGTTCAACGGATTTCATCTCACGGGGCTGGCATGAGGCGTTTGCTTATTTTTTAGGTTTTTCTTTTCCTCCAGCAGGCCACGGCTCAATCGGCGTTTGGGCTTAGTGTTTAAAGTAGGGTCAGAATTCCACAAGAATTTAGGTGTTTGAAACAGTCACTGCAGAAAGAAGGGACCCAAAGGAGAGTGTTTTGCTTTCAAGATTTGAAACAATCCAGGGAAGCTGGGCGAGGGAGGAGGGCTGGGTGGCAGCGGCAGGAGCCTGGCACCCTGGCTGCCCAGCACAGCCCTGCAGCCGGTGGGCAGCACGCACCGCCGGAGCCGCTCCTGGATTTTGGGAAACAAAAGTACTTTTGTTTGGGTTGAGCGCTGCTTTTCCAACGCCAAAGCTCATGGCACAAGAGAGACTCTACTGGCCCTAGGACATTTGTTTGCATACTGAATCTTAACTTTCTTCTTTTATTACTCTGGCTAGTTGCGATAACATTTTTTTTCCAAATTCTGTTTTCCTGTAACCCACCCCTTCTGCTGAAATGAAATATTAATTTCTTAAAAAGGCAACAAAGGCTTGAAGCACTATTCCTCACGGAGAGGCACGGGGCAATAAAATGCAGGACGAGGTGGAATTAAACCCCATCTATACTGCGGTAGAGGGATCAGGGGAGGCTACCGAAAACATGGACTGGGCAAGCGTATGCTCAGCATTGTTATGCAAGGTGGCATCTTGTGGAAACCCCAGATAAGAAGACTGAGTTAAGGCACTTAGCCAAAATGTTTATATGCAGAATTTTGCTTCCCTGACTTTATTCAGATGCCGCAGATGATCCGGTACATATAAATGTGCCGCCACATGGTTAAGGGATTGGCAAAATCGGAGCCGTTGTATTTTACAGTCTTGCCTGGGACGAGAGAGAGTCTTGCTCAGCCTCCACCGCTCGCTCTCTGCTTTTTCAGCAGTTGGCAGTAACTCCTGTCGGGGCTTTTTTTGTTGTTTTGCACATGGAAACTTTGAAATTCCAGCTTTCTGAATGTTTAGGGTTTTGCAGGCTGGGCTGCAAGGGGCGGGGGATTGTCTGTCCTGCTGAGTCAGTCAGCCAAACAGGTGACCAGAGGAATAAATTAATTTTTGCCCATACATAATTGATATAAATGGAAGATCGTTTTCATAAGCATTTGCATTAAATCAATAAAATCACTTACTATAGAGCAGTTTAACAATTCATTTGATTTTCTCTTTTCTATATATTTGATAGCCACTCTGCAAAACAGTATACACTTTATGCCTCTTTTCTTGAGCAACAACACTGCCAGTTAAATTCTACCACCTGCAATAATTAGAGCCATTGGAAAACATACAAAACAAAATATACAGTAGATGCGAGCCCCTCTTGAATCCACGGCCCCCTGCGGCAACGAGTTTCATTGGTGCCTTAAGCTAAGGCTGGTAGGAAGCCAAAGAATCTGTATATTACAATAAAGTGCATGTTATTAAGGGGAGGATTTAAATGATTTCAGATGGAGTTGGAAATATTATAGTGAGGAACCGCTATTAAGATTGCTGATTTAAAAAAAAAAAAATCCCCCCAAAATCACCAAGGAATCTAGTTTTATATTTAGGGAAGCTTAACCTTGAATAGCACAAAGGGGTTTATTTGGGGGCTTTTTTAGTTAAAGAAAAGTTAGTGGTTGGGATTTTTAACCCTGAACTAGCCAGAATTAGTGCGAGCACGTTCACTGGAGGCAAGGTTTCTGGACAAGAGAAGCCCAAGGGGATCTGGTATCAACCGTAATCATAGGGAAACAGGATAAAAAGCAAATCGAAGGTATTCTACTCTCTACTTTCAAGAATGAACTATGATTAAGGGATAAAGAGAAAAAACCCAAACCAACAAAACAGGCTAGTTTTTTCTGAAGTAGCCTTTCCTAGTTCATCTATTCTCTGTTCCTCTTTGGGTCTGTTTCTAAACCCCTGCTACCCCAGCACGACCGAGGTGGTTACTCCCCAGACCCCGATTTGGGGTCCGTTCCCAACCCGTGGAGCAGGCGGGGACCTTCAGCTCCAGGATGGAAGCTCTGGACTTTTCAAATAGGCAATTTTCCTCGTCAGCTGCGGCAGGAGCTCAGTCCCAGCCGGGCTGCACGACGGCTGCGTGGAAGCCGGGCTGGCGACGCTCGAAGGGAGCGTTCCATTGTTTGGAAAGAATAAAACCTTCCCAGGAAAGTCTGGCCCGTGGACAGGACCAATGTCAACAGACTGACAATGTTGTTCCTCTTTGTAGACCGCGACACAGACGGTGAAGAGCTGTTACGCTCCTCCACCAAAAAAAAAAAAACCGAGCCCGCTTCGAGTGTCATGGCACTTCCCCAGTGCTAAACCAGTCCATGGCTACCTGATGTGGGAGAAACGGGACGCTTCCATGGGCACTCTCAGTTTCTCAACGTCCCGTGTTTTCCTGGGCACGCAGGATCCAGCCCGGGGTGGCCCGGACCCACGTCTGCCCGTCTGCGCAAAGGGAATTAAGGGGTGTCAAGCTTATTTTTTCCCCATGTAGAGCAGAGCCAGCCCTTCCTCAGCCACAGGGCCCTGGCTGGCGGGTAACTCAGGTGCAGATGCATCTGTCCTCCGAACAGCAAAGGTGATCCCCGCGTGGAGGAAGAAAAAAATAGCCGGCGATGCCAGATGAGCAAGGCTGCGCTGGCACTGCCCATGCTGAGCCGGCTCTGCAGCTTAATAACACGGGGTCCCTCTCCTCCCCTGCCAGCCCAGCACCTCTCAGTAAGAACCAGTTCCATTTTCCATTCCTATCAGGTTTTAAGCGGGGAGGGGCGGGGGGGAAATACTGTATAATAAACTGACATATTTTATTCAAGTTTCATAGTCCTATTTGTAATAAAAAATTTATATGGCTGGGTTGTGTTCATGCAATAAATTTTTCATCTATAATTTTGGGCATGGATTCTACCAAAGATTTATATATGTTAAAAAAAATTTCTAAATCATGCTCCTTTATATACAGTCTCACGTGGCGAGCTTAAGGGATTTACAAACAGAAACCAGCACCAGGACTGAGGCTTTTTTACACTCACTTTCCCTTCATTTTACATTATAATATAACCACGTAGAGATCGCTACGATTATTATTTGCAGCTATTTTGGTGGCTACTACTATTTCTTTTAAGGAAGGCCTGGCTCTCCGTTTAACTCCACCGTCGCTTTCAAGTCAACTTTTATGGGGAGCTCCAAGTGTCTCATTATCATACACCTCGCTGTCGCACATGTCCATACCCCTCCCACATTCCCAGTTTTATTTTATCCCCCCCCATTCCCCTGCAGTCTGCCCCATCCCCGCAGCTCTCCAAGGAGGTTCTGCGGTGGCACAATCCCTGCGGTGCCAGCCTGGTTTGGTGGTTTGTTTTTTGGTTTGGGGTTTGGTTTTTTTTTTGTTGTTTTTTTTTATGAGGCGAGGACTCCTAATTCCTGTACACTGGGAAAGAGATTATCTTTGATAATGGAAATGTAAATCAAAGCTTGCTGTTGTTTATTCCAGACAGACATTTGTGTGTTAAGTCTGTTTATCAGGCAACACTTTGTCTAAGCCAGGAAGTAGTCAGCCTTTGTAACAAGATGTATGCAAATGATTTTCCCATCAGCCCTTGCCACAAAACTTTTGTGGCAAAAAAACCCTCCTTGTTACTTCACCAGTAAGACGCTCCTAAGCTACCCTGTAAGTAGACTAGCAACAAAACAGCTAGCTAGACTATGCTGATGAGTTTGAATGAGACCAAAACATGTGCCCGCAGTCTGGTGCTGGGTATTGTAAGCAGACTTTGTGTATTACATCTGTTTATCAGGCAACACTCTGTCTGCCCGGGCGGCTTTGTACCAAGGTAGATGCAAACAAAGATTCCCCACAACTCCCCAACTTTCTCTATTTATTTTCTTTTTTTCTGGGGAGGCAGAAATTTCCCCCCCCCTGTTTCTTTCCTCCTCCTAGGAAAGAAGTACGGGAAACTTCACCGGGAGGCTGCGAGACCCTAAAGCTGTATCAAAATGGTTTAATTTTAAATCAACTTTCTTTGTTCTCACAAGCCCATAAATGATTTACTGCTATCGTGTGATAGCCTAGAATGTGGGGAATCTGTGTATTCCCATATTCATTCCTTGATATTACAAACAAGTATTTGATTCACTTCTAAATGTTTGTTTTTAAAACAGTTTACAGCCTTTGATTCCTGCTTACTGATTCATTTCTGGAACATTTTCTATTTATTCCTTTGCAGTAGCAAACGTTAATTTCTACTTAATTCAAATTGTCATCAAAGGCTTCCTTAAGAAATCCCACAGCACAGATTTTATTTGTTATAATAAAATATTCTTAAAGTAAACATCATGCGACTGTGTTGTGGGTTTTTTGTTGTTGTTTTTTTTTTTTTTTAATTCCAAGAGATACAAAAATCCCTTACCCAAAGGATTCAAATTGGTTCAGCCCTTTTTCCTAGACAAAATAAACACTTTAGGACTTTACTTGTTTGTATTCTCCTCAGTGGTGCTGTATGCATCACCAGCTAAAAACAAAGAAACTTTTAGCTGCTCAGACAAAATGCAGAAGCTCCCCAAACAACGAAGCGGGGGGGTGAAGGGGTGGGGAGGCATTCAGAAAGTCTGACAGTCCATTCAATATAGGGATGATGGCCATAATGCATCCAGGGTCCCCTTGCTAATTAAATATGCATTGGCACAGTTTTGATCGATGCAAGCCATGGATCAGATGACACACCTGCAAAATCTTGAGCCCAGAGCTCCCAGGAAAAGGAAAATACAGGCTGTCTCCTTATCTTTGTTTTCAAAGGCTCTCAATTTCTGTGCTTAGATATCTAATTTAATTCTCTCACCCCTCAGCAAACTGGATTAGGAAAGTCAATACTGCCATTGTGCATCGACAGGAACACACAGCTTTCCTTTTATTCAATTTAGCCATGACCTTTAGACAAAGATAATGACAACTGTCTAAAAGTAAGGTAAGGCCTTAAGGAAGACCCTGCAGCGGGGCCCCTCTCGCTCTCCGCGGCTCCTCCGCTCGGGAAGAGCCCACCAGACATGGAACAAATTCAAAATAACCTCTTTTCTCCCCGGATGGCAATGACCAGCTTGGCGGCGCAGGCACCCTTGGCCGTGAAGGGCCATGTCCCACGCCGAGGAGCTGGGACACCTCGCCGCCAGTGGAGGACGGTGGCCGGACCCCGGCGAGCCGTTTGCCCAGAGGTGGCAACCTCTCTGGAGCAAGCACTCCTGCCAAGAGCAAGCGCCAAGCCCTCGCACGAAGAAGGACTGCGCCATCCTATTTTTCCTGAGAAAAATAGGGGAACGGTGAAACGGACGGGTCACTAATTTCCCATTTCTGGCTGGGATTCTGGGGGAGGACTGTAATCCCAGAGCGAAGTGCACGGCGCGGAGAGCCGCACGCCACCCGGCATCGCTGCGGCAGGAGGAGGAACCTGCCCGCGGATTTTCCTGGAGCTGAGCTGAAGCCAATGGAAATGACATTACTTTCCAATAGGTCTCGCATCAGTATTTTTACCAGCCCTCTTAGGTTAGATAGCATCTCTCTAATACATCTGTAAGGAAAGGACAGAGAACACGCTCCAAGCTAACCAACAGCTATCGGACTGTAATCCACTTTGGTACCTACAGATACAGGTTGTACCTGAACCAGTGATTTAGGCATATAAAAATTCATATTCGCTGAGCAGCCCGGCTCCACAAAATGTTAGCTTCCAGGCTGCTCAGTGTTTTAATTCTGCAGGATTTTTTTTAGCTGCATTTAAAAATATACTTGGCATTTCTCGCTGTGGACCAATATTTTTCTCATGTCTTTTTATACAGATTTGGAGGGAAAGATATTTGTAATGGAAAAAAAACATGTGCAAAGTTGGATTGCTAAGTTTCTGTAATCTTGGGAAATAAAAAAAGGCAGCCTATGTAAGAGCTACAAGAAACCATATGGATCAACAAGAGCTGCCCTCATATCCCTGGGAAATATAAATTAACCTACATTTCATCATCATAAACCCCAAAATAAAAAATCTAATTAGAGTCTCTACCCTCAGATTCACTTCTAGAAAATTTGCTTATCCCCCTCACAAAATGATTTACAGTACTTACATCCATTTCTTCAGAGTGATTTAAATTTATTGAATCATTTCAATTTTTAGAGAGCTTCCATTTGGATCTGTATGGGTTTCTAGACATATGCAGTGCTCAGTTATTTAAAATTAATTGCAGTACAATAATTTTAAATTGCTTCACACTATAGGAATCTCAAGTGCTTTGAAATATTTGAACCATTCTATTTAGAAGCCATCAAACTTCTGAGCACATGCATCAAAGAGTTGTTTTAAAAGCCGAAGGGCCGTACTGATGATCCCAAAGTGCAGGTGAGCACGGCTCTGGGCATGCTCAGTGCTCCACGGATCTGAATTTATAGAACAATTCAACAAATTTTGCCTGAATGTCAATCTTTAATTAACAAAAACGGATTCTGCAATAATTTCAAACCACTAAAAAATTTCTCAAACTAGAAAAGCACTGTTATAAAATAATGGCATACATTAAAACTATTATTACTTCTAATGTATATTTATAGAGCACCCTTTTATCCTGGAAATTAAAACATCTTATTAGCATTAAACTAAGCTTTACAACACCTCTGTGGGAAAGGTGAGCATAACTATGCCCGCTTTACGCAGGGCTGGAGGAGGCACATAGAGGTTAAGTGATTTACCTTCAGAGGCACAGTTACTAAAAGGAGTAAGAGGCGGAGGACGGAGCTCTCAAGCCGCTGCTCCAGCTGATAAAGTGTCGTTCCCACCACTGCAGCCATTACAATGGCCACGGCGGCGCCCGCTTTGGAAGCCCTGAACTACTATCTAGAAAATTCGAGTGGATCCAAAGTCACCTAGAAGGGATATTTCCAGTCACCCTTAGGTTGCCTTCCACTCTTCAGCTCACTTGGTTTTTTTTCCTTCTTAGCTATTTTGGGAAAGAAGAAATAATTCCTCCATTCCTCTCTCTGGAGTATTTTTGAACACGATTTTAACAATAACAACCACAATATTTAGAGTGACGAAATAGCTGGTTTTGTTATGCCAGATTTCACATATAAAGGCAAGGGAAGACGAAACTGTGTGATGAGCAGATCTGGAAGCTTTGGTCAAAGTCTCCAGGTCTGCTTCTATGCAATTTTACGCTGGTGAGTAAACCACCATCAGCAAAGCAGGATTATGTCCACCATATGGTGAGACTCCATTGGCGGTAGTACAGTCACCCAATTAATCTCTATCCCCCACCATCCCCTTGTTATTTATTTATTGTGACAAACTCATCCTTATGGGACCCAAGGCAGGGAGCTGCATATTCCCAGGCTATTCCCATCAGTGCCCATCCTCATTCTTTATCCGTGCTGCCCAAGCAGTAGCTGGCGGTCTGGTACCTCTCCTCTGGCCAAGACGCACGGTGCTACAAGGTCACGACCAAGGAGGCTCTCTAGATTCTTCCCCAGCAGACAGGAACAGAGAATTTTTCAAACCTGCTCTCCATCAAAAAGCCAAATAAAACCCACTCCCTGACAATGAGCACAGCCTTCGTCAACCTCTTGCCAAAGCTCGCCTTTTTAACGCTGCACACAAATAACCAGGCTGCTCCTGGAGACCATCAGGGTGTTCACAGATTTCAGTCTGTGCCTCTTGCTAAGTTCTCTCGGCAGCCGGAGCCGTTCAAGACGTCCTCAGCCAGCAAAAACAAAGAACAACCCACACCAAATCAACAAACTGGGCCAAATCCCTGACCTGCTCCTCCTTTTTCAACCTCTCCCGCTTCTCTTTCCCCTAAAGGACAGGTGTAAATTTTTCCTATGATTAACCGAAAATTCCAGTAGGAATCTATGTATCAAACAAAATAAATACTTCAAAAGGACTCTTAGAATGGCCAAGTTTTCCCTACTAAGGATTATTCTTTATCACACAGGGAAAAATGATGTTGATAATAAAAGGATGTGTGATTATTTAATTAATAAACAAAATGTGAACTAATATTCCGTGGCATTTTTGTCAATAACAAGTTAATATCAAGTTACAGACGGGCAATCTGAAGAAAGCTTAAGTACTATTTTTTTTTATTATGGACCTACTCTAATAGCCCTGTTTTCACAACTCTCGTTTTGATGTACCTGACACCTTCCCTCTTGGCTCCCAGATCAGTCCCTATTACCTACGTGTTTGGTTGTAGTGACCAATTCTATTTATTTTATTTTATTTTTAATATTCTGGCGGTTTTCTTTTCCTTGTTCTGTGCACTCTGAGGAGTTCAACACGGCATGTGAAAATTTTCCATTTCAGGTTTTCTTAAGCTTTATGCAACATTAAACTGCTAGCAAAAAAAATACACAGAAATAGAAAATTCTACAGCAGAAAAAGCTGCTCGATGGTTCCCTTTCCTCCCTCCCTCCCTTCCTCTCTCTTGCCTTTCTTTTTTTTATTTCTGAAAATAATTGTAGAAATATTGCCACCAGCCCAAAGCCTTTCTCCAACTGAAAAGTCAGAGGATTTTGCACACAAAGAATTGCCACTGATTGCTGCTCCCTGGATATGTTTCTACTCTCACAATATTGTAGACTGCGAAGAAGAGCAGGGAATTACCATAAAAATCAGGACGTGTTTTGTTGCATCAGTATCGTGTTGGCATCAACAACACAGACTCGGGCAGGAAAAAAAGCAGCCTTTTTGGTAGGCAGCCTACTTGTTCCGTGTTTCTGCTGTGGTTGTAAGCCACGCAAGTGGAAGCTAAAGTTAAAACTCAGGGAGAAGTAACGTTCTGCAGGCTCGGTATGGAGCCACCACACTGAGTTACAGCAAAATCCAAGGTATGATGGCCATAAATTATGGAGAAATGGAACTGTATCTACCTCTCAAAGGACAGCGGATCATTACAAATACATGAAAGAGTTGGGTGCATGTATATAGAAGGTAGGATTCCCTCACACACACAAACACGTTGAAAAAGATTAAGCTTAATGTGTTGACTCTGGAAGTACAACCTAAAATCCATTTTCACTTGGTCCCAGTGCTGCAAAGCTAAATTTTAAAGCAGAAAATTAAACCCAGACAAGTCCAGAGCTCTCAAAACCCGTAACTACACTGTGTAGACAAAATTTTAATCAAACTTTTAAAGCCATGGTTATGATCTGATGAACAGACAGCTTGACTTGATTACATTTTTAAGTTTCAGTTTCTATTTCTGTTTTAAGATGAAAAAGATCATAGAGTGTCAGGAATTTGAATACTGAATAGCAAAAGCTCTTGCAGGTTTAGAAAGCATATAGAAAAGCTGGCAAAAGAAAACGCTATTCCATTGCCACCATCTGCTTTCTGGCATATTGAAGAAACTTTACTAACAGCAACATTTTCTTGCATTAGAATATCTGCTAATTAGGTTTGTTGTAAATTTTTTTTTTTTTTAAATTACCTTTTACACAGAAGGCAAATAGCCAGGTTTTTTGGCTGGCTACACCTTACACCACGTCTGATAACATTTTCACATGAAGTTCAGTTTACCTCACATTTTTTTTTTTCTATCAAAATCCTATCTTTAGGGTAGCCAAAGCCTGCAAAAACTTTGCCTTGCTGAGACTAAAGAAAAAAACATCAAACATACGAAGTGTTAAAAATCGCTGAATAACTCAAAGGGAAAAAGATAATTTTGAAGGCGTTTTGGCTGAAATCTATTTTCCTTTGAATTGCATGAGTGTTTTAAAATGTTAAAAACACTACAGAGTGACTAATGAATGTAAAAGAATGATAAAGAGTATGGGTCCAGTTATCAGTGATGTGCCTAAAACAAAATAATTTTGGACAGTCTGCCATGCAAATATTGACTAAAATGTCATAAATAGTGTCTGCAACAAAGGGAATCCTGCAAAGGAATATTCTGTTGTACTTAATGCATTGTAGAGAGTGTCTTTTAGCAAGTGGTATGTTTACAGAGCCTGAAAACTTCAGCTGGACAAAAAAAAAAGCTAGAATTTCCCAGATAAAAATATTACTAATGTTGGTTTTTGGTTTTGCTTTTTTTTTTTCTCAGAAGCAGACCTTCAGAAAAGTTAAAGGTACAGCGTTCCGTTGGGAAAATGGTTCACTGAGAAGTTGGCTTTTCCAAAGAAATGAAACAGTTGTGCAAAAATTAAAAAAAAAAAAAAAGGCCAAATGCAACCACCTCATGGACTTCAGACGATTTCCTCTGCCATTTGCAAGAGCGCTCTCACCCATGTATTTGCTGGCAGGGCAGAGGCTGTTTGCAGGTCCTTTCTCATACTGCACTGACATCAAATGCAAAGAGATTAAGTCTGCTACTGCCCTGGGCCCGAGCTGAGAGACGGCAAAGGTTCCCTCGAAGCACTTCTTGGGGCCTAATTCTGTCCCCATTGTGGAGTCCGACCGAGCTCTGAATGGAGAGTTAGAAATGAAAATGCAGCCCTGCCAGAAGGATAGCACCACACAGTTTTGCATCAGGCAAAACAGGCAGGAAGGGCTCAGGCACTGCTTTCAAAATCTCAGCATTTTAGTAATTTTATTACTTTTTTAATAACCTTAAAATACGAAGTCAAAATGAGGAACAACACGGGAAGTTGCATTAACAACTCCAGGTTACCTGCATCTACCCTGATGAACTGAAATGTGTGTAATCACAAACAACCCAGTCACTTTTGCTGAAACTCTCCTAGAAACATACAATCAGGGCTACACTGAAACCTTCTGCATGCTGTTTCAAAAATTTAATTTCTGAGAAAAATTTCACAGCCACAAAGATGACAAAGATACTTTACATTTCTAAAACATCTTTCATCCAAGATCAAAGAACTTCATCAACATTAATTCTCCAAATACTCTTTTGAAATAGAAGTACTATTAAACCAATTTTTATCTTTATCTAATTTGATCTATTTTCTTTATAAAATGCTTGTTACTGTAGGATGTATTTAGGAGGAGCATGACTCTAAAGATTAAGTAATTTAACCACGAACACTTACTAGATCAGTGGCAGAACTGACAATGATTATGTTCAGGAGTCAAGAATCTCCAACCCTTCATCCTTTCTAGGCTAATTAAAAACACAGATATGCAAACTGACTTAAGGAGGGGAAAAAAAAAGCCCTCTATTATCATGGGATTAAGGTGCCACCAAAGTAAGTGAAGTATCTGGGATCAGAAGGCACATAAAACAGCCACAAGCACCCACAAAAGAATTGATGGAATATGGGCCAGAATCTGAGGCTGAAGAATTTAACGCTAAACTAACGATTATGTAAAAATAAATTACAGGCCGCGTTACAAACCATAATTCAGCCTTTGGACCAAGCTTATTCTTGACATAACCCAACTGGAATGACACCGGGGATAAATTTAGCGCAATTATTTTCACAAGGCTCCTTCTCTTATCATTCCTGCCATCAGGTCCTCCGTGTCTCTAAATGATATCCTCGCTTCTGCTTTGTAACGGGGATGAAATGGGATCGTCTCTGTCGTGCCGCCTCAGAAAACAACATCCGCTCTGTGGACGTGCACGGTACCTACTTCTGATGAAAGCAGCCCCCCTTTTGAGAGGTGTGTTTTCTAATCCTTTGTGGTTTTGCAGCAGAGGAGCTGTTGGACAATGAAGAAAAACACTGCAGCTCCCCTGAAAGTTTGACGATTCCTTTTCAAACAATACAACACAAGATTTGGGACATACTGCTGACACAGCAACATCAGTGCCTCAAAGAAACTGTGGGAAATGTCAAATTTATGGTCCTATGGGTGATTGGTGGAAGGTTCCCCCCCCCCCTCCACTTCTGCAAGCCTCTGTCAAAAACAGAGCCTCTACAAAGTTTTTGGCTACGTCCCAGCAAAGCAGAAGGAAGCTGTATCCCACACTTCCCCTGGGACTTAATGAAATATACAGCCTCTGGGCTTCTTTCAATTTGGTCTTTCAGATTGCTAAACCAGTGAAAGAAGGATCCTAGCTGTCACAAACGTCACATGTTTGGGGTCACCTGCTGCTCGGGGGTTCTCATGCCAGTTGTTGACATAATAAGCACCCCTTACACTTTAATTACAATTCACAGTGTGCAAACTCTGCAATCTGCTTTAAGGCAGACAGTCTTTTAAATCAACACTAAATTCTACTACTGTTCGAGCAGAAATGGGAGGAAAAAGATGTCCAGCTGACTGAATAATTGTATTCAAATATTTGTGATCCCGAAGAAAAGTAAAGCACTATCCAGTGAAAAGAGCAACTGTATTGCCTGTAACACTTCAGCAAGCGTGGTTAAAACTAGACTCGCTTCTCACAGTCACGCAGGCGACGCACGTGAGACGTGTTCCTTTGATGAGCTCCTGCCGTCGGCGGCTCTTCCCCAAGCTCCGGCGGGCACAAACCTCAGCACCCAGCTGTGTTCCTCCCCGAGCCCCACGGGGGCTGAATGCAAGGCTGGACACCGGGATTGTCTACGGGAGGGACGTTCTCAAGCCCTCTTAGTATGAATTTCAACAGGACTTGTGCAACGAGAGCCTAAATGGGAAGATGTGTTTGTTTTATTTTGGCAGTGCTTTATTTAGCCCGGTACAAGAAACATTGGGTCTACTTAAAAATACTTCTTATTTTGAGAAAGAGGTGAGAGTCCTTCGGTGTCCTTGACCGCTACCTCTTTTTTAACTGTTACTTTTAGTCCTAATGAAGATACATCAAGACCACCAAACTTAAATAAATTATACAATCTGGAGAGGAATAAGAGACTCCTCTACCTATACGTTAGAGAAAATCCATTTTAGCAATCCTGTATCTAAAAATGCCTCCAGTCAACTATATTATTTACAATGCCTTGGTTGAATCCATCTTTTCCCATGGAAAGAAAAAAAGCAGGAGATGGGACGCATGCTCCAGGAGCACTTCTAGAAGAGTTCCTACATTCTCCCTGTCAGAAACGCTGATACCTTGTGGGCCAAGGATCACACTGTCCACCCAGGCCGAGGGTTATGGATCACACTGTCCACCCGGGAGAGTGTTCCAGCTTCCCAGTGGCAGCACAACCTCCAGCAGCTGCGCTCCACACGCATTCCCGGAGAGACAAAGGAGAAGTCAATCGCCCGATAGGAGGGCCTATTCCTATTTAAATCAACAGGAGTGACTTTGGCCATAGGAGAAGGCTGCTGTTGCCCAGCTGACTTCTCAGGAGAAAAAAACCCACAAACCCAAAACCCAGTGGGTTTTCACGGCATTCAGTAGGCGAATGCTGGCAAACCACTCTTTTCCCCTCAGCAGAAAGGGACCCAACCTCCTCTCTCCCTCCTCGCTCCCTGTATCAGTGACCTCAGATAAACTCGAAACCTTTCAAAATTATCATCAGACTGTGAAGCACTTCAATGAAAATCTATAAAACGAATTTATAGCGTGCATTCATATGTATTATATATACACTTAGACCAGGATTTATCATTTAGCTGACCTTTGAAGCACTGGTATTTTTAGATCCAAAAAATGTGCGTTGATTGTACTTCAACCCAGTCCCTTACAATGCACCAACTCCCTGATACCTTTCTACAGGAAGGATAATTGCAATGAATTTTTATATTTCAGCACATGGGAAGATAAGATTAGACAGTAGGGACATAAAAGCAAACTGCACCACATAAAAGATAAGTTTCTGAAAGTTACAATTTACACCAAATGTTACAGATGAAAATGTTCAAAGCTATTTATAGGGCCTCATGCTGGTCCCATTATAGACCATGGGAAGACTGCACAGAACCAGCACTACCTTTTATTTCGTCACTTCTTCCCATAACCTGTAAACCCTTTGGAACACAGAAATTACTAATAATATTAAAGACTATTAGTAATTCCCGTTACCACCCAGGTGCCTCAGTAACCTGCTGCCAAGGCCGTATATGTGCACCATCCGAGAGGATTGCTCCTACTCTAATGGAATTATCTGCAATCTGAGCAACTCATCCCAAAAGGTAAATAAGCATTTGATTTCCCCCTGCCTCCTCTACATGCCCTCTTTGCCTCGGTCAACCCAGCATCTTATATTTTTCCAATGGAGTATTTTCCCTCTTTCTTCCCTACCATGGAGTTGCCACCGATAGTAGTTTGTCCAGTGAAAGAAAGGAGGAATAGTGTCAAGACAGATACAAGGTATGAAAAATTAAAGCTAAAAAGCAACTTAAAATAGGAAAATATCCTTAGGAGACCCAGACAAAGTGCCATATAATTCATCTACGTGCAGCAGACAATAGATATGGCCATTGCCCACTGAAGGGCACAGGTGCAACAGCAGAAAAATAACCTAATGCAAAGCAAAGATACTAGTACAGCAGCAAATAAATGTCCCCCTCTGGAAAGGGTGTCCTGGCAGCAGCCAGCACAGGGTGTCCGCCCTGTCCGCCTGAGCCCCGGCCCGGTGGCTCAGCGGCACAGACACAAAGAGCGTTATTGGTACAAGGCAAGGTTCCTATGAACAGGCTCCAAAGTGATTTTTCAGCCACAGCTTACCCATATTTCCCATTTTCTCTCTCAAACTTAACCTTCTCTGAGGACTATTTCAAATTTCAGCCACTTCTGACGAAGGCCTTTACCAAAAAAAAAAACTCCCCATGTGTTGCTAGAAACGTCTGACAAGGGAAAAGTGATTTTTTTTTGCTCCCCCTACTATACAATTACTGAAAACATATGGTGGAAGAGGTTCCGTGCAAACCTGGCGTGTGGTCTGCTCCCCACAAAGACGAAGGAGGAAAAGTTGCAGCCCCAACCATGGGATTGGGAAAAGAAGGAGCTACGATGGAAACTATTTTGCAAACTCAACTCCGTCAGCCAATGCAGGAAAGAGTCAGCTCCACACACAACTACACGTCGGCTGAATCAACCCCGCTCCCAGTATTTGTGGGTGTGAGCTGTATACAGAGTGCTTGGTGAAGCCCAATTCATGTTCAAAAGAAAATTAAACCAAAGAATAAGTTATTAAAAGGAGCCTTTGAAGCAAAAAGGCAATGATGTGTGAAAGACAGAACCAGAAGAGTTTATTTAAACACACAGCACAGAAAACAGGGAAAACAGAAATTAGGAAATTAGAAGAACAGTCATGAAGGCACCCAGCAGCCTTTTCCTGGTACTAGAAGTTCTTATATCTATGAATATTTTATCCAGATTCAACTATCTTTTTCAAGTCCTTCCTATCAAAATTCCAGACATTTTCTTCAATAAAATCAGAAAAGTGATTCAAAATGTATTGGTAGAAGATATAAAATGAGCTCTGTGTGGATATTACAAAGGATGTGGGAACCTTACACCCTTTAGATCTGCTTATTTAACTATTTAGCAGCACAATTTAAAATTTGCATATGACTGGTTTGATGCCAAACCATAAGAATAAAGCAGGAAAGTCTCTCTCCTCCTATGAATTTCAAACTCAGGTTTTTTTAACTTACTCCTCAAATATGAACTGCATTCCCTTCCTAAAATTACTATGTAGTCCATGAACTAGTTAGAAAAGTATATGCAAGACTTTAAAATAGTCTGCTTTTTTGTTCCCTTCAACTTCCTATCAAAAGTAAATGGTTTTATGAACATCTTCAGAAATCAGATACTTCGTGCTGGTTCCAAAAGAGGAATTTCTCCATTTAGCAAACCCAAGTCTGAAAATAAGTGTCGAAAACTGAAAGAAGTCAGTCAGAAAACCCGATTCCTCATTGCATGGCAGTGCCCAACAGCACTCAGTGACTAGAAGAATCTGGCCCATCCTCTTACAAGAGTTTTCTCAACCTGGAGAAGTTGCAAAAATAATCTGTGTGATCAAATCAATCCGTGTGAGTACAGATCCTTCCTCCAAACGTCTCGTAACTTCCCTCCACGTCGCTTCATTCTGACACCGCTACGGCATTATGGACGTACCGTGCCCATCCTGGCACATAGGGTGGGAGGGATTATCCTATTGACTAACCAAGGTCTCTGCAGCCCTAAACCAGCACTGACTGCAGAGCTCTTGTTTGTCTAGTCTCTGCTAGATACTAATTTTATTATGGGAAGCTAAATACAACAGGAATAGCAGGCAGGAGTGGGAAGGGCGATGGAAGGAAGGCAGCCAGAGATATTACAGAAGTTTACGCCGCCGTGTTTTCATATACGTGCCCTGAAACTCAAACTTCTGGGCAGAAGTGGTACCATGTAACCCCAAACCACAACAGCATATGCATGTGGTGGTGGACTTTGTCCCTGAAGTCCCCCTTCATTTCACACACCAAAAGCCCACCCTGGAGAAAAGAAGAATGTCTTTGTGCTAGGTATGTGGTTACATCCAAATTGAGGGAAGAAGCTGAAGAAAAATAGTCAGTTTAAGTGTCACAGCTCAAGTTAATAGGGGCTGAATCCATTAGTCATGACAGGCAAGACTGCAATAAATTATGACTGTCTTATGCTCCCCCACTGGGCAAAATCCTTCTCTGAGTTTTCTCCACTCCTTGTTCCAAAGCAACACCCAGTGTGTATTCCAGGACAATTTACCGTACGCTGTTGAGATCAAGACGCAAGGACACTGGAGGGGTGAATGCACCAAATATCTGACTTTGCAGGTTTATCAACCTTACACGGGTACTATAATCCAAGCAGGAAATCTTCCCATGTCTGAGGCTGTCAAAACACCTGGGGACTGCCCCTGCTTCATGTGAGCTAGGAAAGGGGTCTTATCCTCTAACCCTCTACAGGGACCTCTCTGCCAAGTCCAAACATCACTAATTATTGTCTGGACTGCACCTAGGACTGCTGCCCTGCAGATCCCGATTTTGCCAAGTGCTGTATAAGCAAAGAACAAAGAGAGAGCCCTTGCCTCAAAGAGCTTACGATTTACTGGGCCTACCAGGAGAGCGGGACAAGCACAGCATCTTACTCTACTGCCAAGTGTAAATCTTCTGAGCTCCAGCTCCGACCCGTCATAAATAAAAACAGGAAAAAAGTAGAAAGCAATCCTGTTCACTTTGTTTCATTTCAAACCCATGAAGTGAAGAATATATTATATGCATCCACGTCCCTTAATAAATATATAAACCACAGAAAGATATGATTTAGACTTAAAATACCACCTCAGCTCTAACCACAGTGTCAATAATGTAATATGATAAGATACGTAGTTTATTGCCCGCCCTGTTTTAGACATAGATAATAGAGCACATCCAAGAAGTGCCTAAAACTTAATGCTGAGTGTGAAGAACAGCAAGAAGAGTAATTGCTGGCTGGGTATTTATGAACTCAGGACTGGCTGGCTCAAAACTCAAGCCTTTCCCTTCTTAGGGAGTCCTGCTTACTGATGCTCACATGCTTCGGATCAGGCCCACGCTGCTAAAAAAGCTGCAGCGGCCTCAGCCAGAAATCTCATTTTTAGGCTCCTGGTCAAAGCTGCCCTCCCTGAACTGGCCAAGTGTGGATATCCCGGTGGGTCAAAGAGCTCCAGACACGAAGAGGAAGGACAACCTCGGAGCTGTGATGGGCCATGCGGACCGGAGGGGCTCAGCTTCTCTAACGAGTGCAGAAAGCAGACTACCCTGTGAGCAGTGGCGGGCTCTAGCGCACACCAGACTTACAGACAAAGGATCAGCCTTTACAAATACATTTTCTAATTGATCCACCAAGATCTTGAAGATGGAATTTTATTTCCTCCTTCCCCCCTCCCCCCTTTTTTTTTTTTTTCCGGTTTATTTCTTTATCTATTATGCACTTGAGGAGACTTCATTGTCCAACTATTTTATTATTTGCTACACAAAAACATATATTTGTGAATGGCTCCATTATTTCGGCAGTTAGCCTTCTGGTGCACAGAAAGTTTCCCTTCAGAACAGGCACTCATTCATTCTGCTGCTCCATTGTACATTTTATGGCTCGCCATACCAACAAAAAAAAATCTTTTCTATTTCTTTCAGTGCTCTTATTATTATAATAGCTTCAAAAGTGGCTTCCACTTTATTTATACCACATCACTTGGGTTAAAGGATAGCTACCCACAATAAATCTAGTTATTTTCCAAAGCAGATTGCTTATTAAATACTAAATACAAAAGAGTCCTCTGAGATTCAGAATAATCCACAAAATGTTTTCAGATATCTCTTTCTACTTAAATAAATAATTGTAATCATGAACGTGAACCCAGTACTGTGCTTGTAAGGTTGAATTAATAAAAACTGAACTTTATATAAGCCTCGGCTACAGAACATTACTCTGGTGAAGAATTTCAGGTGCAAATAATCAGAGATTACTACACACGAGGGAATTCACCAGTGGTCATGAATACCCTCAATCTACCTCCGCCAGGTAAGCGATATATTCTCTAATATGATACACTGCAGGCTCTGTTATTGTGTTTTAGAAGTTTTTACTGACCTGAAAGTTTTCTCCCGGTTCTCCTCCTAATGCTACTTATCTGCAGGTAAAACAAGCGTTTCCTTAACATTCCTTAACATGCATTTACACAACAGAGAATATACCCCATGCTCTTAAAAATGCTCCTGTCTCCTAATGCCTGTACTTTTGGGAAAGAGCTACAGCATTCAGCAAATGCTTTAAAAACAGTATGAGGGGAAAAGGGAATAAGTATATATGGCGTCTCTGTGTCCTCCCCAGTCTGACTGCCTCAGTCTAAGCTGCTCCTAACAAATACAGAGCAGTGAGTGAAAAATCCTAATTTAACTCTATGACAAAGTGGGGTTTTGCCTTTTAATTACAATAGGTTCTCCCAGTGATAATTATGTAGTAGGTCCCAAATTTACTTAAACTCTCCTCAACTGCAGGGGTAATTTGCAATGTGGAGTGCTGTGTTACAGATCGGATCAGCAGCTAGATCTGGAATAATTCCATTAAAACCAGTGGAACCACAGAGATTTCTATCAGTTGTGGTATCACTATAAACCACTTGTAAATGAAGTCTGCATTGTTAATGCTGTCACTGGTGAAGCAAATTCCACAACCCGTGGCACACAGACAACCTGGGCAAGCTGCTGCTGAGCTCTAAAAGTCATCTCTGAAACTTTTACTTATAATTGAATTCAGTCATGATCAGCCAGACTCCACATAAAGTTTAGTATCACCTGACTAAAGAACACGGCATATTTCCTGAAGAAAAAAGACACGACTCTTAAAAGAAAATTAAGATTACAAGATTAATTAAAAACAAGATGGTGTCTCATACAGGGAATGGCAGAAAACTTGTTCCTGATACTGTGCCCAAGGACAGGGATACAGTCTGTCCTGGGAAATCTCTCTAAGTCACAATCTTTTATTTTTTTTCCCTTTCCCTTTCCCTTNGGGAATGGCAGAAAACTTGTTCCTGATACTGTGCCCAAGGACAGGGATACAGTCTGTCCTGGGAAATCTTTCTAAGTCACAATTTTTTATTTTTTTTCCCTTTCCCTTTCCCTTTCCCTTTCCCTTTCCCTTTCCCTTTCCCTTTCCCTTTCCCTTTCCTTTTCCCTTTCCCTGCCCTTGCCTTCTGGAGATCGTCTCGTCTAACTAGATTACTCAGGATGCAATACCTGTAGCTGTCTTCAGATACTGAACACAGAAGAAGGAATGGCCTAATCAGTTTACCATGAGTTTAATTCAGACTGCAAAACAGAGAGCAGCCTCTTCTTACCAATCACAAGTTCATTTTGAAATCTGCAACCCAAGCCCAATCCAGAGAAGCTCTGGTCAGGTGTAGCCAGGTTATTCCAGGAAGGACCTGGGCTCACGATCTCCAAAGGACGTGCAATCTTATCACTTGGGCTCTAAGTGCATATAACAAGTGACCCAAACTGAATGTTCACTACCAACAGGCAATGACAAATAGCTTGGGTGAATAAAGTGCTTCCAGGCCGAGGAATTTTATCTAAGTGGACTCCCGCTAAGTGAACTTCACCAGGACCCATCATTTTTGCCAGATTCACTCTTTGAAGATTCTAAGGTAGAGCGAGGTACAATGGTTTGCTGTCCTGTGCAAGGAGAACAAACCATCAAAAAGAAAAGGGCAGAAAGAAGGCTTTGAAATGTACAGCACATATATGGACAGTCACAACAAAATAAAAGCAGGCAGCTGGCATGTGGGGATATGAAACAAATAAAGGAGTGAAGCAGAAGGGAGAGAGAAAGAAATGGTAAGAAATTAAAAACCCAAGCAAGTTGGAGAGGTGTGAGGATGCTGGCTGAAATGTGTCCTTGTACAGGGGGGGTATGAAGTCTCTGCGTTGTTAAGGACACAGAAAATCCTTCGGATTAAGTTGTTTTCTGGGTAAGGTTTACCCCAAACCAGACTGCCAGGTGAAGGCTTCCGTCATTTACGGAATTGAAGAGGACTGAGGGCTGCCCAGCCTTTGTGCTCATCTCCAAAGACGGGGAGAAGGAGTGAAGCACATAGCAAAAGAGACTGAAA
>VZTM01000016.1:91556-121545 GCA_013400555.1 Jacana jacana | reverse complement strand
AGGATGGATGAAAACATTTCTCCTGATTTGGCTCCACTCCATAACTATACAAAGGACTATGCTGTCTGGCAACATTTGTATTTTTTTAATGTTCAAAAATCCCAACTTAGAATAATTTAGCTTGATAGCATATACTGTGGAGCAACTGTAAGTTCCCACACAGATCCTTTCTGGAGGAGCAGGTATGAACCTCAGAATCCTGCAGGATCACCTCTTTATGCACCTCTGTGCATATAAAGTCACTTAAGGGCATCATTTTGGGGAACACAGTGACTAATTCCTTTAGACCCTTTAAAACTGAGGTTTGTACGTCACTACTGAATTATCCAGCATCACATTTAATCTATGTAGAAACAGAAAAAGTGTTTGAAAAGCCAATACCACCGTTAGTCTTTAGAGTGCCATGTGTTTTTTCCACTCTAATTTTGCTTACCAGTTAACTGAAATCCCCATATTGCTTTCCTCATTCATACCAAAACCTCAGGGCACTAAGAAAACCACAGATAATGTAATAAGTCATGACTCATATCATCCAACATCACCCGAGTAGGAATTACACATTTTACTGTAAGGATATCTAGGCCATCTTGACATCTAACATTTTATCTAGAATAAGGCCAAAACGTATCACTTTCAGTATAGCGGGAAAAAGGAAGTTTTTGTGGTTAAAGCAAAGGCCAATGAGTCAGATGATGTGGGCTCTGTTTCCAGGCCTCACGCAGGCTTCCTATGAGACTTCGACTGAATCACTTCACTTCTCTGTGCCTCAGTTTTCACATCTGTCTGAAGGATGTCAGAATGTCAGATCCATTCATCTTGGTTTCTCAAAATTTTTCGAGACATCTGGGTGGGACATGCAAAGTGTTATGATAACTACCATGCATCTGTTACTCTGCTGTGAACAGAACCATTATCTGCTTCTGGATGGAAAGTCAGTAGACAGGCCAGCCTCACACATACCAATAAAATAAATAAATAAAGTAAAAAAAGAAGAAGATTTATTCAAGAGGAACAACTCTGATTTGACCAGAACAGTCACAAGTAGAATAATCCACAGGATGTGGTAGAACAGAGCCTTGGAGAAGTAAACACCGATAGGCCTCTGAAATCCCTTGACCTTACTCTAGGTTATTGCACTGTGCTGTATCAGTCTTTTTTATTTATAATTCATGGGCATATAATTAAATCTTGCACACTCGTTTTGAGAAAGCACAATAGCTAAACCACTAACCCTTAAGCTTAGTCTAGCAGTGGCATTTGGAGAGTCAGCCACACTCTCTCACCTATGCTGGCAAACACATTACTCTGGCTGTGAAGGAAACCACAATGTGGGAAGGAAAGCCTACAAAAGAATGAAAACAGAAAGTGTCTAAGGCCTTGGCAGAAGGACACTAAATAAAATAGAGAGTGGTGACTCATTTTGGCAGTGAATCCACCTCAACCCCTTCAAAGGCTTTGGCAAGAGTCCTCGGAGGAGACCCCAGGCTTTTGCCAAGCCACAAAACACCACAATTATTATCGCAGCAGTCATCAACAAAACAGATTTTGTAAACTGACTTGTTGGCACATAGATTAAAGAAGCTATAAAAAGGAATAACAGCTGTTTGGGTTGCCCTGTGCAGAAAGTTACTATATAAAAAGTACTTTTACACGTATCTTATATACGTACACACAGACACACACAGATGCACATGATGTGTACATCAAGAATATACAAACAAGCAAAAGTGCCAAAAGCTTCTGAAGGATTTCATTTCTGCTCAGGGGAGATAAATACGCAGGTCTGAAAAGTTGTAAACTAAAGACCTGATCCTCTTCTCGGTCCTACTGCTGTCACAGTATTGGCTCCACGTGTTCATTAGTTTCAATAGAGTTGTTTCCATTATACAAGAGTGTAACGACATCAGAATCTAGAACTAATAATGGCTACCTAAAGCAAAGTGCCATAGAATTAATTCTCCTCCTACTTCCTGGGGCATAAATCAAAAGAGAGTTTTTACGTGCAGGAGTTGCTCTAATATGAGGGGATAAAATGGCCCAAAGATAATTTAGTACAAGCTACAACACAGAAGTGCCCTAATGGTGCCCAGATCTTTCACATTCAAAGGTTATGTTCAGGTTTCATAAACCAGGCATGTTTGAATATTTATGTAAATAAGCAAATAAGTCAACTTTAGTAATCTAAAGTTAGGTTTGCAGCAGATGATGATGGTTTGTCTACCTAGACCTCAAACACAAAGGCAAGAATCATACAGCAGAATAAACTCCAAGGTTCAATCAAAAAAGTGGTGATGCACAACTTTTATGCTGGTGTGTGCACTGTAGCTAGGTTTAGATTTTCCTAAACGCTGCACTTTTTTTATTTAAAGCAGATGAAACACTGCCCTTTAAATTCATAGTTTTTGATTAAAGTGAAAGAAAGAGAGAGAGATGAAACTGAGAACATGACACATTATCCTGCTCTAATCTTTCTTTAAAAGTCTTCACTAAGGACAACAGTTCACTTCTAGTTTCCACAATGATATTTTTTATCACATTGAAAAGCAAGATTTTTCTTGACTTTTTTTTTTTTTTCCTTGAATTTGAACTGCTCTAAGTTTTGGTAATGCATACTGTTAGAATATCCTGAAAACAAGTTTCAGAGAACCTGGTATATAACTCAATAAATGCATCTGGCTCAATTAAACTCCACACGCCCTGACCCGGTATCCAATATGGTTTTTAGAGGCTCTGTGCACCTTAATCTCATCTTTTCACCACAGAATCCAGAGTTCAAATTACCTCATTAAAAATAATGCCCTGTTCTTCAGAAGTACTGTGGATACATAGGTTGCCAGAGAAAGAGGGAGAATCTGGACTAAAGGGATGTTTATAACTTCTACAAAGACATAAAGGCACAGGTTATGGGAGAAACGTGGGTATAAACGGCTGCAAAAGACTTCTGCGTCCTTGTGAATTTCCTCAAGCAAATGGAGAAGGGCAAAGTAGATTTCAGGGCCCTTGCCATTCCTGACAGAGAAATGATGTGGCCTGCTGACCCAGCGGTAGAAGAGGATAAGCGATAGCGGGGATGAACCATTTGGATTTAGGTGTAGATCGTGTAGCTGGTTTAATACCTTCTAAATGACCGACTGAGGGAAGCTGCCGCATCACCCTTGGATGATAACACTTGCTTTTCTGTTCTTTCCCTAAAGGGTGAAAATGCAGGGAGGTAACCTGAGACACTGGAAACTCTGAACAGATGAAAATGGACAAGTTGTGGGCCGAGGGTGAGGCTATGAGGAACAGAGTTTTTACTAACACAATCCACCTGAATACAGGTATTTGCATCGAAAGAAAGACTCTACCGTTCTGTTACTGTAACTACAAATATTTTCCAGCTGTATAAAGAACCATTTAATATTTTCAAACTCACTTGTCCTTAGGCAATCTGTTTATTTTCCAAGTGCAGTCCCCAAAATTAGCTAGGACTGTATTTACTGCTAGTATGCACAGGCAAGCTTGTAACACAGGATGGTCAGAACAGAAATAAAAATCCATACCTTTAAAGTTCTTAGATCAAACTATTTCCCTTTTTATTTTATCCTTTTCTTTTTTTTTTTGCCTTTTTTTTCTTTTTTTTTTTTTTTTACAGCCACCTTAGACTACATAATGCATTCTACAGACAGTAAATTAGCTAGCACGCCAGCAGAAGCAGTAAGTTTCACCTATCCAAGTATTTAAAAAGCTTGCAAGCACACACTGTCTCCTGTGCAGCCCGGAGATCCCTGTTGAGTCTATGCCAAGTCCCTGAAAAGTTGGACACTGCATCCGGTATTTACACTAAGCTAAAATTCTAATCAGCACTAACAGCAGTGTGTTTTAATTCACCCTTATGATTTTATTTCAATCTGCTAAGTAGCACAACTGCCAGAAAGAAACTGCTATAAACTCCAGTAAACAAATGCAGGGGGAAAAAAAAAAAATTAAAAAAAAAAAAAGAATTAAAAAAAATTTTAAACCTGTTGGAGATAAAGTTTTCAGCACTTTAGACACAGAGCCCAAAAGGAAAGGCTGAAGCTCGGGTCGCGAAGCTGCTCTCTACTGATTTCTTTTCAAATATCCTACCTTCCACTTTTTTTTTCCTTTCTTTTTTTAAAAAAAAAACTTTTCATGCTTTTTTTTTCCCCTTCAACGTGTTTGGTACTTTTTAGCCAAGGAAGGAAAACGCTAATGTTATTTTACACCGGCTATTTCACCTCACGTCCTCCCCTACGCAGCTTTCTGCCAAGTGCTGTGAAACAAGAACACAGTTACTACTTGAATCTCTGGATGACACTATAAATCGTAGTGCCAAGAGGCTGGTGCCAAGTCCGGCATCTTCCTTATTTTGGGAAGAAGGAAGAAAAAAAAAATACAAAATAACAAAAAGAAAAAAAAAAAAAAAGAGGGAGGAAAATTGTGCGAAGTTGGTCACCATTTTGGACCTGTTCAGTGCAGTCAGACCTTGGCAGCCATCTTACAGCTTGGCAACCATTTTGAGAATGTGCCTGGCAAGCTCTCAGAGCTCGCCGACACTGTTTCAACACAGCGCTGGTTAAATATAGTCCAAATTAAACAATACCGTGTAATATCAGGTAAACTCACCCTTCATAAATCCACCCGGCACGACGTTTTACAAGTACATCTTTAAAGAGCGAGGGACATTGTGCTTTCCATCCCGGGCGCCTTAACCCTTTCTGAGGCATGGTGTGGGTGAAACCTCACCGGGTCCCCCAGCACCAAGGCCCACACAAAGTCCCGATGGAGGGAATGCTCCCCTCCCGGGGCTGGCAGCGACATGGGGAGACCTCGGACGGCACGGTAGAGAAGACATGTCGTCTTTCGTCGCTGTTTAATGAGGCCCCGGAAACCCCACCGGGGAGCCAAGGCCCCTCCGGAGGAGGAAATGCCATGTCCGGGGATGACAAGGGACACTGTACACAACACGTAAACCCGCAGCTGTTGTGTGAGGAAAAACTACTTTTACAGCTTTAATTTCCTGATGAACTTTTCCATGTGCTCTTCTCCCAGCCACAGAAAGAACAAGCTTGAGGACAGAAAGCCACCCCAGCAGCCAGACATCTTAACGAAGCCTGGTTTATTAAGAGAGCCCAATGGCGGTGCGAGTTGTAAACAAACACTTCCCTTCTACTCCCCACCCCGCACCGTCGGCCCGTTTTTTGGACCAAGAGCTTTTCACGCCGACGGTGCCAAAATCCCAAGGAGGACTTTGTGCCAGTGGAATAAAGGCAGGGTTGTTAGAAACCGCTTTGGCCCGGGAGGAAGAAAAGCGTTTTGCAGATGGAGGGGCCGAATGCGAGGAAGGACAGAGGAGCTGGGGGGAAGCGCCTCAAAACCGCTCCTTGGGGCCAGCGGGTACGGCAAGGTATTCCAGCCATATTTCTCCCAGTATTTTAAACAATCCCTTCCCCGAAGAAGTTCATTTTTCATATTTAATGTAGTGTAAACACATTTAATAACTTCAGGAGGAATGCGGGGTGAGTGTTTTTACAGAACAAACAGTGCTATCTCCAGGACTGCCTCACTAAAGTTTAGTCTACACGAGCTCTAACTCTGTCAGCCTATTTGAATAAAACTTAAAAGATAATATACGGGTAAAATTCAACACTTGGAAAACGGAGTGTGTAAAAAGGCAAATATTTGAAGGTACTAAACAATATCCGAGTATTAAAACGACATTTTGGGGAAGTATTTAATATCTGAAGACAAACGTCTATTGGAAATGCTTACTGCAGACATTATATTCTGCTTCTTATCTTGAAATAATTTAGAGTGGAACAGAAAAGATCAAGTTTATGCTCTATTAGCATAAAGTTTAAACTATAAGGGCTTTTTGACCTTGAAGTCTGAATTAAATAATGTCTGGGATTTTTATTCTCCCTCTTTTTTTTGCCCTTTTGAAATTTTAATTTGGGGCGGGGGGGGGGGAATTAAAAGCCAACTAATTAAGTGTAATTTCATAGTGAATGAAATAAATTAATTAAACCATAATTGAAATGACAATATTAAATATGAAAATATTATGCTGGAGTAGATCAGAATAAAGTCTTGACACTGCTGGATATCTTTTATATTGAAGGACAGTATCTGCAGCCGCATGACGTCAGCCGAGCTGGAATAGTTGGGAATGCATTGATAAATTGCTCCATCGATTCTGTTCTGCTTCACTTACCATAATTATAGCACAGTAATGGATGACATGAGTGATATATTTTTACTTTAGAGAAAAGCCAAGAGTTTGCCTGTTTCTTTATGAGATTAGACCAAATCCTTTCAATTAATACAGCATGATTGATATCTAAAAGTGTACTGGGGTAAGATACTTGCTTCATGTGCACATCTTTAAATGTTATTGGTTAAATATTGAAATAGAATCCAAAGAGCAGTTTCAGTGCTTTAAATAACAGTGTCATTTTGGTAATATGAAAGATGTATTGTCACAATTTTCACAGACTTTCCTAGGCCAGCTTTAAGCATTTTGGTTTTCTCACATCTGAAAATCACATTTGCAATTAATATTTGTGTAAGGCAGGAGAACTTCAACATTTTCCTTGGAATCTATGAACCTCACGTAAGTAATGCTTTGCAGGATCAAGGACACTCACTGAAGTCCCTGCCAAGGCTACCAACAGCTGTTGGGAGAAAGGCCGGGAGGACTGGATGATGCTTTTCAAAAATACATGGTCCAGGCTCCGTTTTCAGTTATTCTCTGTCAAAGTCAGCTTCCACTGAAGCCAACTGATGAGGTCTACACGTAGACCCAAGGACAGAACCTCCTTCTGACTGCTTGCAGGGTCCAGTCCTGCAGCTTATTCTTGAGGCTAACAGTATGAATAAAGAGTGAGTAGAAGATGAACTAAAGAGTCAGGGAATCGCGGAATTGTCAGAGTTGGAAGGGACCTCTAGAGATCCTCTAGTCCAGCTCCCCAGCTAGATCAGGATTATTGCTGCAGAGGAACTGCTACATGGTGCACAGCCACCTATTCCTTCTCCAAACCTGCCAGCAGTATTAGAGACCCAGGAGCAACCCAACGACAAGATCTAGAGATCATCAGCGCTTCCCTGCTCCTCTTTTATCTCCCTTCCAATATTCTGTTAGCACACCTTAGTGTAACTCTAGGTAGTCACCCATACAAACATTAATCCTCTTTTTAAACATTTTAGACTATGCCACAGAAGAAAATGCACCCCAACCCTGCTGCTTTAGGGGAAAACAACCAAGTCACCTCAAGAAGGGAGATGAAACCCATACTTGCAGAGGTGGGACAAAAGATGAGAGAAGGTGATGCAGAAAGATGTAAAACCACTGTCACAAAAGACAAATCCAGGTTACAGAGATGCACAGGAGGAGACTCCTGTACCGACATGGGTGAGGCCATTTCATTAAATGCAGAAAAGACCTGCACGTTTCTCACAACTCAAGATTCCCTCAAGGATACAGGTTCTCCACGTCAATGGAGAAAAGATATGTTGTAAATGACCATATATGCAATATTTTTACTATTTTTGCTGTCCTGCTTATGGAAGTGGTAACAAAAGAACCACGATTGGGTGCTTTTTAATCAGTAAGAACTTTTTCCAGCCATTGTACCTTCATGCTGAATCGTTTCTACATAAAGGTGAGCAAAAAACCCACAGAGCATTTTTTTTCTTGAGCATATAGTTCAAAACAAGACCATAATCAATTTCTCTAAAAATTTTAACCTGTCCCCTCCCCCAGGTGGTAAGCGTATAAGATCGATCTGAATTTAAAACTGTTGAATTCATTCCCTTCTCCCCTTACAAAGGCTGTCACTGGAAATAAAGTGTAACTTGGGATGGCTGTGGCAGCTCTCAGACCTCCTCTGACACATTAGAGCGTCTGAAACCCAGACACCCAAGGTTTACATCAGAAAACTCCAGCATGTAGGGAACAACTCAAAACCAACTATCGACCACCCTATTGATTGCCAGCGGGGAAACCAAGACGGGAAAAGCAGCGAGAAGAGATAGGATTTCTTCTCCTCTCCTCATCGCTAACTTAGTGGCTGCCAAACCCGGGTCTTCTCGGGCTTAAGCCACCAGAGGTTTGTGTTGCAGCTAGCCAGGATGTCTGCCTAAGATAATTCAAGCTGAAAGCAGACAATGTGCAGGGGGAGCTGATTAGCCACCGACTTCCAACGTGACCTGTCTCAGTCCCAAAAGAAGCTTCTTGACAGTAAGATAGGGAGGCTGCAGCGCAGCTGAAAAAAAAACCTAAATGGTTATCTTTTCAGATGGTATATGAGGACATCTGACTTCTGTACTTGGGCCAGTGAGAGAGGCGTTTTTTGCAACTGGCAAGTCCCAGCCTTGGCCTTTAAAATATTTGACCGTATACTGCAACAGCAGGTTTTAAAGAGATTATTTTTGAAATCCCTCTGCAGCCAATTTGAAAACTAGTAGAGATTAAATAAACCTTAACATAATTCACAGTATGGGAAGAAGGTGTTAAAAAGGCCATACATTTTTCATCTCTTTTTCTTCATCAACAAAATCAGTCTGCTCTGTGTCTCAGGAACTCTGCCGCGAGTAGTGCAGATTTGCATCCACGTCGCTGAAGGCACTTCTGACCTTACGTGGAGACTGGGAAAATAATAACTATAGGTGTGATTTTGATCATTCATAATTTAAAAGGAAATATCTCATGTTTTCTGCGGATCATCTGTTTCACTCATCATATTCATATCTTAGCTCATATTTTCGTGTTTAATTTGGAGATTGCACAGCCCCGGTTCAAAATGAAAGCTGGGTTCTGAATCCCATGGATTTTTGCAGCTGAGTCTAAGCCACGGGAACACCCTTTTCCAATTATAAAGAGTATGGCTGGGGTGTAAATCCTAGTGTGTATTTTATACTGAAAGTCACAATGTTCACAAAGCACTCCAGAACCCTCTGAAGATCTTCTGTAAAAACCTGATGAGTCTGTGGTAAAAAAAATCAGAGACGTTTTCTGCCTTTAAAAACGCGGCCGTGCTGCAGTATCAGAGTAAGACCATCATCTGTTATTTTTAATTTGTTACGTTAATGGGCTGCAAGGTCCAAAGTATTTGACATATCTGAACTCTGCTGCTGCTCTCCCCTTTGTAAAGCTCCAGCATTTTTCACACAGCTCTGCAGGAACACAGACCATAACGTCTGGAATGTTTTGATCTTATCTTAAGTTTTTAATAACTCTCTTTTTTATATACTACATATTTTACATTTTTTATTGCAAAACTCACTTTGCAGCTGTTTATTCCCTCCTAACTTTTGAGGGCTCAGCTCATCTCCAGGACCTCGTTGGACAGGAATTGAGGTGCTGGCACCCAAGAAGCCGCTGTCCTGCACCACAGGGCGCTGCTGACCTTGCGAGGCAGGCACCCCTGGCTTCATCCCCAGAGGAAGAGGGGGCAGAGCAGCAGGGGCCACAGCCAGGACACTCAGGAGGCAGCTGCTTGCTGGGCAGCCCTGCAGACACTTTACAGCTGCTTTCTTCGTGGCATTCCCAAGAAAAGTGATGTGACTCTCCCCAGGCGATGAATCCACCTTCCGAGATAGCGGGATCAGATTGCACCGCGTTGAACAGCCAGGCTGACTCAAGGCTGCAGGACTTGCTCTCTTTATGTTTTTTTCTTTATTCACAGCATGGAGAAAATAAGGAGTGCACACATTTATAAAGCTGCACTGAACTATTATGTAAATACTGCATGCTGGAGTGGGTATTTAAGTTTTATGGTGGGACAGCAGGAATAAGCTTATAAATCTAAGGCTCGGGGTCAATGCTTAAGAAGAGATTACCCCTAAGCTTTACTTACACATTCTATTTTGGCCCAACATTTTGCAATGTATTTCTGGAAAAGAGAATAGTCCCTGCTCATTCCCGCTGGCACCGGGCACCTGCTAAGATGCATCTTCCCGAGGTGTCAAGGGCCAGCGCGTAGGAAGGGACGGTAAATTCCCGTCGAAGCCGCAGAGGAGGCAATCTGCCTGGAGCTGCGGTGGGAATAAAAGGAATCGACTGGGCTTCAGCCCGGCACTTCTTCTGGCTCGTGACACGGCCTTTCACGCAGCCTTGTCGCCCGTCGTACGGCTCGTCGTGACCCTCACCCCGACAAGCTGTGCCTCCAGCCAAGACCCGCCAGGGCTCCTTCCAAAACAAACCACCGCAAAGCCGCTCCGCAGCAGCGTTTACGGGGAAGGGAGCAAGATGCGGCTCCGCTCTCACCCGCGCAGGAACCTGCGCGCACGCCCAGAGGCCCGGGACCGCAGCACATGAAAAGGCACGCACCCAGCTCCCCAGCTGCCAAAAAATGAGCCCAAAGGCTTGGATCGGGAAAGAAGAATCGGGCAGACATTCCAAACCCGTCTCAAGACAATTAGCAAACTACCTCTGCAAATCTACACGCACACCCCACACCCCCCCATTCTTTTGAGGCCGTAAGTTATAGGTGCCATCGTCGTGGCCACCGCCTAAACCAGGCCCCTGTACACATCCAGCTGCATCACCCCGCTCACAAAAGGAGGTTGTAAAATAAGAATAACCTTCTAACGATACGGGGTTCCTTGAGGAACGAGATTCTTCCTACGCAGACGGTATCAGAAGGGATCATCAAAACGTTACGATAGATACTAAAATGGAATTCCTGTTAAGATGCTAACTTACACTGAGACATAAAAGCAGCACATTTAAAGTGTGCTTGTTAACGTCTGCAGTTACTTCACTGACGGAGAGGCGCGCACAGTGGATCCTAAGGAAGCTACATGCGTAACAGCAACTACTTTAAATAATGCTAAATGCGTTATTTAATAGAAGTTAACAGTAAAGATTAAGAAGCAGTACGCTTGGACTGTTGGATTTTGTGCTCTAGTGGCAGAGGAGGATATAACAGCGTGTTTGGACAGAAGAATTTGAGTGTCTGAAGTCTCCAGCTGCAGAGTTTCAGGGCTGAGTTACTGAGCGCAGGCCAGAGATTACCCCAACTCGGGTAACCGAACCCCCCTCCCCGGAGGGAGATTTCCATCCTGCCTCGCAGGGTTCTCTGGGACATGCTCTCTGGGTCTCTCAGGAATGGCAAATAACTCCCCGTGTTCAAGAGATGATAAAAAAGTTACGCTAAACCCCCTGTTATTTTCGTTAGCAGGGAAAAAGCGTGCTTTCTGACTCTGCAAACTCTGGACTGTTTCCTAGAAGGCACAAAAAGTAAAAAGCTTGTGTCAGGGAACCATTCCTCAGCACACCCTGTAAAAATGAGGGTGAAAGCACCCATAAAAAGGAGGGTGGAGATGTTTATTTGCTCTTTTTTCTCCTTGGACTGAGAGGCACATGACAGAAAACGGAGCGGGATCAAGGCCAAAGAACTATCCTCTTTAAGGATACACTACTTGGTATCATCAGCGAGTGGCAGCCAATATTGGCTAACAGTCGCTGTCTGTTTGCCAAGCAGAAGTTTGCCATGTTAAACTGTCACTATAATGCCACCTTGAAGAGGCGTTATCATCACTCTTGCGATGATACACGGCAACCGTGAACGGAAACCGAGGCCGGAGCTCACACATCTGAACAACAGACAATCCTGGTGCCGTGGATAAGTCACCCAGCAGACAGCACCGCCTGCTTATCGCCGCCGCGATCCCCCAACCCTCGTCAAGTGGACATTCCCCGCAGTAAAAATTGTATTTCTGGCTATATAATACCCCAGTTTTATTAAAAAAGACTAAGAAGACAGAAAGCCACTTTATTACTTCTCTAAATTTACTGCTTTCCTGCCCTGAATACGGTACAGAAGCGCAACCGAAAGCCACAAAATCACTTAAGCGTCTTGCGGAACTGATACCCACCTAAAACCTCATTCCCAAGGCATCTTGCCTTAAGACCTTCACAGGTAAAGGACAGAGAGGCAGAGCAGGCAGGAGGCAGGGGCTAGATTTCCCCCCTGGAGCTAGACTTCTCCTGATATCCCACCGAGGCAGAGGAAACCCGGGGGGAGGCCGGACAAAAGGGCTGTGAGGCTGCTGCAGGCGAGGGGAAACGCACACACAACCATCGCCCCACGGCTTAGCCGGGGCCACCGCACGCTCCTCCCGCGTACAGCAGAGTTATAACCTGAACTTACAGAACTCGGGACACCTGGAATTTGATTAGAAACAGGGTGGGGACTTTTTATTATTGTTACTTTACTTTATTGTTTTTTAAATTTTGATGTAATGAGATTGCCTAATATTGACCGTGGTAATTAACAGACTGGGAAAGGGAACTTTGCATTAAGGGCACCATATTGATTTTTTTTGCAAATGCAAAAGTACTTTTATGCCTAAGAAAGGTTCTAGTTACCACATTTGCAAGACCTCAGGAGAACAGTGTCCCGGAGACCTGTATTCTTCATTCAGTACCGCTCCCTGGCACGCACCAAAGTGCACTCGCAAGCCCTAATATTTAACCACCTGATAAAGCCTCCTCTGTCGTGCCCTCAGCTCCCCTCGAATCAAGGTGGTGCTGGATAATTTGCAGAGCTGGAGTCAGCTCTAATGGGTCCAAAGCAATTTAACTTATTAAAATAGTTTGTTCAATGTGTAATACATCAGTGAATTAATATATTATTCACCAATGCGTTGTGGACTATTTAGCCAGCTGTATGAAATGTTTCTAATACACTAGCTGACATTTTTTTAATTACACAAATACTTTGCGTGGCAAATAACCGTTCGCTATTTGGCAAGGCCGACAAATTATATAGAGTTAATTATATTCAGGTTGGTATATGGGTTATAAATAACTGTGATAAAACTGCGGTATCAACGCTGACAGAATTTGAGAGGAAATCGACATTTTCCTATACCAAAGTAACGGAGAGTTATGAACAGCAACACTGCCTCCAGAAACCCAACTCTAAATTAATAAGTTGTGTGTGTGCACACAAAAGGACTTATTATTTTAAGGCACTACATATTTTTGCCTTCAAGTCTTATTAGTTTCATGGTTTACCTTAATTTATACTTTATTTGAGACTTTTCTTCCATTGCTTAAGTTACTGACTTGAAAGGTTTTCACAGCCAGATCCTTCCTAGGTTTGTATTTGCACATGAATCCCAAGTTTGAGTATCAAGTCTCAGTCCTGTGTGAAGACGGGTGTGAGCAGCCACATCCTGTCAACCTGGAGACCAAGTGGCCAGCCAAGGCCTGGGACTGTGGTCGGTGGGGGACCTCAGGCCCCTAAAGCGTCTGAAGCACCCCAAGGCTGGCCAACACGCTGCACTCACTCGCACTCAAGGGTGAGCAGCTTTATAATGAAACAAACACAGAATGCTAACGAATTACGGACCTCGTGCTCTCCTCCGTCAGGTCAACCCTGGTTTGCCTCAGTCCAACCAAGTCCAAATTTGTTTCAGGCTGTGCCTTGTGCAAGGACAAACCCTACCATCTGCTTGGGGTTGAGTTAACCAGAGATTCCCTGAAGTAGCAACCTGAATCTCACACCTGTTTATCACGACAACTCCCTTTAACAGATCCTTCTGTTTCCCTGTCCTGACTATTATATCTGTTAGCATCCTGTAGCAGGCAAGGGGAACGCGACCCCTTCACCGTACACCGGGGAAGAGGCTGAAATGTTGAGCCACGGTGATGTAGCCTGTCACCAGGTGTGGATTAGCTGTTCCAAGTCGGTGCATGTCACCGGGCTTTAAGGATGTGCGGAGGCGTGATGAAATTCAACACAGCAACATATACCCTCAACTTACCACATCCTCGTCTCAGTCAGTCGTGCCTGGAGGGAGCGTTTCCTATCTTATGGTATGTAGTAAAATATAAAAACAACCCAAAAAACCCACCCCCCCCAACCCAACAGAACAAAACAAGAAGAAATAAGCTAAAAGGAAAATTGATACCTTTTGTGAAAGAACTTTTGCTAAATGTAAAGAGGGGGAAAAAAGCAAAGGAGGGGGAAGAAAAAGCAAAGAAGAAAAGGAGAGCATATTCTTCAGCAGGGGAAATTTCTCCTGTAAACTGGCAGCAAATCAGTTGCTAAATGACATGCCTCAAATCAGGTGGTGGATTATTGGAAACGAAATCTTTGTCCCAGGAAAGCCAACGGCAAAAAAAGATTCCTATTGATTTCACCGGGACGGGGTTGTCTCTCTGGACCCAACAGCCAATCACGCAGAACCGGCAGCGGCCGCCGAGGAAATCCGCACCAGCTCGCTCCACCGGCGCCCTGCGCCCCGCACCCCAGCGCTTTGCGTTTCTTGGCAGGGAGGTGAGAATAAGCAGAGAGGGTTCCATTTTTCAACCCTTGCCACATGAATGAGAGCTCTGCTCTTCCTCCCGAGTGGCTTCCCAGTCCCTTTTCCCACTGGAAGGCAGGGCCAGCCTCACCCGCTAACGGGAGCGCTGCGGTTTACAAGCAGAGGGGAACTAAGCCCCTTGGTGTGGGGTGGTTTTTTGCAGATCTGCAATACAGTATGGGGTTGGGATGGGAGGAAGGTTTGCTGCAAGAGAGGAGGATGGTGAGAAATGATGGAAGAAGAAAAAGCCCCGGTCCTTGGAGGGCAGTCTCGCTGTGAAGCACACACAGGCCTCGTTTTTGGCAGAACCGCTTTGGCGAGGAACAATCAAACGAAACTGCAGATAGTTATAAATATTAGACAGTGGTACGATGATCCCATGAAACAACTTCTCATGAACAGCCTTGCAAAATTTTAAGTGCTCAGGAAATTCTTGGATGGCAAAGCCGCTCTTTATGACTAATCTTTTTTTTATCTGAAAGGAAAAAAAAAAACAACGGGTCCAAATAAATAAAAGCACAATACCGGGGGGAACAATGTGGAAGGAATGCCTGTGCGTGCAGCGCGCGCCCACGCAGGAAAACAATAAACAGGCTTACAATAGCGGGACGTGTGATAGGCAAGATACTATTAATACGGTGCCCGAAACCCATCACTTAGACTAAATATTATATGGAAATCACCACAGATTGGTACAAGGCTGAGTAAACAAACCATACTCACTGCAGCGGGTATATTTGTCCAGACGCCTATTAGTGCAACACACAAAATGGGACCCAGTGAACGCTTAAAGTGAGAATTTGTGACCTGTTAGTATCCCCCAAATGCCCGTAGAACATTATTCTCCCTTTTAACCTTAATTTTTATTCTCCGTCTCAATTTCTGCTCTGCTTCTCCCATCATAGCCCGCGTTACCTACGCTGACAGCCGCGGCAGGCCAAGGTAGCACAGATGGGGTGGCTGCAGCTGCATCTCACCTGCCAGACTGCAAAACCCACCGGGACACTTCCCCGCTCCCTTTATGTCTGTCTTTGTGCATTTGCCACAGTCCCTTCCTCCGGGCCTTCATCGAACGTGTCACCGCAGCCACGGTGTCACCACGACGCTGACAGGCTCCTAAGCCACAGACCCACATCGTGGTTCCTAATGGAGGAAACCCAAGATGGGCCTTCCCTCCACCTCCAAAAAAATAACCCTATACCTTGAGCACGTCAGAGCAGATTGTGATTTAAAGCCATTCAACAATATTCCTGGCTCCCCAGAGGAGACACGATACCTCCATGCCACTCAAGTGCAAGCCCTGCTGGATTCCACAGCAGCACTGGTGGGACAGTGGGACATGGGTCTCCTTTTTGCCAGAGACTGGGCACAAGTGGCAGGTCCAGGATGAGGGGGACATGTGGGGAGCCGAGCGTGGCACAATTTCCCTCCTAAAGTCACTCCTTTTGGGCCTTGCG
The DNA here is from genome assembly GCA_013400555.1 of Jacana jacana. Lineage (NCBI taxonomy): Eukaryota > Metazoa > Chordata > Aves > Charadriiformes > Jacanidae > Jacana > Jacana jacana. The sequence goes on along the minus strand of VZTM01000016.1, from coordinate 105,769 downwards.
AGAAACTTGGCAAAGTTCCCCCCGGGGCTCAACTTATTTTTTTTTCCCTCAAAAGCTTCAACCTCCCTTTCTTTGTTTAATCTTTGAGTTTGTGCCTAAAAAATAAGGTTTGGGGACCAGGGGTGTGTGTGTGTGTTGTTCGTTTTTCCATCCCTGGCTTTGCAGGAGGCCAGATACAAAACCAACCCCCAAACCGTCCTGCTGCCACCTGAGCCGGGGGATCGGGCGGGCGGGCAGGCAGTGGGATGCCTGCCCGCTCCCACCGACTTCCACAAATAATCCCACCTGCAAGCGGAGCAGTTCCCAGTTTCAAATATCAGGCCGGCAGGTTCGGGGACCTTTTGAAACGAAAAGCCCCGTCGAGATTGATGGCGTCGGTTGGGCGAGCGGAGGGAACCGTGGCCATTGTGAGCGCGCCAAGTTCTGGAGCCCCGGAGCTTCCCCACCTGAACCGCGGGCTCCGCTTCCAGATCACGGCACACCACGTTTCTGTAGGCTCCGCGTGTGCCTGTGCTTGCCGAAAAATACCCTCTGTGAAATGAGGCAGACACGCAGAACGTGCCTCCCAGAAGCCTGCAAAGGCAGCTCTGGCCGCCCTATTTATGAAGAGCCGAGGGAAGCCCTCCCCACGTCCCACCGTCCCCCGAAACCGCTGGCGATCCGAAGAGAAGACAATTATGGGAGACTGCACGCCCTTTACTTTGGATGCGGTTAGAGATTTTGCTGGCTGCTACACCAAAACTTCCCATGCTGTGTTTACTGAATTGAATATAATCTCTCTCTTTTTTCTTTTCCTTTCCCCAACTCCCCCCTCCCTCCCCCCCTCTTTCCTACCTTAATTTCAATATTTAGAATAGCTTAATTATATCTGGTATCTTCTAAATGTTAAATTGCTGCCATGGATACTGTACTTGTTTTAGGCTTTGCCCACAACCCAAAATGTAACTAAAGATTAATAGAATGCTGAGATATTTTTGGCTGCCAGTGAAATTTAATGAATAAACATTTAAATAAATTACCCCAATAATGAAACAATGTGCCATGAGTTATGCTAAATGCTCCACTTCTCTTAGGCTCCATGCAAATACTGGGGGAAAAGAAGGAGAGAGCGGGGAAGAACATTAAACACAATCCTTCCTCTACCACACCCAGCCCAACAGTGTCTCTTTACGGCACCGGGAACAAAAAGCGAAGTGAAAGAGAAGCGGTGGCTTGTCAGTCAAAGTGTCTAACGATGGCATATGGGTAAAGGTTTCAGTCTGCTATCTCCAGACTCATCTCATGGCCCGGGTTCAAGGCGAGGGAAACGGCTCTCCAGACAAAGGGACCAACCGGTGGACAATGGTGGCTGGGGAGCTGTCTGGTCAGCGCGACCGCCCGGGCCCCGCGTCTGGATGCACGCAACCCACCGGCCATGGCGAGGAGCGGGGAATAATGGCGGGGGGGGAAAAAGAGAAAGAAAAGGCAAAAAATAAAGAAGAAGAAGAAAAAAAAAAGCAAGCAACGCGCTTTCGGAGGCCTTTTCGAGTTTCCTAAGAGCTGAAAAAGAAGCAGCCTGAAGGTTAAAGCTGGCTAGTCGGGATGGCATACTTGGCTGCGGATATAGCCAGGTGGCCTGGGCATATTGGCAAACAACTGGCAACCTGCCCAATGCATATGGCTTAGATTGCTTCCCTCTTCCCCATGAAGCCTTCTTAGACTCTTGAGCAAGCATTCATTTTAGAGCGAAGCGCGTCCAAGTGTTAAATAAAAACCTTCCCCCTCCCCAAAAATACACCGCCTGTAACCTTTCCCTTTAAATAATAAAGAGGTAACTATACTGAAATAAACTAATTACATTTTTAACGAATTCTTACAGAAAAGTGAGGCGCCGCACCCCCTGCCTTTCTCTAAGTGGATCAGCTCTCACTTTCGTTAACTCCCGAAGTACCAAATTTGCCAGTTTTGTCCCCACACCTACTCCTGTCGCGGGGTAAGCGCTCCTTGCAGCGGTTAAGCCGGGCGCTGGGGAGGCGCCGTCGCAGAGTCCTGCGCCACCACCACCGCCACCGCGGCAGATGTTCAGGGCTTCTCCCGCTTCCGCAGCCACTCGGCGGCTTGGGCAGAGAGTTGCCTTTATTAAATGTTAAATGGCACTCTCTCTTAAAAACTTTAAAAGGCAGGTCCCGCTAGAAATGGTAAAAATTCAGGAAATTCAAGCGAAGCACTTGACACACGCTCCAGAGCAAGTATATGTTTAAGCGTCAATCCTACGGGCCAAGCCTTTGTGCTAAGGCTAGAGTAAATACTGCATTAAACATTCACAACAGCTCTGGGGAAAGGGCTAAACATATTTAAACAATTAACACATGCCCAGCTCTAAGCCGGTGCTTACATGCCACCGACTCCTAAAGCAGAGGTTGTGACAAAGGTAAAGTCTCCTAAATTAAAAGCAACGGGGCTTGTGTTGAAAGCTCGGTAAAGGCTGAAGTGTTTCGCTGAGCTGAAGCCTTGGTTAATGAGAACCAAGAAATAATTCTCCTCGGCTCCACAAAAAATGTGCCGGCTCACCCTCGCCCCACCGAACCCCCCTTTCTGCTCCACAGGCGGGACACTGAGGTCTCAAGTGCCGTCAGCTAAATTAAGACAATAACCTGAGCTTCCTTTTAATGGACTCTTAACTACAGCTCTTCAGCACTTAAAAAAATGGCCAACAAGGGAAAGCCAAAAACTTTCCCAAAAGCTGTTGAAGAGCGAAGTTACCATCCCTGTGTCACCCACAGGTAATTCCACATCCCTAAGGAATAGGAGCCTTGGCACCAGTCGATACCTAGATACCAGTAGGTTTTAATTAAAAACATTTTGAAGGCAAGTGTATGACCTGCTAGTTAAAACCCGGTCGAAGAACCGAGGCTTTGAAATCCTCACCTCTGAAAGGACAGGCAGCAGGTCCAGATGCAGAGAACTCTGAGCTGACTTCAACCCTGGTCAACAGGCTCTACCTCCCTTCAGCCATTTCATCCCTGTCATTTTGGTTTCATTGATAGGCCTCCCCTTCCTCTATTCTTTGCTCGTTTCCTATATTCCAAGTACAAAATCATCAGGTCAAGGAGTAATTTACTTATATAGATTCTTATTTATATAATATCTACCTACAAGGAGGACCTGACCTTCACCAGAACCCCTCTAAGCCATCATAATATAAATAGCCTACATTATTTACTTAACTTCCTTGCTTCAGTTTCTTTAAGGGGGGAATAATATTTACAGGGATGTTGTGAGGATTAGCTCATTACTTCAAGAGCCTTGAAGATGAAACGTGCAACGTAATTGAGCAATATCAAGTATCAGCGCCGCTGATGACATTATCATCACCATTGTTAAGAGCGGCGTTGGGGAGTGAAATCGGGGAGAGAAATGTGGCTTTCGGCAAAAGCACGTTACCACGGGCTGCCGCACGATGACCTTGGCGCCATCTTTTCCTTCACCTTCCTCATCCCCCTCCTCACTGGCAACCGGCATCATTTTGAGCTTTATTAGAACGTCTCCAGGCCAAGTTGGACATGCTCCAGGCAGAGCCGTCCTCGGCCAAGGGCAACACGCGAAGTGCTCGCAGACAACTGGGATGGCCTGGATGGAGGAAGAGAGAGGGTGGAACAACCAACCCGGGGAATGGTTGTTTGTCCTGCTCAGGCTTCGGCGCCCGAGCGCTCCACGATGATGAATTTTTCTCTTGACGGCATGAACCAGAGGCTCCGATGCCAGCGGCGAAGGGGGGATTTGTGGGGAGGATCCCCCCGCCGCAGTGCGCTGATGGGACGGATTATACGTGCCGCTGCAATTCGCACCGGAGCTGCAACACGGCTCCTTCACCACTGAGACGGACCAACGCTAATCTCTGCTGCTTGTCTCTTTAGCACTTGGGTAAGAAAGATCAAAAGCAAGCAAACACCAGGGACATTGAAATTCCGCAGCCCGATCTGGTTGGCAAAGGATCTGTGGGCCAGACCTTCGCTGAATTTAGCGGCGCTGCCTCATTTAAGGATTCAGACCTCGTTACTGGGGCAAATCAGACCTCTGAATCCCCCTTCCAGCGGGTCTGAGCTGGCCAAAACCTGACGACGATGCACTTGACGACGATGAGCCTCCAGCACTGAGAGCGAGAGAGAGGGAACCCGCCGAGAGCATTGCAAGGCAAGGGAAAGAAAGCCTTTGAGGGCAGAGTTGAGTTACTCGTCCTCAGATGTAACCCAAGTTTGCTGAATCACCCCAAAAAAGTTGGTTTTTACCCGGCAAATTGTAACAGGCAACTCAAAAGTGAAGCGGGCAGGAGGCAACACCGAACAAACCCAAAGGAAAAGGGTTGGCCGAGCTGCTCCAACCTGAGGGCGCACCTTGGCTCCACCAACACCGAGCCCAGCGGGCAAGCTGCCTGCCAAATTGGGCCACTGAGGGTTTGCCCACCTGGCAAAGGGGCAGGAGAGACCCGGGGCAAGAGCTGCCGGAGCTCGCTTTGGTAGCGGGGGCGATCCCACCGTGCAGCCTTCCCTTCCCTTCCTTCCCTTCCCTTCCCGGCACGGCAGAGGCACACACCAGAGCTGCGGGTGATCTCATTTCCAGTAGTTAAGTGAAGTAAGTGCCTAAGTATGCAGGATTGGGGCCCTGGAAACCATGGAGAAACTGGGTTTCTCTTTTTATTGCAGACAACTGCAGCGCCTGCAGAGTGTTGCAGCAACGCTTCTTTTCCCCAGAGGAGGACCTGGTCCCGGGATTTTAAATTGTCTTCATATACAAATAACTTTGTAAGAAACTTTTCATTTTAAAAATAAAGACTTGGAAACAATAAAAAAAATAAACCCCAAACTAAACCAAAACAACAAAAAAAAGGTTAAAAATATTGCCTGGCTCAGTAAATACGCAGATTTAAAGCATATGGATAAAAATGAGTGTTACTATAAACACGCAGCGTGCTTTTTAAAAGAATTTTGCAAAAAGATAAACTTTTTGTAACTGTATTTTGATTAAAGTTTTGAAGCTGTTTATTGTAAGTAATTGCTTTTCCTGAAGGAAAACCAGATGTATCGATGCAGGAGCGCCTTCCTCCTGCTCCTTTGTGTGAAAGTACGCATGAGAAGCGTTTCTGTAAAAGAAATACAAGAGCTGGAATAGTTTATGTCGTTGTAAAGATAATAATAAATTAGTGCTTACTGTGCCTGTAAAAGTGCAGGAGACCGTTTCTCCTGCCTGTCCTCACGCAGGCAAACTTTCTCAATTCTCCCAGACTTCACATGTAGAAAATTAACGGAGGGTAAAACTTGCCCAAAGAGCCTCAGAAGTTTGGTGTTGCATTTATGGGATGGGTTTCTTTTTAAATTGTGCACTTTTTCTCCAGAATTGTTTCAAACTTTTTCGAAGTACACGTACCGAGGTGTGGGGCTGAGACGTTCTTTGTCCCCACCAGGGCTGATCTTTACAGTTTTAGCAAACTTCTCTGGCTCTTACTGCAAGAGCGCTCCTGGCCCTGGGCTCCAGCAGGATCCGGCCCCCCAGCTCATCCACCTTCTTCTCCCAGACAAAAGGTTGTAAAGGAGGCCAAAAGCTCCACGCTTTGATACCGTTCCCAAACATATGGGAACGTACGGCTTCATGAAACTGCATTTAACAGATGTTTAAAGAAAGACAACTAACAGATCCAGAATGTAGTAATGAGGAAAAAAGACAATGTACATAAATTCAGCTGCGTGTCTCTTTATGGCGCTACCGATGCCCCGGAGACAAAATGCAAATGAGTCCACTTATTCGCAGTGTGACACTCTCCCTTTTATAGTTCATACTTTGGGACACGACTAAAGCCGATCTTCTGCCCAAGTACTTTCTTCTGGCCCCTCAGTGGAGGGAGCTTTGTGCAGTCTGTGCCATGTTGTACTGGGCCAGTTCAGAGAGTCGTGAAAAACCAAACCAAACCACCCGAACAACAAAACCCAGCCCCTTGCCCTATCCATTTCACATCTGAGAAGCAAAGCGCAGAGGCCCCCCCCCTGCACAAGCCAACCCCTGTGCCAGCCCAGCCTCCTGGAAACATCTTTCCTCTTTTTTTTTTTTTAAATTTTGCAACTTCTGAGCCCCGAATTTGAGTTGTGGATAGTTTGGGAGCCCAAAGACCAACTGTTCGCTTTAGCAAACCAACAATGTCTGCTCATTTTGTCCCAATCTTTTCAGCTTAAATATTCACAATGTGCCATTATTACTGAATCATTATCTGCCTTTAGCTCTGACAACAGCATCATAAGGGCTATGAAAGGCTCCTTTCTTCTCATGATTAGTCTCTAAAACATTTCCTCATCTTACAGTGCTTTGCAGCTTCCCAGAATGCACCGCTCAATTACAGTGCTGAAATTAACTGTATGCCACTCTTATTTATTGATAAAAGAATAATCAAGTGCTCCAGCCCATAGCCTGCTCTGGCCACAGGTTTTTATATCAAGTTTCAAGTAACGCGGGGTGGGTCGGGTGGGTTTTTGGCTGGTTTTTTTTTTTTCATGTGTGTGTGTGTGTGTGTTTTTTTTAACTCTTTGAATCCTCTTATAAATGGGTGGCATTGTCTGCCGCCCGGTGACAACCCTGTGCCGCTCGCTGCGGCGCGCAAGATAAAGCCCCCTTCATTTGCGTGGGGTAATCTTGTTGGAAGTAGTCCCGTCCGGCTGACACTTTTCAAAATGAACCTTGAAAGGGAAGAGTTTGTTTGTTGGGGTTTGGTGGGGGTTTTTTTTGGGGGGTGGTGGTGGTGGTGGTGGTGTCAGGTGGGGGGGGTGTTGGGTGGTTTTTGTTTTGTTCTTAATCACCGGGACTGATGAGGCTGCAGAGAAATCAGATGGGAAGGAAACTCAGATGAGGAACTTGCTAAACTTTGGTCTGGAAGTTGCACACGCACGTTAAAAGACGGGTGAGATTATCCCGGCCGGAGAGGATAATTGGGAGACTTCTTACATCGGTTCTGTGCCTGGACTCTATTAATTGCTCAGGAACAGAACGCGGGGCTTTGGCTCTTCTAGGGCCCGGCTGTTTTGAAATGTGACATTAAATTGTGATTTAGCAGATAAGAGGCACAAAGCAAACTGCCCCAGAAACAATGGGCCTGCTTCTCCGGAGGCTGGCGCTGAAATTCCCAGCGACTTCAAAGCAAGCGGACGCGGGCTTCCAGTTCCTACCCCGTCTACCCAAGCAAGAAGATTTTTATACCCAGTACCAAAGAATAACATGTAATTGGGCTATAGCTCGGTCCAGCGCAAGAATGAAAATAAAAACACTTTCTAAACCTCAAAGATACTTGCTAAGCCATGTATACATTAATCATTTATACCACATGATTATTGTTCATTATTTGGGCAATAACAAATGGAAGGGTGTGGGGGTTAGTGTGGGTTTTAACAAACCACATTCTATTTAAGCAAAGCCAACTATTAAGGAAAGACCTAACTTGCCAAACCAAGATAAATATATGCCATTATTATGATGGCATAAAAGCTACTACTCTCGGCATTACAATTTCTCTTATAATTGGTACTATTATAATTAAATGAATGCATATGTTTACAGTTCTTCTTTGAATGGTAAAGTGATTTAGCAATGATGGTGCCTCTAATTTCTTTTAACTGTACTGGCAAACTTCACTTAAACAGTGGTCTGGATACCACATCGCCACAAGAAATGAGTAAAGCATCCGGTAAAGTCCATATACCTTCTTACGGAGTTGAAACGCTTCGGAACAGTCACCCTTCTGTCTGCCCAGGAGATAAAACATACACTCCTCAGACAGAATAAAGGCTGGTAACACTCTGACATTAAATAGATCTTTAAAATAGGAATACACAAGCACTCACACATTTTTTTTGGAAAACTGATCAAATGCAGAAAGTTGTTGCCCAGGAGTATCTGCCCAATTTTAAGCAATACAGTTCCCCAAGACATTTGTAAGCCGTCGGCTTACATGAAAAGGCAGCAAGACACAGGATGGACCTGTATCTTAAGTGTTCTAAGCAATTCTTTGCACTGACACTCGCCATTATTATAAACTGGTGCTAGAAAAGTTACTAACTGGCTTTTTTTGGATAATCAATGTTGGTGTCTGTAATACAGCAGGGCTTTGTGTGGCATCCATCAGCGCGGCATCCAACAAGCTGGGGCTGTGGAATGAGGCTGAGCCTGGAGTGCCACGAATCGCCCCCCGACTGTTTCCCAGCACCCAGCTCCCACATGCCAAACCAAGGCTTTTCCAGCCCCGTGGCTACCGTGCGACTCCTGCTTGGAGACCTGAAGGGGCTCGCTAGGATTCTAACCCAGGCCAGCACCCGTCAGCATCTCCCATCGTGGTTGTGGGTGGTACAGAACTCACCTGGTAGAACCACTTTTGAACCCATGTTTCTTCTAGTTTGACCCCACGCACTGTAAGCATTTTGGAAAGTGTGGGGTTAATTTGGGACTATCCTCTCTCAGTTTTCTAATTCCTGGGAGTCAAGGCGGCGCGGGAGACCCCTAAAGAGGTTTGAGTTTGGGTTGGAGGTGTCGATTTGGACTCTCGAGAGGAGCAGCAGAATTTGCTGACCCAGAAGGAGAGGTGGCTGAAGGACAAAAGAAGAAGGAGCTGGCTGCAGGGCGGGCTGGACGCAGAACCAGGACACTTTGTGGCAGCGTTTCAGCGAACAGATCAGGAGAAGAATCTGCGACGTTTCCCTCCAAGCCAGGTGAACGCAACCAGCAGCCCTGGGAAAACCTACTTTTGGGGTTTCAGGCCGGTACGTTTGGGTCATTACTCCAGAGGCTTCAGAGAAGGCTGAAAAAGTGAGGATTTTTTTATCCTGTTCCCCTCAAAATCTTTCCACTAAGCTCGACCAGTAATTCCATTAAGAAAAAGAAGGCAAGCTGTGATGTTTGAGTTTAATAAGCACAGTGCAGCGAATATGTGAACACAACTTCTGACTTAACATTCTTTAACAGATGTTTTATAAAGTACAGATTTAAAAGATTTGCCTGTCTTATTGTTCTGGCTGTTGCCATGTTATATGGCTACATTTTCAGTTCCAGATTTTCCCAGCTGTAACAGTTAAATAGCGAGGGGTAGAAGCCTGGATACCGTAGGCAAAGTGCCCAAACTTACTCTCTCCCATGGAAAAACACCCTGGTATAAAGGCAGTGATGAGAAGGTGGAGTTAAGCCTTTTGGCAAAGGAATAATCTCTATACTCTTAAAAATGGATATGGTCATTTTAATGCACACTATTTTATGAATGATGCTTTAACTGTGCTGCCAATTAGCAGAGCCTTAAAAATACCTCGCTTCTACTGGCCTGATAACTCTCCTTCTTAACCTTCAGCTGACCTTTTTTGTTTTTGCCATGCTCATAAACCAACATATGAACTATCAAAGAGAACGGCACTGAACATGGNGGAGGTAAGGGGAATAAAATGAGGGGGAAAAAAGAAAAAGAAAGAAGGAGAAAGGAATGAAACCCAGCTGGTCAGCCAACTTTTAAAAAACCATAAGCAGAAAACATGCTCTTCTAATTGGACGGAGAAGACAAGACCTGGAATAGGTGCAATTTTATGACTGCAACAGCGATTCGCAGGGCCCACGCGCTTTTCAAAGCACGAGCCCCGCCGAGTTTTATCGGACATCTGGAGCGGGGCTCTGGCAAGATGCTGAGGGACTGGGGCTCCCAGTGATCTCCACACTGGCAACAGGCTCTCCAGCCTCTCCAAGCGGGAACGGACCAAGGCTTTTGCTCCAAAAGTGTACAGAAAAAGCATTCTTTCTATATACTATTTTTTGCCTTTAACCCAAGAGGTGTAAGGCATATTGCAGATATTTATTTGGTCTAAGGCATGTTGCAGATATTTGTTTGGTCTAAGGTGTATTTGAGATATTTGGGCTCAGGACCCTGCGGCTCCACGGCAAGTCAGGAACGAAACGGCAGCCGAGAGTGGGCTATGGCAGCCAGTCTAAGGCTGGTGAGATTTTTCAACCACACCTAAAATAGACTCTGCTCTATTTCATCTAAAACTGTGTGTATTCAAACATATGGCCAAGGGAAGAGATATATGCAAAGGCTTATGCGCGCACAATGTTTAGGATCCACGTTCAAAATATATCTCACAAGAATTTCAGGAGGCCCCGAAATAGCAAATATTATTTGCTTGATTATTAACATCTTCTCCTTCTATACCAGTCAGTTGAAAAGTATGCAATCACTGGGTATTTTTGGTGGCCTCTCAATCATGTCAAAGATCATAAGACAAGCAGATGGTGTACATCTGGGCTTACCCAGCAGTAAGGAAAAGATCTCCAGCGCAGGTAGAATGATAAAGACAGGACTAAGCACGCACCATTCCTTTCGGAGCTGTGGAACGGGATGAGCCCCCCTGTTTCTATGTACCTGTCTGGGACGGGATGACCCCGGAGAGGGACAACAAGCAAACGGCGCTGGGTGACGTGAAGCAAAAAGAGAAGCCTTGCAACATCTCCAGCGTGGCCCTCGGCCACGGGATTAGGCTCGCCCCGGCTCATTTAACGCGGAGTCGAGAAGGAAGAAGTTAATGAAAGAGATTTGCAGGGAGGCGATGAGGGGGCGAGGGGGTCAGCCTCCCCGGGATGTCGGCGCAGACGTGACGAGGGGGCCGAGGTGCCCCACAGCATCCATCACCAGCAGAAAGCTGCTGGTCTCCCCAGACCCGCCATCGATTTGCACCGAGAACCCGCCCCAGCCTCTCCAACGTTATTTGGGTTTGGTTTGGCCGCCTGGTCAGAGCTCGTATCGGCAACAAGTTTCTGGCCAAAGTCTGCCCCTGAAGCGCCGCTTTACCCACTTGCACAAGAGCAAAAACTCGCCCTTGCCTTGGCCTGTCCTCCTGCTGCTCAACCTCTGGGGGAGTTTTTAGAACCAGCCTCCACAACCAAAAGACATTTAGGAAGATCATTAGCTGTTGTTGTGCTTTGAAGAGGGCTTATGTGGGCAGAAGGGATGAAACCACCACCTCAGATGCCGCCACACGCGCTGTAGCTCCTAACACCAAACTTTAACCTTTTTCTTTCAATTCCTCCCTCCCCACCATAAAAATGTCTTGAAACAGAGACCTGCTTGAGACATCCAGAGTCTGCCACAGGTGTCACTTTCTGTCATTAAACCCGCACTATCGTGACGCTGCGCGGAAGCCTCTGCTGGAACAGCTTTGCCCGTGGACGCTGGTGGAGGCCCTGCCGCAGAGAGAGCCCTCGCCGCGCTGTACCCAGGCTTCAGATGCCACACATACTTCGTTTGTCCCTTCTTTTCTTTTGCCTCTTTTTTTCCTGAGCTTTCCCCCCTTTCCCCCCCTCCTCTCTGAAATACCAAAATATCAGATAGCTGATGACAGGGGAGAAACGTTAACACTGTCGTTTGGAAGGTTTTAACCCTTGCCTTTCATCTTCTCCTCCGTGACTCCGTCTCGTGCCCCTTTGCTTCTTCACTGCTCCGAGCCCTCCCGTACATACCACGGCGATGACCACAACGTAAGCTTGTGCACTGACTGATTAGATTTAATTAGATGGAGACTTTGTTCGACTGATCTTTCAGCGAGAGAAGGTATTGGGTTACTTAACCGTATCGGTGAAAACACGGCTCGCGTGTTTGAAGGCGGTGGATGTGCGACACTGTTCCACATTAAAAAGTGCAAGAGTTGGCTACGTTTTAATGGCTGAAGCCAGACATATAAAGAGCTGGTTTAATTGAGTTTGTGGCCCTGGAAGATTGTCTCATTTTTCCCGTTATCCCAGTCAGTTCGGGGAAATACGATGTCCCTGTGTAGGATCCTGCCTACGTTCTTCCAACAACCACCCCTACCTTCAACTAGTCTTTTTTGCCTTTTGGGTTTTTTTTTGTTTTAAATCCAGTTCCGCTGCTGCCTGTTCTTGCTGTTTGAGTCCCTCTGCCAGCCCCGGGCGCAGGGCAGAACGGGCTGATGTGTTTTCATGGGACGGGTTCCAGTGGCAAAGCACCAGCCCATCATCATCCATCAGGCGCCGACCGAGCGGCCCGGGAGCCCAGCGGCCCTCGGCTGCCTCCACCAGCGGCATCAGGAGCCCACTCTGGGGGCACCCTCTTTGCCTTTCCGGGGTTAAACCATCGCCATCGGCGCAGACCCCGCACTCCCTGCGAAGGCACAAGGAGCCCGGCTGGCAGCAAGAGCAAAGCCAAGCCCGTGCTTTGAAAAAGTCTCCGGGCTGGGTCAGCCTGGCAAAGAAATGCCTCGCACGGCTCTGCTGGCAAACTTCTCCGCTCTCACTGTACCTTATACAAATAAAAAAAATGCTTTTGCCAATAAAGTTCATGCTAGGTCCCCCAAACCAACGGGTTGTTTTGACAGAAATGCCTTTAACACTAAGGCTTTTGCCAGTACACAAATGCTGTACACAAAATGACAAATTTAGAAGTAATACACGACGTTATTACTTGAACTAAAGTTCCCGCCGCAGCCGTGGCTCGGTTTAGATGCTAATTTGAAAGATTCCGCTTATTCTGCTTCTCTTTTGGATTTATCTTTCTTTACCTTTTATTACTTTTCGGTTTATTGTTTGTTTCTCACCCAGACCTTGTAACTCGCAACTGAGATGAAGTCTGGTGTAAAAACTTGCAGTTTAATTCAATACCCTGAGCCACACAGGCTACTGCTTTTTTTTAAAAAAAAAAAGCCAGCTCCATATAATTATTATAATCTCAGTGATACCCAGAGCTCAGCTCCCCCTGGTCAATAATTAGTGTGATTGTGGCTTAATACAATTTTCTTTTTTTTCCCCGAAGCAAATACAATCTTTTTAGATCAATTTGTAGATTGTTACCCTAGAGGAGCACAACAATGTAAACAAATGCTTTTTTTTAATACCATATTAACTCATTTAATTTGCACACAGATAAAAGCGTGAAAATATTTCGTTTCGCCGGTGGAGGGATGGCCTGGAACCCCAGCGAGCTCTGCTGCCTCCTGAATAAATAAATTATTAAAAAAAAAAACCCAAAACCCAAACCCCACGTGAGACCTCCGTGCCGAAAATCAAATCCATGTGCGGCCTGAGCTATTCACACCCCGAAAGGCTCCAATTCCTCGCCGCTCCTTTCTGCTCCAGCGGAACTGAAGCTGCTTTAACCTGGCAGCCCCGAGGAAAGGGAATCCCTGCGTGGCATAGGGCCACCGCCTCCTCCGCTGGCCGCGGGACAGTGGGCACGGCGGGAAGGTCCCAGGGTCCTGGCACGGCCGGGCGGCCAAACCAGCCCTCGGGAAGGGCTGGCAGCCCTTGTTGCAAACTCATCCCCATCTTACACAAACTTCTCTCCCTACAGCACGGGCCAGCCCTGCTTCTCCGGGTTCCCCTGGCGGTGGCCGGTCCCACAGCTTGGCTTCTCTGCAAGTCAAAAGTTGCCCAGGCTGGCGGGTGCCTGCCAGACCACGTCAGATCGGGAGGAGGTTTCGCTCCACAGAGCCTGGTGGAGGACACAGGAGCTGAACACCGAGTTTGGAATCAGAGAATGGTTGGGGTTGGAAGGGGCCTTAAAGATCATCGAGTTCCTGCCCCTCTGCCCTAGGCAGGGACACCTCCCACCAGACCAGGTTGCTCCAAGCCCCGTCCAGCCTGGCTTTGAATTTAGTTTATTAGGAATAAATGAAGGTGAAAGAAGAGACCAGAAGGAACAACAAGAAGCCAAAGGTGCCCGGCTTGGGCTCTGATACGAGGAGCAAAACACAACAGTGATGCATGTAAGTCCCTTTGACCACCAACCCCTGCTCGCTGCTTGTACATACTACACACCTGAGGTTCCTGAGCTCCCTTTCAGCCAGGTTACTGCCCTCTTACACCAGCGCTGAGGTGACAATGGGCACAAAAAGGGACGAGCCAGGCAAAACTAACTTTAATCTAACTTCAAGGCTCCTTCAGACAACTGCCGAGGAGCGCAAGAGCAGGCAGCAGTCGCACCCCCTGCACCCACCCGTGCTGTGAGGGCACGAACACAGGCAGCAGCTTGATGGAACTTCAATGACACAAACCCACCCTATCTATAGGAAGACAGGGCAATGACACAAACCCACCCTATCTATAGGAAGACAGGGTACTTGGGAGCACCAGGAGAAACGTGTGGCACTGACACATTTTCCCTCTGCCGCTTCCCTGGCTCTTCCATGTACATGTTCCTAACGATGTTTTTTAGCTTA
>VZTM01000016.1:59393-91504 GCA_013400555.1 Jacana jacana | reverse complement strand
GGTGAACAGGCATTTTACAACTTGACATCCATAAAAAAACCCAGCATTGTGATGGACGAGGGAGAAGAGGGAACCTCCGAAACCAGACAGGGATTTTGAAGACAAGGGACAGCTAAGCAAGACATATTAACGAGTCAGTGCCACAACAATTTCACTTAATTGAAGAGGGATTCCTAAGAGTACCATCTGGGAACACCTACAGAGCCCTTCTGCAGGCTGGAACAAGAGCTCGCAAATGCATCTCTGCTTAGACACCTCGCACGTGACAGTACCTTGACTTCCAGCATAGGTGTGCTAGAGGAGAATGGATTTGTTTACAACCAAACTGTGGGACTGCCTGCGTGCAGATAGTTTTCTGTGCCCTGTTTGAAAAGTATACTTGGTATTCAACGCCTTTTTGAGGAGACAATATTCATCGGTCAACTCAAGCCCACGCTTTTGAATCGTGACTACCTCTGCAGCCAGTGAGCAGTTTAAAATCCTGAGGGAGTCTCCCTGCCACAGCCACGTGTCCATTCCTCCCCAAAACATGTGGGGCTGTAACTCCTGGGGTACCAGTTACAGCAGAGCAGGAGAACCATTCCCATGAGGCTCTCTGATTGCCACAGGGATTTTGCCAAAGGAATGTTCAAATCTCAGGAACGGAGGGGGAGGATATGTCGCACGCACACACACCCTTACCCAGTAGAACCAGTATCACACCTGGGCAACTCACCTCATATATCAGTATAACTCCTCGAGACCATTCTGCAGGAGGTTTGCAGGGAGGGAAACCGAGGCATACATGTCTGGGATCAGAGTCTTGATCCCAAAGGGGCTTCTGGAGCAGCTGGAGGCCCCCTACGCTTCTGTGCCTCAAAACAGGAGTCCAGGTCCCGAGATCCTCCCCGAGCAATGTGCCCAGGATGTCTGCGGCCAAGGCATGATCCAAAGCCAACTCACTGGTGTCCCCAGCCACTGCCTCTACCGCAAGGCCA
This sequence comes from Jacana jacana, assembly GCA_013400555.1. NCBI lineage: Eukaryota > Metazoa > Chordata > Aves > Charadriiformes > Jacanidae > Jacana > Jacana jacana. Next base: position 90,527 of record VZTM01000016.1, on the reverse strand, counting down.
CGTTTCCGCTCTAGATTACACTCAGGCCATTAATCTTTAAAAGAGCAGAATTTGCCACTAATGCGATCGGAAACGACGGTAGGAGAGGCTCCCATTAACGAGAGCCAGCTTAATATAACAACCGACTTCGACATTTCTTATCTGAAAATACCTCCCCTGGAAGCTGTGGATGCATTACAGGCTTCAAAAGAATTACTAATGCATTCATTCTTGTCAGATTTGCAGCGTCCTAACCCACAGCTGCTTCCCCCACTGACCTGGGTAGCATTAGTGAGAACTCCACAATTTAGTAAATGAGGGTCCCACCGTGCACCCAGCGCTCGGGCTGGTATTTGGTCCCGGTGTGAGCTAAGGGCTACCCAGCTCAGGCACCAAGATTATCATTAGACAAATTTCTAGGATCTTTGGTCTGAAAACTAAAGCCTTTTCTTTCTCCTTTGCTATTTTGTGTTTCGGGTAAAGCGGGTTTGCGCGTCTACTTTCACACAATCGGGGTTTGGGGATTAAACGCCGAGTTTGAGAACACACTGAAAAACCGAACGNAAAAAAAAAAAACAACAAAAAAATGAAGTGGATGTTTGCAACCGCGTGGGTTCTGAGGGAGCCAACTGGCCGGGGATGAAGGCAGCCATCGGCCGCGCTCCTGCGGGCTCCTGGCATCGCACACGCGTGTGAGGGGATCGCATTAAATCGACTCAACCCGCCAACTTTTGCAGCCCCGGTCCCCAACGCAGCTGTGCCGCTGCCTATTCCCTAAAATAACCGGTCCCCGGCATGGGAAGACCACGAAAGCCCAACTCCTTCCCCGCCACAAGGCAGAAACGGAGTCTCTTCCATCGCAGGAAAAGGAGAGAACATCCTGACAAATGCCTGCGTTTTGGACGGGTGACAAAGCTGTCATGGGAAAGAGGCAGCAGCTCCCTTCGGAGACGGGAGGTGGGGAGCGGGATCAGGAAACTTCTGAGCTCTTCTGGCAGCCCAGGTCTGGCGCTGGGCCACCAATCCCCCACTCCTCGCGGCGGAGCAGCGCTTAAACACAAGCAGATTGACACCGAACGCTTGGTGGCTGCTCCGTGGTTCCTACGAAACACATTTGGAATTCGGAGACCTGAGCCGGTTGGAGAGGTTGCACAACCCATATTCATCTCCATAATTAGCACAGCCCGGCACCTCGTGGGCTCTTTCTGTGCAGACTGAGCCCCAGCTCAGGCTGGAAAGTCAACTCTGCCACCATTGCTCCCAGAAGGTCCCTGCAACAGCCTGGAGAGGGGACAAACGGCAACACCTACTTGTGGCTGCTGGGCTGGCCCTAGGGCGTCCTCCTCTGTTGTCCTCACACACATCATTCACCTCTCTCTGTAGAGAGATCATATGGGAAAGGGGCTCTGTGGCTGTTTATGGAGGGTTGGGAGGAAATTAAACTGGAACAGGGACAAAGATCTCTCAAAGCACCACATCGTGTGCCGCGTTCTTGGGTTTGGTACATCGTGACCTGCCACGTGTTACCCCAACGTGGTCTCCCATGTGTACCTCCCCACCCTCCCTGGGAAGACAATCAACTTCCAATTTGTGCATTTGAGTTTTGCTCTCCATAAAAATTGCCAGGATTTCATCTTACTTAATTAGCCTCTGCTTGGAGCTCCGTGGCGTGCCTGGCCTCACAACAGCTTTCAGGAGTCTCAACACCAAGCGGAACCAGTGGAGAGGGGTGACTACTTCCCAGGAGACAACGAGAGCACCCAAGCCCCTTGCCTGTCTGGAGGCACGTTCTGCTTATGGCTTCCAGAAGTAGGAATAGATATGCCTGAACAGTAAATTTAAGCTGGTTTATTGATTAAAAACCAGACTTTTTCCCTTCATTCCTCAAGTTTTTAGTGTGCTCTCTAAGGGGGCCGTTTGACTTGTGGCGTTCACGGCGCTCCAGCGCAAACACCGCACGTCCAGCTTTTACGTGCGCAGAGAAGTGCCCGAGGAAGAAATACTTTGGTAAATGTTACTATGAGCAAAGTCCCCATAACCCCTTAAGCAACGACCTTCATGTGGATCTTCTGACGGGTATTTTGCTCTTCACTCTTTTCACTTCAACATACGCCCACGCTGCTCCCGGCCCCACGTGCCAGCGTCTCCCTCCGCGCTCCCACTGTGCCAGCTCCCCAGTTCTACTGGTAGAAACCCGGAGTAAGAGAGTGACGAATTGGGGCCCTAGCACAAAGAGTACACTGTATACATTTTTATTGTATAATTTATTGTTTTTTTCCACTGAGCCGGCTATATTGTTTTATCCATTTGCGTGACAGGATGTCTAGGAAACAGCTGAAAGAATTATTTGCAGTGAATTCGAAACACACTGGATCAGAAAGACGCAGACACAAAAATCTTTGTTGAGCAAATAACAGGGTGCTCCCCTTGTGTCAGAGGGGGAAACTTAACTCCTTCACACCATAAACTGCACGAATGATAGGTACAACAGCTCTGCCTCCTTCCTTGTCTCTGCCGGTGTCCCTGACCTCGCTTTACCTACAGGAAAGCCTGGCAATTGCCCAAATTCAGGTCCCTGAGCTGTCCCAGGACACCCGTGGGCAGGGAACGGACAAACAGCCTTCCTGTCCCAAAGCCAGCTCTGAGAACGGGTTGGAGCCGTCTTCTCCAGCTGCATCCGTCTCTCCCCACCGATGAAAGACACGCACGTGACTCGCTGGGACCAAAAACCTAACTCTGGGAAAGCCAAAGGAGGATTTCCCTTCCAAACATGGAGGATAAATCTCATTAAAGTGAAGAAAACTATCAGGTACGAATCAAACCACAGATATCATCCTTGAGAAAACAAGAAGAGATGAGCCCAAGGGCTTTGGAGGTGGGCTCCAAAACCTGCTGTCAGGACTGCAGGGGTTACAAATAATGGGATTTTTCACCTATCACTGCATGTGCTCAACAAAAAAGTCCCCAAGGGGTGGCTTGAAGGTGGGGTGGCCTTTCCTATGGGTTTACAATGTTTTGTGAGCTTTGGGAGGACAATGGATATTATTTACACATGGTTTCTGGAGGTTTATCGTAAGGAAGTAATCCCTCAAACCAGTTTCAGGCTGTCTCCCTGCTTACAGCCGAGACTGCAAGCCATGGCCACAGTCCATTTACTGCTCCTGAGAGCCTTTCTCTGTGGCCACCAATAACCACTTGGAGGACACGGGCACACCAAGTAGCATATGCAGGGCACTGTCATCTGCATTTAATACTGAGATCTTCACAGCCACTTCGTGCTTGCATTTCACACAGGAACATTCCTCACACATGTCACCAGATCAGGACCTCCACGTATTTAAGTGTCCTGATCTGGGACACAAGGCAGAAGGTCCCATTGTCAGCAGTGCAGCACCCAAACTCTGTACCCCAAGGGGACCCACCCCATCAGCGATCTCCAATATGTGCCTAGATTGGAGGTGCGGACAAACCATAAGCCAAGGGTTACAGTGTACTTGTCTCCAAGAAGGTTTCTCCACAGTTAATGCTTAATCAAATTTGCTTTAACCGCTGGAAGTTATTGGCCAGCAACTTTATTTACCGTCGACGTCCATTTTGATCTTTTTAAAAAGGAGATCTGCATTTGCGTCACTGAAAAAACATCCAACGCTATTGCTTAAGACTTCATTAATCCTTAGGCTCGTTTCCTTTTAACCCAGAAAAGGAAGCTTTGGAAACAGTAACAGCAGCATTTTACAAAAGCCAGGGTTTGACATCCACGGGCTAATTAACCCTCACACCTTATTGCCATTTGGTGGAAGAGGAACCCAAAACCCCAGCAAGTCCCCAACGCCCCGGGCAGGTCAAAGGCACAGCCAGGGTTGGCCTTAGTAATGGCTGGTTTCTCCACCAGCCGTGGACTCCACGTCTAACTTCAAGAAAGACATTGATGGTTTTTGTTTCAATCAGAGTAGAGCAGACCATTATAAAGCGCAAGAAAAGCCATCCAACCAGCCACTGAATTTCCTCCATCGCTCTTCGCAGCAGCCCTGCAAAAGGGTCCACAGCCCCTGACACACCAGCGTGGGTTTAGTGGGGAGGGTTTCAACGGGCTGGACAAGCAACATACATTGAAAATCAAACATATGCCAGACTCCGAACTATGGAAACCACGGAAGCCAACGGAGCTGTGTTGTGCTAGGCTAGCCAGGAATCTCACTCAATAGCTGGTACAAATATATACTAAATAAAAAGTGGCAATGAGCTCTGCTGCATAAATAGCATCTCTCTGCACTGGCAATCGGTGGCTGAGAGAGAACTGAAAGCAGGCTTTTGGCATTGTCTTGGAAAAACGCGACTGCCCAGAAAAATGAGATCCAAATACATCCCTCTCCCTGCACAGGCAGTCGCCTGCAACGCGTTGAGGGGGTTTTCTCTCTGTTTGGGTTTTTTTCTTTCGGGTTCCTCAGCAATTCTGCAGATGGGTGTGACGGCACCATGACAGAGACTGAGAGCTGTATGATACAGCACTACAACTTGCAAGGTGAAAACGAAAATGCCATTGGGGGTACCTGCTCCAGAAGTGCAACCAAACTGTTGATAGGAGGTAGGGGATTGAGTTCATTCCCTACATGTTCTGGTCCAAAAATCCTACCTCCAGGCAGTCCAAGGGCTCCTCTTTGGAGGAGGGTTATCACTTGTGTTTCTGTCATGGAGAGACCCACACTTGGAAGCAAGTGCTTCACGTGGTCCCAGACCTTGGAGCAGCTCAGCACTTCACCATCCTTGGCTTCCAAAGCATCTTTTCTTTTTCCCTCCAAAGGAAATTAGGAGGCTCACACACTTGATTTAGGAGATCGCTCACACAATCCATGCCTCAGTTTAGAAGGTGAACACCCCAGATTCCCCCTGGGGACAGAAGCAATGTGGTTTTTTAAAACAACTCTTCCAAACCACAAAGTCTGCAAACAAGTTCAGATATGGACAACTGATGTCTACCACCAGTTTCTCCCAGTCTCTACAAACTCTGGACACTAATACTACACTCACAGCAGAGAACTCAAAAAAGTGGTTCCAAGATCCACCACGCTACAAAGAGGTAGGGAAAAAATATAAATATATAAAAGAAAATATGTGATAATCAGAAGCCTTCTCAGCTCCTTTCCCTTCCTCCGTCACTCCTTCTCAGAAAGACGAGTTGTTCCACAACCACCAGAGCAAACAAAGACTCGTTTCCTGAGGATTTGCATCGCATGTCTCCATTCCTCCCAGGACAACATCCTGCGCTTCTCCCCCAACTCCTTGATGATTCATCTTCCCCTTCCCTGCGATTCCTCCCTTCCCGACCTCTGGCCCTCACATCTGGAGGAGCTAGAGGCAGCTTGCGTGTGGCTGCTCCCAAGCTCGGCGCCTGCCGACGGACGCCCTGGACAGACAAAGGTGAGGATCACCCTGCCCAGACAAAGGTGAGGCTCACCCTGCCCAGCGTTCCTCCCGGGAGGATATGGACGGGGGGTGTCTCTTCTCTGCTCAGCCACCATTCTCAATGCAAAAAAAAAAGAGAAAAGTTGGTATCTTTGAGAGCTTTTATCTGTCTGCCACACTGGAATGAAATTAGCCAAAGGGATAAATGTTATGTGAGCGCTTACCTACAGACAGAGGGGAAGCTGTTGCAGAAACCAAGCTAAAACATGACAGAACGGAGAGGCGCAGCTGGGGAAACCGCTTCCACTTCACCGATTATCCCAGTCCCCAAATGGCTGACTGGAGTGAGTCTCCGGGTCTGAATGTAGCCCCCCCACAACATGCCCTGTCCCTGCGAAAACGAGGGGACACCGCTCCGGTCCCACTGGTACCTGCCTCACCAACAAAGGGAAGAGCAAAGGAGCTCTTCTATCCAAACCCCTTGAAGGTTGTTTCCCGGCCCCAGGAGATACAGAGATTCACAGCTTCGGGAAAGGGCTACACCTTAAGAGCTAAGAAACTGAGGTAAACGGAGCTGCATTCACCCCAGCCACAGAGGAGCGAGGGCCGGCGTTCAACACATCAGCAACTTCAAAACGTCTTTCAGTGGCAACCTGACAAAGGTTGTGTTTCAACAGGAATATGTTATCTCTCCTTCCGAGGCTGGGCAGGACACTTCCTAACAGACGACTCAACAGGCCCTAACAAGTGATTAAATAAGTTAGGTTTGGGGGAGTATTCATTTATTTTTTCCCCCCTTTTCTCTTCCAACGTTTAAAGCCCGTGCTCAGGAGTCAGTTGAAGCAAAGACCTTGCTCCAGCAGCTGATGAGGACAACACGCCCTCACAGGTGGAGCTCGCAGGCGAGGAGCTGGATGGGAAGGCAGATACCGCCGCAGAAGTAATGGCTTCCCCTGCACCCATGCCAAGAGCCCGCTTCTGCTGGAGGAACGGGACCAAGCGTGGAAGAAGCCTTTGCCACGCAGTGGGCCGAGGATGGTTTATGGGGATGGCAGAATGGATGTGGTTAAAATTTTAATCAGGATGACATGTGTTGTTGACATATGGCAACGCACCACCATCTGGATTCAGAAACAGACCTGGGTTTTCAAGCTGTTGCTGGCCAAAGCCAAGAACATTGCTGAGGTGCTAGGTCAGACTGGCTGGGAAGGGTTCTGCCAGCAATCCCTCTTGACACAGTATTGCTTTCATTAAAGCAGCCTGCCTGCCTACCCATCTGAGGTGAAAGAGGGATAAAGTCCGTGGAAGGTGGAAGAAAACCACCAGAGAAAGGATCAGAACAGGGAGTTGAGCTCATGCACTCACTTTCTGCCCTGCTTCAGCCTCTGCCGCGGACTCAAGGGCAGCCACTCGTTTTGTGGTCTTGGAGGGTAAAGCCATGTCTTGGGCTCTCGGCAGGAGGAGTTTCTGCTTGCCTCCTCTCGGAGCAGCAGGCATCCAGCCCAAGAACAAAGCACCTGAGGTTCAACTCCCTTAACCATTTCGTTTCCACCGCCGCAAAGCCAAGCACGTGCAGAGGTACCTCCAGCCGAGGGAGGGGAAGGAAAGTGGAGGGAGGGGGGGAAACCTAAGCCACGCTTCCATAGACTGATCTAACAAAGTAACAAAAGCAAATGAAAAAAAGGAAATTCCAAGACAACTCTTAAAGGCTTAAAATGTCAAAGCAGCTAACATTTTATCCTAGCAGAATTCCTCTGGGATTAGCTTGGCTTTCCAGGCATAATAAAGTGTTTTACAGTTCCTTTATTTTACCCATCCCATCTCTCTCTTTTTTATTTGCATAACACGCTCATCAATTAGTGCGTCTCTGTTTGCTCTCAAACAAATCCAGCGCTCGTGGCTGAAACTCCAGCCCAGGAGAGACACCCAATAAACTCCCGCACGGCTGAGCCCACGCCTCGCTCGCCTCCCATATTCCGCTCCTTTGGAAGGGGCTCGGCTCTCACCTTCACTGACCCGAATGCGAGTCACAAGGGGGGAAAGGAGGGGACGGCGGGGGGCCCAGCATCCCTGAAATTGGGCTGCGGATCATGGTGTTGCCATGGAACGTGCCTTAGCCTAACAAAAGCCATGCACTGGGATGCACCGGGAAGCCTTGCCCTGCGTAGAACGTCTCACTCCGCCGACAGACCAAGGAAGCCCAAGGTCAACTGCAGGAATTCCTCTCTCCAGGCTTTCATCCTCTGTCTTCAAAGGGATTACCTATAAAATTCTCAACTAGGAGGCGTGTGTAATTTCAGTCCTAACTCCAGAGTAAAAATGAAATTCTAGAGTTCTCGTGTGTGTCTTTGTTAAGACACCATTCCCCAAGTGCCGCTCCCCAAGAAGAAACTGAGACAGCACCACTACCTCCACCTTCCTTTTCTTATGCTTAATGTTTGAAAACTCCAAACTTCAGAGCACAAAAGGATGAATTTATGACACGGGAGGCATCTAAGTGCAAACCCTCAGAAGAGCGACGCAATTAACAGCTAAGACATGTGCATATTCCTCCTCTTGCAATGCAAGATCACGGCTAGACTTTAACGTTTTGATAAGGGGTATTGCATAGGACGGATCCCACAAAGCACTTTCCATTATAAATTTAAATATGAGTGGGAATTACATCACATTTTACTCCATGGTCATTTTTGGAAAGCCACAAACAAGCTGGAGATTAACATCAGTCATCCCACACTTCAGACAACACTGACTACAAGCTGGGAAGTACAGATATTAAAATTTACGTTCACCAGTTGCAAAACTATTAGCAAGTTTGGAATGCACATACATATTTCGTGGACATCCACCCTAAAAAAGCCATAACGGTACGTGCTGCATGTCAATATAAAATTTGCAACGACTCCCTTTTAGGTATTAATTTCAGTGAAAGAGTTAGTCCCTAGTGCCTGGAGAACGCAATATTAAAAGAAGTATTTTATTTCTCAATCTGTATAAAGAAGAGAACTATTCCCTTGAAAAATGGCCCCTTGATATGTTTCGTAAATAGGTTAATACAATTTGAAATTAAACTTGATTCCGCAGCATGGTATTATAATGTCAGAAATGCATTCCAGAGGAAGAGCTGGCATTAATCATTGATTCCAGAATATGGTTACTATTTCCCTGTAAAGCAGCAATGCCCACAGAATGCCACACAGTCCACAGGACCAGGAAGATGCTCACCACCCCGAAGAGCTGCTGTCAACGCCTTAATGAAGTCCCACGAACACCCCCAACCACAGGCTGTGCCATGGATTTCCAAGGCAGCGCCGGATCTCAGCCCCGCAGGACTCCGGGATTCTCCAGCCCTGCACACTCGCAGGAGGAAAAATAACAACTAAAACATTTTCAAGGGCTCACACAAAAATTAAGATGAGTGAAAAGAGGTTTTAGGGTTTTTTTTTAAAAGCCTTTATATCCCAACCTTGCCCTCTCTCGGATCGTGTGGAAGGTGCGGGGAGAGAACACCTCGTGGAAAATTTAGAATGTGGTTATGATTCTCTTTTGGCTTTTACTTTCCTGCTGATAGGCTTAGCCCACAGTTGTGTTTTACTTCTCTTGCTTTACAAACATAAAAATCTCAAGGAAAACAGAGCCGGATGCATTATTTACTCAGCCACCAGCCCTTAAATATCACTTAGGGAGGCACAGCCACCTCACCTTTCTCCTCAGACATCCACACCCCCACTTAGCCACTTTCCTCCATTTTAACCTTGTGTCAATGTTGTCTGTCTTCCTTTCCCCTTTCTCTCCGCTTCCCTCTCATTCTGGCTACCGTTATTACTTAACCTTCAGGTACCCACTTAAGCAGCCCACCAAATAGCAATAATGATCACGCAGAGCCAACAGTGTGGTACGTAATCACCTTGCCTGCTGTGTTAATGTCAGTTATCTTTTGCTAATGGACATGACATGCTTTATCTTTGCCGAGCGGCAGCAGCGAATTACTGTTTGTTTGGGATCAGCTATTACCGCACCTGGGCTTTTTCTTTTCTTGTTTTAATTCTTAAAGCGTTTTGGGGTTTTGGATTTTTTTTTTCTTTAAAGTAAAAAAGAACATATTAAGAAGTAAACAAAAAATAAGAGAGAGACTGTGAGATTCTCTGATGGCATCCAAGCAAGCTCGTCTCTGAAGATGCTGGAGTGACACCGGTCCAATGCCACTCCTGTGACATCTGCGCTGTATAACGGTGTTAATAACAATATTGTATTATATTAATATAATACATGCTGTATAACAGCGTGCCACAGTATTGCCTGGATGCTTCCAGAGACGGGGCACACCGCCTGTAGCCCGCTGCTTCCCTGCAAGTTATCTCTTTTCACCCCTTATTTACTGTTGGGGTTTTGTTTGGTTTTTGTTTTATTTTTTAGGGGGTGGGGGAGCATCTGATTGTTTAATTTTTTTTTAGATAGTTTGCTTTTTCTTCTTCTTTAAGTACCAAAAGGCAGATCTTTCCAGGGGAAGAGGACAGCAGGCAGTTTCTTGGTACTCCAAGGCTGGACGCTGGACAGAGAGGATACATTGCAAAGCTGGATGTTCCCTGACCCCGAGGTGCCAAAATGGTAACCCAAGGCAAGTTGGGTCTCTGGGTGTAAAGCTCTTATAATTTGCATGAACTCCTAACGCTCTCCTGGCTGTAAAGCCACAGCTCTGGAGCAGGCAAACAAAGTCCTGGGTATTTCCCCGCCTGTCACAGAATCACAGAATCTTGGGGATTGGAAGGGACCTTGAAAGCTCATCCAGTCCAATCCCCCTGCCGGAGCAGGAACACCTACAACAGGTCACACAGGAACGCCTCCAGGCANAGAGGGGGAGGAGAACCTTTCTCGTCCTGTCAGGGAAAGAGTTTGCTCCAAGAAGCCAACTCTGTGTGGGGGCAGCAGTTCTGGGTGGAAGTGTGGTGGTTCAGCCATTTACACCCTAAGCATAATCCACACAAGCAGATTCTCAGAACCCTCCTCTCAACGCTTCAGCCCAACTTCTATAATACCACAGGTACACCCAGCCCGCTCCGCCGAGAGAAACAACCCAAACATGGCGAGGGAAGAATAGCTTATTTTACTTATTTCGAATCCTGTAATAATATTTGCCCTGAATATTTGCCCCTTCAGGCAGATAGGCAGAGAGGGGAAGGGGATGGGGATGGGGAAGGGAGCGAGTACCCTCAGAAACACACATGATAAGGGGTTTTACATGATGTCAAACCCTTATCTGGCCTTAAAAAACTGGCAGAAGGGTTGACTTCTTTATAGCCTTAGACCATTAAAGCTACAAAACCTCAATTAAAAAACTGGCAGAATGTGGGGGTTTTTTTTCACTTTGTTCCAGAAGGATATAAAACCAGTTATGAGGAAAAAAATCTGCTTTTTACATGGAAAGTCCAAACCATAATTACTGCCACGTTTAATGTTACTGCACACCAGGATGACTCTAACTCCCATATCATTATTTTTTATTTACTATTTATTTTGCATTTTCTATTCTGCACTTGATAAGGCATAAAAAATCCAAATTAAATAATATAACAAATCATTAATAGGGTTTATTTTCCCCGAGGCCACAAACACACCCAAACCAGTTTGTTTACCCGTGGTTTATTCTCGCCTGTAAGCAATTGGGAGTGGGGACAACAGGGAGGAGCGGTGCTCGGCGGGACTGGATCCAAACCAAACCGGCGCCTTCCGCGGCTACCTGCTGCATCCTTCACGTGAAAAATCTAACAACCATACTGCTCAAAAAAGAAAAAAAACAAAATAAAATGATGGTAATCCTTTTAAATAAAGTAACAAGAAGACACAAGCCATTTCTTTCTCTTTGGCTGGTCCAATGTGAGATAGAGCACAAGAACCTCTTATAGTATTCGCCCTCTCTAGGCAGATTGCAAGAGGCAATCCCAGCAAGGTCTCTGGTTTAGATCTTGGTGTTTATCTCCCACAGCAGTTATCTGTCTTAGGAATACACAGGCTCGATAAGAGGGATAAATCCAAGAGGAGCACTAAGAAAGAGGATAGTAATCGGCCTACACTCCACTGGATTTTGATCCGTTTGGGGGGAAATCCAGGTGCCTCTATGAGATGTAGAGGGCAGGAAAAAAATGAGGGTAGAAAAGGTTTACACCCATTAGTTCATACTTTAGGAAGAGGCAATTTTGGAGATGATGAAGGCTGTTGCAAGGAGGTCCACCACCACTTGGCAGGAAACTGAAACTGAGCCCTGGTTCATATGGTCCCCCTGTGGCTCTGCTCCTCCCATCCTCCACCATCCTTCAAGCAAGGCTCCAGGACCACGTGGTCCCACTGCGCTCTGCTCTCCCAAACTCCACTGTCCCTCCAGCAAGGCTCTCCCAGCTGGTTGGATGACTAAGAGATGTTAAGGTGCTGCTTTGAAACCGGAAAGTTCTCAACTCGTGTGGGCCATGTGGTGCTTCTCCAAGGCGATGGCCATCCTTGCCCTGGCCAGCTTCCAACTCTTGTAATTACACGCTGCCGACCCAACGACCCCTCACCGTTTCCATAGGCTTGTGTTAGTTTTCACTTCCTATTGTGTTGCTTTGCACTTTTTCCAAGAGTTGCCCATGTCTGGCCCCAGGGATACCTGCGTTTTGCTGGTGGAAGCTACGGAACGCCGCTTACATTCCCAGGGAAGTTTAATTTATCAACTATGGTAAAGTTGGTGTGGTGTAAGGAGGTGTTAATGACAAACCCAAGCAATGTTGGCTATTTTAAGGCCAGGCTGGATGGGGCTATGGGCAATCTGCTCTAGTGGGAGGTGTTCCTGCCCATGGCAGGGGAGTTGGAACTCCATGATCTTTAAGGTCCTTTCCAACTCTAACCATTCTATGATTCTATGAGGAGGAAAATCAATGCTTCAAGTAGGTTCTCCTTTCGGAGACACACCATTAAGAAGAAAATGTGGCTTTTTTTCTAGAAAGGCCTCTCTCTGGCACTGATTCCAACCCCACCGATGGCCCCAGTTTGGCGACATGCAGCTCTGGGTGCTGCCTTCAGCCTGTGTCCGTTCATTTTCCGACAGGGAAAGGAGCTAAAGGAGAAAGCAGGACGTGTAAGGCGGGTTGGGGATCTGGTGCAGGGAAGACAGGGTTAAACCAGCCCTGAGCACCATGGAGCATGTTTGAAGGAAGTCTCACAAAAGTAATTTTAACTCTCTCTCTCCGTCTCGCCGGCTCGCTCCCTCCCTCCCTCCCTCCTCCCCGTCCTTCTTCCCCCTGGTTGTGCATTATTCCTCATTCTTTACATTGCGGTTATATTTATTCCTTGTTCCATTGAAGCTGTATATTAAAAGTGCCAGTTCCGAGCTTCTGCTGTACAAGGGGAAAGAAAGGAAGAGAAAACAAAACAAAACATAAAAAAAAAGGGGGGGGGGGGCGGGGGAAAGTGCTGGTATTCAGTTCCTGTGAGCTCTTGCTCACTTTGAGCACTGTTCCTATTACACAATAATGTGTTATTTTGTTGAATTTTGGCATCCATCTAGGCTCGCCTGGTCAGGAGCCAAAAAATTAGAGTGTGTCAGTCCACCAGTTCCTCTGCAGAGACGCGCTCCCCTCGCCCAGCGCGTGCTCCCGCGCTCCTGGCCCCAGGCCAGCGAGGGAAATCCATTTTACATAAAGAACGCACAGAGCTCAAGTGCTCGGAGACTTTTTACCTACTAAAATAACTTTATGGACAAGCGCCAGTCTGCGAGACACACATGCGGCAAGGGGAACGTTTGGCACCAAAAGCAAGGTAACGCGGCGCTCCCGCCGAGGTACCAAACTTGTTCGGTTTGGGGGGGTTTTTTTAGGGGTTTTTTTTTTCTTTCTTTTCTTCTTCTTCTTTTTTTTTTTTTTTTTCTTCACCCTTTTTTTATTATTATTTTTTGTTGTTCCCCCCCCTTTCCAGAAAGCGAGGAAATGGCTGTCAGTGCCGTCGTGGCACGTCACGTGACTTGGCACCGCCCGCCCCCATTGGCCGGCCCCGCCACCGAGGCAGCCGCCATGTAAGGAGCGGAGAGCTTCGCCCCTCGCTGCATTCTTAAAATGGCGGACCTGCCGCGCGCCCGGCGAGGCGAGCCCAGCCCCAGCCCCAGCCCCAGCCCCAGGCTCACATCTTCTTTTTTTTTATTATTATTATTATTCCACACACACCCCGAAATTTTCTTCTTTTTTTTTACCCCCCTCCTTTCCCCCCTCCGCCCAAGTTTTTATAAACCTTTACAGATTTGAGTAGAAACAGATTTCTCACAACTTGCTCTGCGTCTCAATTTCACAGCTCAGCATACACTCAGGCACTGTCAAAAGCTTGACAGCGTTCCAGGGAAAATATTAACTGTAAACTTTCCAACAGGAATTGAAGGCGCGCACACGCGCGCGCACACACACACACACACACACACACAGGCTCCTGTCAGGATGTCCCCTCCACCACAGGCCGAGGAGGTGACATTTATCACTGGTCCCCAAACCTCAGGCCGCCGCCACCGCCACCACCCCCAAGATGGTCCTGCTTGGCTGCAATTAAGAGGGGACGCCTCCTCTCCGGCGAGGAGGCCGGACCCCGTTGGAACACTGCATGCTCTGATGTATAAATATTTGCCTCTGGCTAAAGTTCAAGCAGCCCTCTGTGGCTGCCAGACACAACACAAAACCAACATCCAAGGGAAAGTGTTTACTGCGGCACTGGCCAACACCACCGCTGCCAGCCAGCCATCACCTCGGCCCGGCCCGACGGCCCTTATCGCAAAGTACCTGGCCGGCCGCCATCCAGCACCCGGGAAATGGTTAATTTCCTTCAGACGTCCCTTCGCCCTCGACCGCACCGAGGGCCCCGGCATGCGGTGCCTTGTGGTGAGCGAAGAACATGTCTCCCCTCAAGGCATTAACCCTTTGTTAAGTGAGTGATGCTAACGCCACTAGTCCTGCCCGGCCCCCTCTCTGAAGTTGAGTGTTATATTGGTCTGGAACACATGTGTAGAATCGTAGAATTGTCTAGATTGGAAGGGATCTTTAAGATCATGTAGTTCAACCATCAACCTAAGTCTGATAAAAAACCCCATCACTAAACCATGTCACTAAGCTCTCTGTCAACCTGTCTTTTAAATACCTCCAGGGATGGTGCCTCAACCACTTCCCCGGGCAGCCCATTCCAAGGCTTAAGAACCCTTTCCATGTAAAAGATGTTCCTAGTATCCAATCCTAACCTCCCCTGGCGCAACTTGAGGTCATCTCCTCTTGTCCTATTGCCTGTGACTTGGGAGAAGAGACCAACCCCTACCTCTCTACAACCTCCTTTCAGGGAGTTGTACACACATAAAAGCTCATGACCAGAGACTCCTCTGCCAACGGGTGCTGGAAAGACACAAGAAGATAGCGGTCGCGTACGGGATGTCTTTCAACAGCAAAAAATTAATAGATTTTGAAATACACAGCGCTAGTCGGTGACGCAACACTGTTGAAAGGATGCAAACACACATTTTCTCATCCCTCTCCCATCCTCCAAACCAAACATTACTCAGGGCCTTCACCAAATAAGGGTAGCTAAATCCAGGTAACTCAACCCATAAATTGGCAGCTTCAGGTATTCATAAAATCACCTACGAAAGGTAAAGAAATAAGGGAAAAAAGATAATCTAGGGCAACTCTAGAGGAGGCCTGGCTGTGATCAGGGCTGTTATCACAGTGTTCATCCTTGAAACCCCTTCCCAACACACCAGTAATAGTGGTGTTTAAATGCGGTAAATGAACACGTCAAGACCTTGCCTATCTGACTCGCTCACACTGTAAGTGAAAGAGATGTCACTAGAAACCAACAGGAAAAACTGTATTTGAGGCAAACACCTCAAAGAGAGAAAGAATGTGGAGTTACAAAGGGAGGAAGAAAAGGAGGAATGAAAAAAAAAAAGGCAGGCGAGCCTTAGTATTATAAATTAACTAAAATGTGAAGAATTATACAAATAATTCCTCTGATGTTGTCTTTGCTATGCCCATTTAATCCACTGAGATATTTGACTTTTGTCTGAGAGTGTGTGCACCAAAGTAGATGCTACCTAGCAAGTTGTTGAGTTTGCTATAGCTCGAAACTGAAAAATAAAATAATCTTTACTCTTTATTCCTCTTAAGTCTAGGTTTAAAAAGTCGCAGATTGACTGTAAACCCCCACAAATAATCTATCAACTAATCCCACATTCTTAGGAAATATGGAGGGGGGTACACATAGAGGGAAAACGTGGTGAAACTTTGAAATGTAATGAGTAGTAGAGAACACTTCTAATCTACTCTGAGTCTCAAGAAGTCTGCTCGCCCCGTCCAACCTGAGAAGCGGTGGGTGATGTCAGCGCCGTCGATCTCCTTTAGACCTAAGCAGCCCAGCGCTAAGAGTATCAGGAGGGGCTTCCAGGAGGCCCAGGCGAATCATGTGAAAGAGGATCACAGAGGAATGTTCTGTTCCCACTGTGAACAAGACAGAATTAACTCTGAGATGCTTCCTTCTGCTGCCCTGTTTGTCCGAAAGGTCAAGACGATTAGCTCTTGTATACTCGGAACCGACCGTCAAAACAAAGCACATGCTAAACCTCCATCTATTTTAAACGGAGAAGAAGACACACTCAGGAAAGATGGTTTTAGGATGCATTTAAGGTGTTGTGAGTTATGGGTTTTTTTTTCATTCTGCGGGATAGCTGCTGTTCAACAACCGCTGCCCGCCAACTTTTTGTTCGTGATTCAAGGAGGGATTTTTGAAGCACGGTCACTTTTTTTTTCCTGGTAAATATAAAGAAGGAAACAAAGAATGAGGACAGAAGGTAAAAAAAAATAATAAGAAGCCTGATGTTCAAGTCATCATGCATTTAGAGAAAAAAACCCAAACCACTGCAGCGGCAAGGTTAATTCATTACAGCAATTACTCTAACGGGCGGATTTCTATGGAAATATATACATTGTTTACCACAGCGAGGATTCCTTTTACCAGTCATATCTTTGAAGTCCAAAGATTAAAAAGCAGATACACTGAAAGCATTAAAATTGTCCAAGTGCTTTGATATGGTGTTTGTCTCCATTATGCAGAAGAAAAGGTACTTACCAGATCTTAATTGACTATATATTCAAGTATGATCATAGCAACATATTCAGCATATTACCAACGGGTATGAAATGTTACACCCAATAAATGTTGTGTGACACGTACCTAATGGGTATTCTATCCTGCTCAAAGAGTATAAAACAAATAAGGGGAAAAAAAAATATTCATCCAATTGTATCTTTTTCATTGAGCATCAATGTAAATATAGACTGAAGCAATCAAAATGCTGGAAATATAAATATTCCTTTTAAAGCCACTGAATCCATCACTTTACTAGGAAAGGCTTAGCTATGTTATTTGCAATTCCCTCATTGCACAACAATGTACATTACTGTCTGTAAGCTCTAATTTGGCATGGCGCATCATTAATGACCTGAATGGTGGCTGTTTCACACATACATATTTAATTACAACAGCTGAACAAATTACATATTTATGCTTTATAAAGGGGATTGCCAGTCTAATTCATTTGCTATGCATGCAGGTACAGGGCTCCATCTGCAACAGCATCTGCACAACAAGAGCTAACAATTATCCATTGTAAGTGAGTGAGTGTATCTGGTGAAACCTGTAAGAGATGCAATCGTATTAACCACTTCACTGCCTACAAACTAGTATTTTCTCAATGGACCACAATATTTTAAATAATTTATCAACAATAATACTACTTTGCATTTTCACAACATCCCTCACCCGAACATCTCCGAGCACTTTATACGCTATAAAAAATTAAGCCTGAAACACTCCTGCGAGGAAAAGTGGTTCTTATCCCAACAGCGTACGCAGGGAAAGGCCGGCACCTAACCCTAAGGGGCTGGTTCCTCAACGGGCACAACAGGCTTCCCTGGAGCTGTGCTGATTTATATTATTTTAACCTATGGTCCCCAGCTGAAGGTGACTTGCCCCATGTGAAAGGTGAGACAAAAACTCAACGGCAAAGAAAGAGAGAGTCAGATCTCCGTAAAATTAATACAGTGGGTCTAAGCCTTAGAAGAGTTGGCTTCCATGGGCTTCTGATCAAGCTTAAAATTATTATCCACAACCTACCGTCCTTAATTGTACCAAAACCCCCTCTTACTGCATTATCTAACAAGCCTTCCAAAACACGAGTTATTATTTCTAAAAATTCATGGAGAAATGGCAAGAGATCAGAATACTGGAAAAATAGAAATGTAATATAAATCTTGCAGAAAGTGGGGGAAAAGTAATCCTGGTGGTAAGATTCCAAACAAATGTTTAGGGAGTAAAAAATGAACAGAACTGGGAGACAACTGAGCTGCCTGAACCCATCAGTATTACTGTTTTAGCAGGGATGGTTTTTTTGACAAAACCAGATATATCTATGGTGTATATCAAGCAGAATTCCAGTATTAATAGAACAATGGAAGTTGTATATTTAGACTCTGGCAAAGTACTTAGTAGAAACTCTCGTAAAATTCTGCATACGCAGCATTACTCTTACTTGGTTCTGAAGTTATTTTACGGATTGGAAACTTACTGTAATGTATTAATATTACCAACAATCACCTCCGGAGCCGAGCCTACTCATTTGTACTGAAGCGTTCTGTGGAAAGGAGACAGTCAGAAAGACAGCCCCATCTTGTTTTAAAACCTTTGTTAAAAGCAAGAGAAAAAATAAGGAAGGGAATGAAAGTCGTGCATTGCCACGAAACAGATGTTTGATGTACTTCCAGAAGAACGGAGAGACAAAGAAAGGTGCTAGAAATTTGGGAGCAGCCGGAGCACAAAATGAATTTAGTTTCGGCAAAATGGACAAACACAATAAGAAAACCAAATAATCACAGGGAGAGGGAAAGCAAACGGAGGAAATCGAATGTCAAAATAAGCACTATCAGCGACAGCAAAGAGCTGATCATACAAGAGTTCGCAACGTCCTGTGGCAGCAGCTAAAAGTCAGGGAACCTTCTGGCAGCCCCGCACTTTAGAGAAGAGGGAGGGCTTTCATCACTCGGGACACGGAGAGGTAAAGCAGATAATCAGGGCTCCGTAAGAAGGGCTACGCACCCGCAAGACAAGATCAAACAAGTCCTTCCCATCTCTAATTTCTTTGGCTTTACAGGAATGTTAAATAGCTTGAGAATTTTTCATGTAATAAATATCTAATAAACCCAAGGATCAGCCCAAGTACAGGATTATGGAAAAATTATTTCGACTTCACTACCTGAAAAGAGGGAGCATTTAGGAGTAAATGAATCAACGGTGAAGTTTCCCCTTATCGTTTACAGGCTCTATTTAGAAATAAATAGGTCTAAATAGGCTACTTGGCGTGGGGCAGCTGTAGGTCAGCGTTCTACATCAGACACTGTAATTTGCCGTAAGTGCAGAGGTGCTCATTAATTACAGGGAAAGCCGAAAGTATCCCTCAGGCCTCGGCTGTAGCTGCCAAAGTGCTCAGTGAAGTGCAGGCACCCTCCAGGAAGTTCTGGTGCCGCTGCTGCTTTAAAGCCGTGATTGGGCTGCGCAGCACAAAAGATCAGCTGTCCCAGGATGGATATCTCAATTGGAAAAGCTATTTTATCGAATTAACAGCTATGGTGTTCTGCGAGCGCACCAAGTGCCACAGCTGCTTCCATGTCAGCATCCAGCATCATCTGGATCTGCTGGCCCCACCGACTCCCCCGCAAGGCCCTTCTCTGGCTCTCCCTCAGGCCACGCAGCACCATTAGAAAATTAAAGAAAAAAACCCAACCCAAAACACACACACAAAAAAACCCAATGAAAATTTCCCTTTTTAGGGCTGTGAATGGTGGAATAGGAATTCCAGACGTCTCCTTCACTCAGCAGGGCAAGCTCTGACTTCCTCTTGGCCCAACCTGCCTGATATTTCTGGACGCTGGCAGCGGGCAGCGGCGGAGGGAACTCCGTGCAGAGCCGAGGTCCCGGGCCAGCCGGCACGGAAAGGCCGCACGGCTCCCCTGGCGCACACAGCCGGCTCCCCCGTGCTACCTGGCGTTCAGCGCTCTAGACTGCTCAAAAAGCAACCAAAATACATCTCTTTTGGAAAAGGGGGGCGGTGGGTGGGGGTGGTGTGCAATTGCTTAGTGGACACGTGCCAGGCAACATGTCTGTAATTACATTTTGTTGTGTTGCAACGCCTGCTTTTTCCTACACCCTTAAAGAGGCAAGAAAAAACAATAAAAAAATCAGGAGAAAGATCATCCCCATTTCTCCCCATCTTCCTGGGTTAACGTTACACAGGATCAACTACTGCACCTAAATGCCCTGTCACAGGACCTCAAGTGACCTTGTCAACTCTGAAAGCTGGTCAACAATCCTCTTAATGCCGGGGAACACAAGCCACAGGTTTAACACCACCGCCAGGGAAAGATGCTAGCAAGAAAATCACAGTCTTTTATCGCTTATAACCCCCTGTCCCCCTTTTCAGACATAAGAAGAGCCCAAAGCACCTCATCATTAAAGCTACACTTAAAAATAAGGTGGAGAAAAAAACCAAAACCAAGGCCATGTCAAAATGAGGTCTTTTACTCCTTGGGCTGGAGGGGAACGGGTGTAGGGACGGCAGAGGGACATGGGGACAAGGCCAGCTCGACTGCACCTCAAGAATACAACCCGACAACAACCTTGAATCCAGCAAAGCAGTTACACACTCCTCCACCCCACTCCCCGAGCATCAAGCATTTTAGGTATGGATTTTGACAGCTGACCTTTTATTTTTTTAAGTTTTCACTTCTCCAAAGTCATCTCAATCGAAAGAGCAGGTATATTTGTTGGGTTTCACTTATTACTTAATGCTGGTTACCCAAAACCACAAGTTGATGACTTTGTTCTTTAAAAATCCTGCCTTTTCACAATATGTAACAAAAGTGCTTAGACAATTGCACCCACGCTGGCTAAAGATGCAAATTTTTGCTCTGGGACCACAGAAGATGTTTTCTATTTATAGGAGCAAACCTATTTTTATATTCTATTTTCTGGGACAGTTTGGTTTTGTTTTCTCTTCTTTTGTTTGTTTTGTTTCAGCCAGTTGAAGCCTTTCTACAAAAAGAAGATGGGCTCAGTTTGCAAGTTGGTATAAACCCGAATACTTCAACCAAAAAGCAAAGCCACGGTGTTTTCACCCATTATGGGACTGAGCCACCATCACGCTTAACTTGCTCCATTTGCATATCCCATTTTTTTCTGTGCCTCGTGCCATAATCACTCCTCTACGTAACGCCACAATTTGCAACTGGAGAGATAATAATGATTTCATAAACAAGATTAGAACTCCAGGTATTTAATAAAGCAACAGGAATGCAAAGCAACAGCTAAGGTACGGCGCTGAAATTCCTCCGGAGGAACTAAAGCTGAAGAAAAGAAAAAACCAAACCCAAACCCCAATAATTGAAAACAGATTATTTTTTCTTTTGGTTCTTTAGGCAACCAGAACTCTTTAAACTGTCGTTTGTACAACTCCACGCCGATACTCCCCAGAAGTACTGGGCGCCCCCAACTTGGGTAGCTGCTCTGGTGACGGCGACGCTACTGCGGTTCCGCACCGGCAACACACAGTGCTTGTGGCATCACTGTAAGACTGACAAAAAGCATATACATACATAAATATGTATTTTTTAAGATATATATATTTATATATAGAGGGGCTCTAATTAAAAAAGCTAACTGTGAAGTGGTTTTTTTGTTTAACTGCCTGGGAAGGGGGAGCCGCGGAAGCGCTGAGTATCTCTCCCTGTGCATGTATGGCTGACGGATGTGTTAAGAGCATCGAGTTCAGATGTCAGACGCCGATCCAGACTGGCTGAGGCCTGCGAGGTGCAATGAACTCTCCCCCGAAGAAGTTTACTGTAAAGAGGCCAAGTCGTTCTCTTAAAATAGCCTGTGTTAGCTGGATCCAAGAATTACAGTCCCCTTGGCCAAAGGTGTACAGTCGGGATGACTTCTGCTCCCTCTTGTCAGACCTTCTTGAGCCCAGAACAGTCATGTCTCTCTTAAATTAAGAGAAACTGCTTACAGATCTAGAAATTTAATGCCAAACAGGAACGGTGCTGAAAACAAGTCAATATGGTTCAGTCAATGGACTACATTGGGGAAGACGTGAACTCCTAGCATTTGCCAAGCCTAAGCAGTTGAGAAATGAATCAAAATGTTCCAGGAATCCAAATTATCTTGGAACTTCAAATTTCATCACCACGCTTCATCTCCTGCCCAGGATGGAGCAGGGCTGAAGCCCAGCCTCAACCAGTCGGTGTTCTATGTGAGGAGCAAGGAGAGCTTCCAGGGAATACTCTAAATGAGCCCAGCAACCACCTCAGAAGGGTCAAAATGGGGGGGTAAAATCTAAAATCTCTCCCATTTCCCGCCTGGAAAGCACAACCCACATTAGGTGACAGGCGTTACGATTACCGGTGGCAGTTCCTAGCATACTGGTTGATCTATTAAACTGATTTGCAGGTAATATCCCTACTGTGCAGCCTCTTGCTAAAAGCTGGAAAAGGAGCCTCTGAGTAACTGTTTCGCTTTGCTTCAAAACCAACAGAGATGTACGGTATCGTTTTAGTCCAGGATAGTTCATATTCTAAAAGTCTTATTGCAAAACTATCCTTGCATTAACCTGCCTGTATTTACACCCTCCAGCACACACTGTCCTTTAGCACGCCTATTTTGGGTTCTGCCCCTTTCTTGACTTTAGGATCAAGTTTGAGGGTAAACTATTATTTTTAATAAATTCTTAATGTTCCTTCCTTCCTAAGAAGCGTGACTTCGCTGCCAACACAGGGCTCGGATTCACAGGAATATTTATTGTGCTGATAATTGAACTCCAGTCATAGGACTGAAAGAGGCTGACAAAAAAAAAAAAAAAAAGGAAAAAAAAAGCTCAACTGTAATTTCTAGACATCTATAAATTTCTTATTCTTTTTGGAGAGAGGAAGCTCCCTGGGGCTTTCTGGATGGCCTCAGTTTTATTTATCACCCACTCTCTTCCAATCTATGAATGCCATAATTCTTCCCCTTGCAAAGAGATGAATACTGCCTCAATCACACGCTCTCCTTGGATCAACCAGACTTTGCTAATGGTCATGGAAACTACTGATGAGCCAAGGGCTTGGTACCAGTTTCAGTGCCTGTTGGTTAAAAACCCTCGAATCTGAGGGCCAAACCGGCCTGTGGTGGGTTCTAACCCTGGCTGCTGCCCCTCTAACTGGGTGTTTGCAAGAGGGACAGGAGCAAAGACGTTCTCAAAATGATGTTCTAGCAGGACTGGTGGCAGCAGAAGGCATGGATGGAGGGGAAGGACGTGGACTGGTCTAGTGGGAGGTGTCCCTGCCCATGGTAGGGGGTTGGAACCTGATGATCTTTAAGGTCCCTTCCAACCCAAACTGTCCTGTGACTCTATGATGCTGTGACTTGATCCCCCATAGGTATGGGCAGACCCTGTGGTCCTTAAACGGTTCATTGCGCTGTAAAGTGAGCTTGATCACAGTAAGTTTTGCAATAAGAAAACATAAATATTGTATTAGTGCAGCTCACATACAGTGATTAAACCAACAGGTTCTGTCCAACCGAAGGTACCTGTGTATCTCAACAAACAAGTGAACGTTTGCCCCGTACCTCTGTCCTTCCAAGGCACAAAAATGTCTGCTTCCAGGCTCTCAAATGGCTTTTTCAGCTAAATGAGCTCCAACTGGAAAGAAGTCATAAATTTTCAAGAAGACCTCTAAGTAATTTTAAATAGACTTTATTATTTTCACTTTACTTTGTCAATGATGTTTTTATTACAAACTTAAAATACTTTTGCAGATTGATTTTATCCTTAGCAGTTTGGAAAATGCAGATTTTTTTTTTACTGCCTTAAACAGACCTTAATTTAATACCACTATTTTTGCTTCAATCACAATCAAATCTATGTTTATAATGCTTTCCTGTGTCCAAATGGCTTTCTGTGCTCCAGCACACATTGTTTAATATTTCTGCATTAGAAGAAGCTTCTCATTTTGCTCAATCTAGGTGACTCTGCCAAGAAGTATTTCCGAGCATGAATAAGCCATGAAACATATATTCAAATTCAGATTAAAAATATGCATCTCTGAGCTTGGAATGAAGCATAAACACTTGGAATCAAACCCTGGCCCTATTAAGGTCAAGAGGAAGCATTTAAGAGTGAATTGTTTACCATTAAGGAGGTGTGGGTCCTAGCATCAGCTCTGCACCCGATGCAGATCCCAACTCTCATTGTCCTCTCCTCACCGGTAAAGTGGGAGTGATGCCACCTGGCATCATGGCAGATCATTTTTGAGAAATTCTGAGTGCTGTATGCATTTTAAAAATACAAGAGTATTTATATATATTATAATAATATACAAATAAAATAA
This sequence comes from Jacana jacana, assembly GCA_013400555.1. NCBI lineage: Eukaryota > Metazoa > Chordata > Aves > Charadriiformes > Jacanidae > Jacana > Jacana jacana. The sequence goes on along the minus strand of VZTM01000016.1, from coordinate 66,678 downwards.
GTGCCACCAAAACACTACGAGAGGAGCAGTACAACAGAATCCAAGTCACACAGCAGCTTGTGAACCTGAGGGCCGTTAGTTTGAGAGAAATGATGTCTGTCTTCTTTGTCACATCGAGCAAGGCTGTGATTTTTTTTAAACATCCAAGCAAAGGAGTTTGGGCTTTTAAAACATGTCTGAGGAGTAAAACTGTCTTGCACCTTCCTGAGTTACTGGTCAGATTAGGTCTCTTCACCGTCCCCTTGCACACAGCTTCGGTGCAAACGAGATCTGGACACTTGTTTCCCTACTTCAGCTGGGCCAGTTCCCACTGATTGAGCAACTTTCCCTCAAAGTTCACTTTTCCTTTTACTCCCTCTCGGGCTGGAGGGGGTTTGGGGGGGGCTGCATTTTGCCTTTCTTCTCTCCTGCCAAACACCACCGATAAGTCAAACCTTGTTTTCCAAACAAACAGAGAACTTCGTATTAACAAACAAGCCAAGTCCTGCTGCAAGCGGAAAACATTGATAAGAGAGTACAAAGAAATATTCTCAACCACTGACCACAATTAAACTTCTTTTCTAATGAATCATTACAGCTGAGTGCACACAGCTGGAAGATATTGTCACAGCAGATACCACCAGACCTTCCCTTGTCAGTGGCCCGAGGTGAGCCTGGCAACTCAGGTCCCTTCAAATCTTCCTGAGAAACTTCTGGGCCATCCTTGCTTGGGGCAGTGGTTTCTCTCTAAATGACAGTCTCAAAGAACCGCAGCTGAAGAACGTTTCTCACAACTCCTTGGGTGCTTTTTAAAGCCCAGCCTGCAGGTTTTGCCACTGCCTGAAGCCTGCTCTGACCAGATCTTTACAGAGGCTTAGACTGGAATCCAGCTTAAAAAAAAAACCAACCCACAATAAATCTGCTATTTTGCATGGGATTCTTTCAATCTCCAGCAACCTCCAGCTCCTTTTATTTTATGTCTGTATGCACTTCTGTGCATTTATTACTAGTGAGCAGTATCAGGTGGCTCCACACAAAAGCCGGAGCTCAGGCAGTTACTTTTTCAGCTTCCCTGCATTAAGGCACCATCAAAACGTCGATGAGGTAGAGGAGCAGCGCCTAGGATGAGAGAGTTGGTTTGCCATGTAATCTCAAAACCACTCTGCCTCCCACTTAAGCCCAGTTTCCCTTGGTCTTTCCTTTGTGGTCTCTTCATGCTGTCACTTAAATGCCAGTTTTGCTACAGTTATTTTGGGGATGTGGATGGATGCCGACATGTTCCAACCACCACTCCTAAATGCAGCTAGGAGCCATGCATGAATCTCGTTCCCCTTGGGACCCCCCATGGTTCCAGGAGCTAAAAGCATGCCTTGTTCTGTGCTGCTTCATTACCACGCCAGACAGCAGTTAAAACTGAAATCACCAACACAATAAATTAATCAAATCTAGTCAAGCCCACAGCGGTATGTGTACTAAGGCACAGTATGGAAATGTTACAGCAGGATCTGTGGTGCATTCTGTAGATCAACTATTGGCCAAATTCAAATATGAATCAAAGAACCACCCAAAACACAAAGGTAGAAGAGCTCGGTAAGGTCAACCAGCCCACCCCTGTGTCCACAGAATGATCCCTACAAAGCCACATTAAGTCCTCTCTCCTGCTTTCCGATTTCATTTTATCCCTAGGGAGTATTCCACATCTTCCAGGTTTCCTTGATGGTATATTTTTCACTTGTACTCCCAAGTCCTAACCTAAATTATCCTTCACTCTCCTTAGTGTTCACACCCTTCATATCATCAAAGATCTTTCACATCTTCTCCCTAAGGTGAGCTATACATATTTAGTGCACCGGACTGTGATAACATTATCCTCAACAAATAGCACATACATAAGGAACCCATTGAGGTAGAGGAAGTCTGTCTGGACCAGGTTGTTGAAGAAGTAAGGACAGGGCAATCTGGGTTAATCTCCACCCATAGAGCAGTAATACCAGATACCCTCTGCAACTTCTATTTGTTCTGAGTTTCCACCAATATGGTCATTAGAGCTACCCATAACTGCAAATGCAGTGTTTTCTGAGGAACCCCGTTAAGACAACAGGATGCTGCCAAAGAAGGGACCCAGATGAGAGGATATCAGTGCATTCACTGCTGGTTTTTAGCACGTTTGCTCACATTCCTGCTTGTCCAAGGCTGTCTCCATGCCCCTGGAAGGTCCCTAAGACAGCAGAGCTCCAGCCAGCGGTTGTGAGCTGGGGCAGGTAACCGTGGAGGGAGAATTTTTGTTACTGTTCGTGGGGTAAGAGACGGGGACAGGGAGGAGGAAAACCATTTCTGACCCCTAAATGAGGACTGTCGAGAAGGCCAGCATTTAATGGCTTGTAAACACAAACTCAGAGCTATAAATGCATTGCTTATTCCCACTATAATCCCTTTTCGAACTGGTTCCCCTGATGAATATAAGGAGTATTGATTTCTAAACCCATGTAGGATCTTAGAGACAATGCAGACTGTCTTAATTATAATCAATAAAATTTACAGACAGTGATGCAACCCAGCAGAAATATTCCTATCAAAAAGTATGGCACAAGAATACTCCAGCTTCCCTACTGCGCTGCTAGAATATGACCTTAATACATATTTTATTATGTATAGAAGCCTGTCCGCGAATCCATCAGAAGATCCCCTGCCTCTCCACGGTTACAACTAATTTGGTGGTGTCTACAGTTACCTTTACATCTCCTCAATGAGCAAAGGGAGAGGAACTTTCCATCAGTCTTCATAAGAGCTACTGCAGGCATCTCTCTCCTTTTGGATATTCTCCCATCTTTCAGTCTACTTACTCTCGCCCTCTCTATCTGAAACTATTTCTATTGCACTGATAAAGCATTAAAGGGCAGAGAGACCAAAGGTGAGATCTGTCTCACCTAAACGTGGCTGTTTAATGGTTGGGCACTTCTCAAAGCGAGGTGTCTCTCCTCCTTCTGGAGCCAACAGAGACAACAGTCAGGTGGTTGCGAAAGGATTTTGCGGGGCTGAAATGCCCTCGGGGAGTGCCTCTCCCATTTCACCAAACAGCAGAACCAGCCTAGACAACCACCTGAGACCAAGCACCCAAGTTTTAGTCAGAGAAACTGAGATGAGGTGAATTTAAGCACAAAAGGTTTGCCTGGACCACAGAGTCTCTGGCAAAACTGAAGTGGAATGAGAAGCCTTCAGACTAGGACAGAAATCCCTGGAGCTTGCTTGACAAGGTGGCAAAAGTCAATGGCAGAAGGAGAAACAAGGCAGAAATCTGCATCTAGACTGACTTCCAAACCTGCTTTCTTCTATCCATCTCTGTTTCCTGACATCAGCCTGGATGTTTTACTCACCATTCCCAAGCCACGGTCACCTTACAGCATGTCTGCATCAGGCTATAAGCATCTAAGTGCCTGAGTGCCAAAATGTCTTCAGAAGCAGCAGCCACCCTCCCCAGGAACCCGAAGCTGTGTAGAAGTGAGCAGCATGATGATTTAGACCTGCTAAAATGTATTTTAGACAAAAAAAGGATACCAGCTCGGGCTCAGCATTTGGCTAACAAGCCTTCAAAATCCACACTGTGCCTTGTGGGTAATAACATTGTGCACCTTGAACGTTGGGTGCTCCAAGGCAGTAAGTCCTATCTGGGCCTCAGCTATGTAAGACCAACCTCCTGAGGTGCTGACAACCACTGGACTGACATGGGAGCAACACCTTCTTCACTAAGGTTCTAGTGCCCAAATAAAAGCTAAAATACATTGAAGGATGTGGGCTGGGAGGACACAGCAGAAACACTCTGTTTGTGCTCAAGAGTCCTCCAAGAAAACAGTCGGTCTGCACTCTCCCAACAACTAATCTCTGCAAAATTGCTGCATTACTAATTACCAGTCTTACATTTGAGAGGAAACAATGAGTATAAACGGTTTGACCGCTCATGTGGCCCAAAGCCCACCTTTCTGTTTCCTAAGCACTTTTGAAACAGCTCTGTCTGTATTAACGGCTGTGACTTTCCCCCCATGACAAATGAGTCGGTGTTGACGGCATAGGCTATCCGTAAGTGTTGAATAAAATCTAAGTTAAAAAAAAACAAGAAGAAGATACCTTCTTTTGTAAATATCTTTCAGCTGGCACAGTAAATTACATTGATTCAGAAGTGACTCATTTCCAACGCTGCGCACATTAGCAGCCAGTATTATTCAATTTGAGATTTTAATTTATAACATACTCTTGGTAATGTACTCCCAATACATTCCTCACTTCCCTACCCTGTGACTGACAAAAGATGAAAGATCTTTACTGTATAAATATTTTATATTAAACCCTTCACTCTGCCGTATTTCTTCCATTGTCAGTTCCCATTTGCAAGTACTATACATTGTCCCAAAAAGTGCTGATCTAGGCAAAGGGCACGTGCTTGTAGGCAGCACTGCAGCTCCCGGAGCTGCTGCTCTGCTCCCAGGGAGCAGGAATCCCTCCTTTTGGGACAGAAGGGGCTTGGTGACCTCGGGAGGGCTGGATGTGGCCCCGCTGCCCACTGAAATTCAGGGAGCGAGAGGCACCCCTGTGGCTTCACAAGCAGGAGACACCCGCGCTCCTGCTTTCAGCCTTTGACCTGGGTGAGGAGGAGAGAGTAAAAATGCCTCTTTGTGCAGTAAAGGCTTTGCAAACTCTCCTTGTCACCTTGTGGCGGGGTGAAACTCTGTCAGCAGGCGAGATTAGATAACTTGACCTAAATCGTACTGGAAATCTGTGGCAGACCTCAGCTCAGATCTCCTGACATCCTGCCTTGCGTATTACTGACAAGACCAACCCTAATCTAGTAGGAGAATCCTTTTCCAAACCGTTACTTAGCCAGGGCTAAATGCCACCAGCAGACAGACATCCACCGTAAAACCCTCCTGGCTGAGGCCACATTTGGCTCCTATTTCCAACCCGAATCATCAGAGACTCCTAACCACCAGCTACATAACGCTCCTTCCTGCTATTCCCGCTTGTTGAGCACTTGCTATCTAATCCAGAAATACTCCCTGTCCCACAGAGTGTGTGAAACAGAGGTTATTTATCCTGCCCTGGGCCAGTTCTTTGATCAAATGAACGTTGCTGATTATTGTTTGGTCTCTATCAGGCTGCAAGTCCTTCTCTCGGCTGCTCTCACTCTCCATGCTGGCTGAGAAGAGTTATTTCGGGATCCTGCGGCCTGGACCGTGCAGGTATTTCGTGGCTGGATTTAAGGCAGCGCTCGTGAACGCCTTACCCTCGTTAGATACATAAAAAATAATTTCAACTGGGCTAAATTACCTTTATTATCAACCCCGGTAATTCCACTGCAGCCATTTTCTTGAGTGATGTAGGGAACACTATGAAATGAATCCTCTGAGAAGAAGATGGAAAAAAACAAGACAGTGATCAATGGATTCAATTAGTTACAGTATAATTCTACCAAGATGAAAAAGATCAAGAGGCGATGCAACTTCTCCAGCTCAGCTAACAGAAGTTAGAGGGAACCTGCTGCTAGTTTGGGGTTGTTCTCTTTGTGGTTTTGTTTGGTTTTTTATAAAAACTCCCTGTAACTCCTAACCCAGAAGGGGAGGAATTACCAACAGTGCTCAGCAAAGTACTGGCAGTACAGAGAGGCTGTGCCACAGGTGGAGGCTCCCAAAGAGTGTTTTAATGGACTAGATACACATTATGTCTGTATTTCTTCACACATAGAAAGCGTTATAACAACAGAGAGATTTCTCTAATGACAACAAAATAAAACCTTCCCAACGGCACATCCCAGCAAGAAATAACAATGCTGTCGCTAACGCTGCGGAGGAACAAATTCCTCCTCTAATAATTCCCTCAACGCTTCAAAACTCCTGCTTTCAGCATCTTCCCTGCCTAACGCCGAGAAAGCAGATTCCCTCAAGGCGAGGGTCAGCAGAATCACCCTTATGACCCGGGTACAAGCGCGGGGACCTCTCTGCTCTGTGCTATGTGTCACCCCCTTGTCACGGGCAGGGGACGGAGGGGTGGCGACGGTGTCACAAAGCACAGGCACGTCCCGGCGGGCGATGCCATTTGTGGTAAGCCAGGCGGCCGGGAGGCCGTGGCAGGGAAGGGAAGGGAAGGGAGGGGGAAGAGCGTGAAGGCAGAGTTTAGTTAATCACATTATTAAGATCTTCATCACCGAGAGTACTTAGCACATGGAAATGGACGGTTTACAATATCGGAGCGGAGCAATCTGTATATTAGGCCTGGGACATTACAGCGCCGGGAAATATGGAAATGTCATCAACTTAAAAGATAAAGGCACGTAGAGAGCAGGGCTTTTTTGCATGTAAAGGAAATAAGATGAATGAATAAAGCTGATCAAATGATTAATAGAATCCATAATCTTAATCTTATTATTTCTAAAGAAGAAAAGGCTGTTCAGTTAAGAGCTAGTCGTCTCCATTTCATTAAGAACAATTATATTCCAACTGATCAAGATCTACGCCGCACAGCCCTCGCAGCAGACGAGACTTTATATTTCCTGTCAGTTGAGCGAGAGACCAACAAAGTTGTTGGTGATTTGTGAGGCGAAAGCTCCGGAGATGGGTGTAAACACATTTTAAACAACAGATCTGGCTGGGGTGATTTAGAGTCGAGTCATGTGTGTGTGTCCGTGTGTCGTGTCCTTCCCCCCCCCCATTTCCCTCCCAGGAACACAATGCAAGGCAACCGTGAGCTGGCTTCAAGATGTCTAAGTCCCAGCCACGCTATCCATCTGAAAAAGGGGGGTGTGGGGTGTGAAACACCCAAAAAAAAAGATTTTATAAAATGTTTTCACACCCTGTTGGGTTAAGAGACAGCGGGTATTAATCCCATGGCTGCTACCCCCAGCTTCCTCTTTGTGGTCAGCAGAGAAGCTGTGTGGTTGAGCGGAAGGAGTCCAAAGGCATTTTTTTTTCCCTCTCTTTCACTCTCTTTTTTTTTTTTCTTAAAAAAATAAAAAAAATCTGTGTTAAAACAAGAGAAAGTGGACCAGTTACACAGCAAAGCGAAAACCACAGCCAGCCCTCTCTGCTGTTGCTTTCCCCCTAAATGTGGCCTACAGCAATTCTGCTTTCCAAAAAAAGGTTTAATTTAAACCATACAGTGCTACAAGCTGCCACGTTTCCAAATTCCACATTCCTTTCTAATCTGTGCACTTCAGAACTGACAAATTCTGCTTCCAATGGTACCCAGACTAACTGCGACCGAGAAATTGCTGCTCACCCACCATTCCTCTCCTCGATACGGAACGCCGACGTGCCCCCCC
>VZTM01000016.1:36037-59348 GCA_013400555.1 Jacana jacana | reverse complement strand
CCCAGCCCCACCGACTGCCCCCAACCCCGGGATTTTGCTGAACTTTTAAAATTATCATATTTAAGGGGCCAGATTCAACATTTGTAGAAATCTTTAACTCTCTGGGGAGACTTTCTGCACAGTGAGAAAAGCATTTCCAGGACTCGGGGCAAGGCAGGGAGGTCAGGGCTGGGAGGGGACGGGGGGGGACGGGGGGAGCGGAATTCCCGGTCTGGTATAAATCTGGTATAAATCCACAAAATTCCCCCGACGAAGAGCAATTTGCACCCGCTGAGATTCTTCCCTCAGTGCTCCATTCGCACAAGCCCACAGGGATCAGGATGTTGGCTCTTCTCCTCCTCACAGGCCAAAAATGTGCAGCCCACAAGAGCCTTCCCTCATCTGAAGTTAACTGAGTAATGCTCTCAGAGTGGAGAAGGGGGGCGAAGAGGACATCTTGCTTTGTCCTCCACCAGGAATGGCACCTTGGTGGCACTGGATGGATGCAAGGGGAACCCAAAATTTTGCATCCCTGCGGAAGACCTGGAGGGAAGGGACCATCTAGGACCATCGCTGTGGAGCCCCTTCAACTTAGGGACAGTCTGTTGAAGGGTAGGTGGCAGTGGGCTGGGGGCCCACACTCTGCTCCATCAGCTGAACCTAAGGTTGGAGAAGAACCAGCCCTGTGGTGGCTGGCACAGCCCACTCGGGGCTCCTGGGAACCCATGTTCTTGTCCAACTTTTTGCCGTGCCAGGCTGGAGGAGCACCCAAGCCACCACCACCAGCCTGGAAACTGCTCGCCCACACATTTTGGCCTGTAATGCATAAAAGTGAGCGCTTTGGGTTGCCCAGCAGATGTGTTTATTTCTGTCCTGGGATTTTTTTGGCCCTCCTGCAGCTCCACAACACTCAACCGTACCTACTTGTCAACGCAGGGTAACAGCCTTAGCCCTCCAGTAGCCTCAGGGCTCTCATCTTAACCGGTGTTGAAGCCACATGGTAATTTTAGGGCACATACATGACTATTTGTTACATCTCCTGCAAACAACCTGCGGCAATCTGCTGCGCAAGGAGGCGCAGGAGCAAGGAGAAGCAACTGGGATGGATCCGACGCCGCCGAAAGGGTGGAAGCGCAGCTCGTTTCGGCTCCCGCACCTGCTTTCTGGCGGGGCTGCATCCACCAGGCAACTCCTCCTGCCAACCCCGAGCACAGGAAAAGCATATGTCACATCTCAAAAATCATGGCATTTTCAAACTTCTTTTTTTCTCTTTGCCTTCTGCTTTCTGATCCACTAAAGTGCAGACAAGGAACATTTTCAGGTTCTTCTCAAGAGTCAGAAACTCAAGCTTTTCTCTTTTTTCTTCTGCTTTTTTCTTTTTCTTATCTTTTTTTTTTCTTTCTTTTTTTTTTTTATGACAGCTGAGCTGCACATGGAAATCTTTGGGTACCTGGAACCTTAAGGAAAACATCAAACCTTGTGAGACTCACCGTAAGGGCAACTGCCTGGTAACCGCACGCATCTCAAACCATCATTTAAATCACTGACTAGTTTGGCTCTATGTTTACTTTCAAGTAATGTCAGAAGCCAAGTGTAGAAGGCCAGGTTCTTAGCCAGCCTAAATCCATTTAAGTCGTGGGCTCTTTCCCTGCTCCAGAATCACTGTGTTTATACTCAGACAATACGCTCGACAGGCACCAGATGAGCGTCCTTAGCCTCAGCTCAATGATTTTTCTGGAAATGGAAAGAGCTTAGCTGTGGGATCCCTGCCAGGGTAGGAACTCTGGGGTGTTTTGGTTGGGTTTTTTTTGAGTTTTTTTTTGAGGTTGGGATTTTCAGTAGGAGCTGGGTCCCTATTTCCCTCGTGCTCCTTTGAAAATCCAAGCCCGTGTCAATAAACTCGACCGGGTCCTTTGAAAAAAAAACCAAACAAACCACCAAATAACAGAACTAGTACAAAACTGGCACAGAAGAAAAAAACAACAGCGATGCCACGCGTGCCTTAACAAGCATCGGATTTAATACCAGCACAAACCTGAATCTTGCTCACTTCTGCCAGGGCAGTCCAATAAGGCCTTAAGTTTGAGTAAATGTCAGTCATTCTCAGATGTCCCACTAGTAGTCCCATAATGGGATGTGCTAGCCAAAAATGGAAAGGAGGCACAGCATCTGCTTATGTTTAATTTATTTTTGCATTTTGGCGTGTTGTCCCGGGAGAATCAATGTTTTTAAGAGGCTGCATCTTTTTGAGCCAACTTGCTGTCCTTTGCTTACACATCAAGGACACGTTTCTGGAAATGGAACATGCTCCCATTGAAACCACAGAGGCACAGGTATGGCAACCTTACATGTTTAAAATTTAATATGCAGTTTTAGAGTGAAATTCCCTCAGATTCACTCAAACTGAACTCTAGATACCCCCTTCAGCGAAGCCATAATTCTCATTAGAAGGAATTAACGCGCGTGGATCATGGAGAGATGATCCATGAAGGCAGTTCAGCACTTTGGCTAAACTGAAGCACATGGGGCACCCAGTGTCCAGTGACTCTGGGTTTATAAAGAATTACTGGTGGCTAAAATCAATCCACTGGTTTTAATAACGGCTCCTTTTCCCCAGTACCTGCCAAGGAACTGGCAAACCTTGCAAAGGACCAAGCACAAGGGACCTGCACCCCCTGGAAGACCCTTGGCCGTAGCACCTTGCCCTGATGGCAACGCCGTGGGTGCCATCAACTCAACCAGACGCAGAAGGGAGTAAGGCATTCATTTTTCAGGGCTGGCTAAAATAAAGAGCAGAGGGGCTCGGTGCACACTTTTGATTTTCGAATGCTAATTTCGTTTTAATAGTAAGCTGCTTGTTTAAGAGGTGAAAGTGGTTCTGGAACACAAAGGTGCGTGGATGTTGTTATAACTAAAATGGGGCTGAACGCTAGTTTTTTAACAATTTGGTAACAAGAAAAGCTGGTCACACGCTGGGACGTTTTATGCCAAGTCTCAGCCAGAGCAAAATTTTATGGCCGAGTTATAAACCCTTGAAAATAAGGGTTTATAATAGAAATGCTGACAGACCCTTAATTATAGCGGCACTAGCGGGCACTGTTGTAATAAGGCCCACATATTTTCCTCTTTGATCATTATTTATAGGATGCATTGGAAATCATCCCATTTACAACTGTATGCCCGCTCAGCTAGGTGGAGTTTTATCCATTAAGAAAGGGAAATACAAAGTCGGCTGCCGAAGAAAGCCGGGGGCTTTACCTCCCGGCGTTCCCGCGGCATACCAACCCCGAGCTTCAGGCAGTGACTAATGCCTTTACTCTGCCGGTTTGTATAAGAGGTTGAAGTTCAGGCTGGTGCAGTGCAGCATTCCCCGGGACCTGCTGCCTCTTTAGGCAGGCGATTAATCACTTGATCGATAGACCATATGATTAGGCACTAATAGCTGATAGGAGGAGAGAATAAACAACCATAAATTTGCTTTGTACCGAGTAATCCAAGTGTAAGAGAGGTCAGATAATGGCCACATAAGGTCATGTTGCCTAAGGAGCCCATATGGGAAAGATGGAAGATACATACATTTTTAAATATCTTCAATTATTATTGTATTGCTGGGCAGGACTGGGGCTGCTGATGCACCCCTCTCTCTGAGCACGGGCAGGTCATCGTGCTCCGAAGAAGGCTGATATCAAACAGCCCCAGCCGTTTCCACATCAAGGGGGGGTGGAAAAAAAAAGAAAGATAAGAAAAGCACAAAAAAGAAAGAAGGAAAGAAAGAAACAACCTCAAAAACCTCAGGTCGTGTGACAACTTCAAACTACACATCCGCGTGGGCTGAGGTGGGTGTCATTTCCTTGACACTTTGGGAGGTCCGGGTCATCGGCTCCCAAACCACCCCCCCTTGTTGGGCAGCCCTGGATGGACCTGCGGCTCCCACCGTGTCCCCGATGGACCTGGGTTGTTCCCAATAGACCTAGGTTGTTCCCAATAGACCTGGGTTCTCCATGAGGTGCCGGTCCCAGCCCCGGTCCAGCCGCCGCCTCCGCCCGCAGCGCCCGGGCAGGATGCTCGGCAGAAAAACTCCCCTTCAAAGGGCCATAAATCTCCGTCTCCCCACCCCCTCGCCCTCCCTCCCTGCCTCCTGCCTTTTCTAAGGCTCTCCTCTTCCTCTGCATAAAAAAACGGTCTTTTCAGGACTCAAGATGCAAACCAGGTTTACAGCCCCTTTATTTTTTCTTTTTTTTTCCCTCCTTCTTCTTTTTCCTTTTTTTTTTTTTTTACAGTAAACGTACCCTTTGTCTATGGCAACGAATTCAAGGAGAAACAAAAATGGCTGGTTCAAAGGAAGAAAAAAATACTTCAGTCACCCCAACAAAGGCAAGGAGTTTACAAACCTTCCCCGTCAGCGCCTGGACGCAGGCAAAGTACTTACTTCATTAAGTTGAAACAAAACTCGACCAGTAAAACCGTCAGCTCCGTCCGAGACAACCAGCAGGCCCCTTGCAGCATGTTCCTGATTGACCATCAGCAGACTATGTAAATCGCTTTTTCTGCCAAACAATCGTGGGGATAAATGCCTGCCTTTATCTTTGGGGCTATTTCTAAACTCCCCTTTCTCAATGAGGGGACATTCATGGGCTGAAATCTTATTTCTGCCGCTTTTACGGCGTCAGTGGGAAAGCGCATTCAGGGCGGCCGGGCTCTCCCGCCTGCACCGATTCCTCCTGTTCCCCCCTCCCAGCACACACACACACACACACTTCTCTGCCCCCTGCATTAACTGTGTGTATGGAGCGGGAGGGTGTGCATAACGACACAGCCCCGGCGTCTGAAACGGGGAGGCCGGGACGCTGTTTGCCTGGGGTTTTAAAACGACGCTGTGCTTCAGATGCCGCGGAGGCTCTTGAGTTTCAAAGAAGCCCGAGGTTGGAGTGGCTCCCACAACGTCAAGCAATTCAAAATCACTGGAGTGCTGCGAGGACTGCACGTACACTTGACTCTGCGAGTGAGCACACGCCGCCTAGACCTGTGCAAAAGCGCTCCCGATTCCCTGGTTTTCCCCTCCCGCTTTTATTCCGCGCCGGCGTCGCGCCGCCGGGCACCCCAGCCACCCCCACTGCACCCACCTGAAGAGCAGCTCCTGGTCCTCGGGCCGGCGCAGGCACGAGCTCTTCGGGTCCTGCCCTCCCCTGCTTAGCTTTGGGAGAAAGGCTTCTACCGTTTAACGCAAACACGCTTTATTTTGAAGGCCCTGCCTCAAATTAAAGACGGCTCCTCAATAATTTGCAGGGTAACGTCGACCCCAGGCACCAAGAAAGTCAAGTGCTTGGACCATAAAGCTCGGTGATCTCCATCACAGGGATGGATGCCTTCCTTCAGCAAGGGCTTTTGAAAACAACTAGAGTTATCATAACAGAGTTAATTTGACCTAACCAGCATGTTCTTATTTCTTTGCACACTTTTTAACTACAAAGCACTTTCCCACTCTTCTTTCTTCCCAGCTAGGGTGACCATAGGAGCAGTGTCCCTGGCCAGTCCCGCCATCAATCCCAGCCTGGGAAGGTACAGCCTCCAGTTCCAGAACTAAAGGCAGATATTTCTCCAGAGAAATATCAACACCTTTCACTGGAAAAGTTGATTTCCCTTTTGTATTCCACCCTCCTGGCACTGTTTGTCCCACCGTACCGTGGCTTCCCTGGGTGCTTCAGAAGAAACACAACTTTTACAGCTCTCACTTTCTCTTGCAAATAATATTCATGGGTGTAATTACATTTCAATCCGCTGGTGCAGTTGTCTGGTTTATCCAGCCAGTGCATCCTTAGCCATCTGCTCTATGCTTTCATTTTAAACGTTAACCTAAGAGTAAAAGGGTGTTTCCCATGATGAATTCCCTCAGACCCATCTAGTACATATTTATTTGCGCCATAAATAAAGAACAGGGGAACAAAAGTGCAATTATTAACAAAAATATGAAATATTACTAATCTGTGTGGCTGGACTCATCTTTCACTAACTAATCTTTTTTTAGTTTTCATCAGGAATTCAGTTAAGGGTAGGTGAGAGGATGTACACACACCTGAGTGCAGACCTTCCTCTGCCCACCCTCTACTCCCCGTGGTGGTTAAAGCAGCCGGAGCTGTTATCCTGCAATGTGAAATCTCACGTGCTCTTCAAGGATACTGACATTTATTTAATTAATTTCCCTCCCCAACTTACACAGTGGGCCTGTATTCAGAAAGCGAGCATGAATAATGCAGATTTTAAAACCGCATTATTACAAAGGATGTCAAGTTCACACACTGTCAACACTAATAAACTCCCCAAAGTGCTAAAATCCAGGACACCCGTCCCCCGCTTCCCTGTCTCCCCCTCCGAGAGGAGCTGGGGGATGCCGGCAGCCCCTGCAAAGGAGAGATGGAGGATGGGGACCGAGCACACCACCCCTAGGGAAAAAAACACAACACTTAGGGCTTTCAGACCCTCCTGGACTTGTCAAATCCCAACCCAATGCTTTATCACTATTTGTTTTCGCTGGGGTAGGACCCCGACGGGCCGTGCGGGGGCAGAGGTGGCCCCGGCCCCTTCCCCGACCACTTGCAATCTAATTTAAGATATGGAAAAAAACAAGTGAGTGAGACAAACACTCAAGAGGAATGGGGTAAGAGTAACAAGGTCACATTGCTACACTGGCAGCTATTGCCAAACTTGCAAACTATCTGAAAGTTATTTATATATAAAATAATTAAAATCAGCTGTCCCATCCTGCCACCCTGTCTTGCCGTCGCAGGTTTGCCTGTGCCTCGCACGCCATGCAGCGGAATAACTCTGGAGCCGTGGTGGAGGTGGCTGCAGGGACGGCAGCTGGGATCCAAGTGGGAAGCAGTCCACACCACAGCATGGTGGCCAAATGCCCTGGGCATGTGAAGCCACCTTCTCCCCAAGCATGAGCTCACTTGGCCTGCAGAGGATCTGTGCAAAGAGGATTTCCAGAGGCATGTAATGGGACCAGGGACACTGGTAGAGCATTCCCCAGGCTGGAAACAACTCAACACCATTAACAGGTTGACCAGAGAGGTGGTGGGTGGCCCACCCATCCCTGGAAACATCCAAGGCCAGGTTGGATGGGGCTCTGAACAACCTGGTCTAGTTGAAGTTGTCCCCACCCAGGGCAGGGGGTTTGGACTAGATGACCTTCAAAGGTCCCTTCCAACCCAGACTATTCTATGATTCTGTGATTCTATCAGTATTTTCAGAAAGTGAAAACCACCAAAACAACCCAGTGAGCAAGATCCAGGAGCTGAATTCGATCCACACCGGTGAAAGAATAAAATATTCTCGGTACCTGGCAGAACCAAGCCCTTTTGATGCCCTGTTCCCCACTCCATGAAATACTTTCACCCCAGGCATGATCCTGCATGAAAGCAAAACGCAGAGGAGTATGAATGCTTCTTAAGGTGCCTGCTAAAGCATTAATAATGTTTAAGACTTTATATTCTACCAGCACGTCTGAGTATGAGTTACCCAAAGGACAGTCTTTCTTGGCCCAGCGTTAGAGACTGACACCACCTGAAACTAGTTGACTCTCCTATGCTCCGTACAGATGAAAAATACCACAAAATCCCTGGGTAAAATTCTGCCTTGGCACGGAGATGTGGAACTGCACTCAGCCCCGCGAGGGCTGTGCACGGTGCTGTCGGAAAAGCCTGGCCACCACTCCTTCTCTGAACATTTCTAAAGCGCCCGTGACATTTATATCATCACACGTTTGGAGGGGGATGAGACCCCGATCGTGGTAGAGACTAAAAGCTGGAAGGATTATCCAAGGTTCCCCAAAGGCTTTGAGATGCTCACATGAAGAGCACTCTCGATGTGCTGTGCTGTCTGACACTGTCGTTAGCACATTTATGGAGGAGCGTACAAATACTCCACATGTATTCAAGCAGACACCTCCCTGCACAAAACCAAGGCAGGCACTTCAGCATACCAACAGCGATCATCAGGAGCTCTCCTCCTTCAGCTTGCCCAGGCAGAAGAGCGCACCCAGTGCAGTGCAGATTGGCACTGTCCCACCTTGGGTGTCACCTACTTCCCTCTCCTTGCTAAGAGGTAGAGAGCCAAGTTGACAGGTGAGTAGGTGCGCTTCCACCGGGGCAGATAAGAAGAGATCAGGATGGCAAGAGGTCATCCTCAGCGACATCCTTGATCTCTGTCCCGGGCACGAGGTCATCCTGATCCTACTGCTTCTCTGTCTCACATCACCTCCTGCCCTTACTTGACACACAGCAGGACCAGGTGATGCTACAGATGAATGTGCCACAAGTGTCCAAACAGGTCTTCAGCAGCGAAAGGTCCTGAGCAGTGAACCATGACCCATCTGCCTTCCGCGTCCCACCCAGTCCCAGCCCAACCCCAGTGCTCTGGGCTCGTTAAAGGGGATTATTTTCCAGAAGCGTCGAGAGCGAAGGGCTTTGCTGAGCCAACTGTTGAAAATACTCAATGCACGGGACGTGCTCAGTTTGTCTACAGCACGTGAGAGCGCCGTGTGATGGGACAAAGTTTGTGGGTGACAACCTGGTCCTTGGTGCCCCAGGAAGGGCAGGCTGGCCCCCGTGTGCCACGCACGATGCAGACGCATAGTGAGACAGGATGTCTTCCCGCAGAAAGACCAAGCAAATAGTGCATAATGACAGGATTTCTATTATTGATGCTTCAGCAAATCATCTTGGATCCTCGGAGGATCAATTAATCATTGGGATTGTCAACACCCAACCCCATGTTCTAAGTTTTTTTGCCATCCAGCTCTCCCATCCTCCCCTACACACAAATGATGCCGGGGGCACAGTGCCAAGCGAAGCGGAAAAAAAGAAAGAAGGGGAAAGAAAGCACCGAACAGAGAGGCTGTTGTCGGGGCCGGACCCTCGCGTTGGCGAGGAAGATCAAATGCAGCTGCCCCCATGGCTGCATGTGGTTAAGCCCGCTGTGCCTGAGGGCAGGCGGGATGGGGAGCAGCCAGGCAGCCTACGACGGGCACAGATAATTAAATCATCCGATTGCCGGGCAGGCCACATTAAGAAGCTCATCGGTTTGCATGTGGCCCCTTGCTGTGGCCACCCGTGAGCTAAGTCTTGCCTAGATGCTAGTAGACAATTAAGACAAATTGTATGGCTGAAGATCAGACTAGAGCACTGCCAATGCCCTTGCCTGGAAGCTCCGCTGAAGAATGAGGGCACATGTGTGTGGGAACCAAGGCTCGGAAGAGAGCTTTTAATGAACAACGTGCCAGCACTTGTTGCCAGAACACACTCTTCATTTCAGCTCTTGGAGAAAACAAAACCCTTAAAACCAGAGTTTACTACATTTCACTGATCTTCAATATGGCTGGAACTTCAGGATGCTTCTCCTCAAGCTAAGTTTGTATCAGTGAAAATATGCTTCTTGTTAAAGAAACTATTTAAAATGTGGAATCTAAAATCAAGCAAAAATAGCAGACAGTATGTTCAGCTTCAAAATTGGCTTGCACTCAACCAAGTATACCATAAACAGAAGGCAGAACTGACTATTTTTATCTTAACAGCCCTTGGGTGATTAAAATTTGGGGCCAGAATAAACAATTTTTTTCCCCATTCCTTGCAAGAGAATATGTGACATGGGTTTGGAGTCCTTTCTAATTTTTTAACTCCCTTCCTAGCTATTAGTTGTTTGCATTAGAAATGTTCCCATGTACCCGACAGCACAAAGGCTGCGCTGCACCAGGCACGGTATGAATTATAGGAACACACAGACCACTGTGCCCTGAAGAGATTATCGTGCAAGATAAGCCAAAGACAACAACAAGGTGCTAAGAGGGAGCAGGTGAAAAGTTAACGAGGAATGCACAGATACGCAACATATGTCATTTTTTTCTTTATGAGGTGTAGTGTCACTGACAATCCCTGTGGCCCAGAGGCAGACAGTGACTGGGAGGGACAACCCCTGTGGCCCTGAGGCAGAGATGAGGGTCGTAAGGATGCACCTAGGATGGAAAGGATCAGATGAGGACAGGGAAGGTGATGGGCGAGGAAGACACAGAGGTGCTTCTGCCTCAAGGGGCAAGGAAGGCTGGAAGCATGAGAAGGGGCAGAACAAAGGAGAACAGCACACAGATGTGTGAGTGCTACAGGAGAGCGTGGCTGGGAGTCAGGGATGCTTCCAGGGATGGCACAGCCAGAGTTAAAGGCCAGGAATAAAATCCAGCATCAGCATGAGATGGCGTAGTTGGAAGAGACTGAGAAAATCCAGGCCACAGAAATTACAGCTTCACAGCAGCCAGGACTAACAAAAAGAAAAAAAAAAGAAAAAAAGAAAAGCAATCATCTGTTGAGGGATGGGCAAGGCAAGAGGGAGAGGGGGAGGTACAAATTGCTTGCACGTTTGTGGAACAAGGAGTTGAAGATGGAGCCCAGGTTTTAGCCATCAGTTGGCAGTGGTTCCAGTGACTGGAGGACAGAGAAGAAGCACTGATGCGAAGAGGAGGAAGCAAGAAAGTAACTTTTGATGGTGTTAAATAATACTGATGGTTTAACTGCTAAGAAGTAGTGATGAAAAGGGGCTGAGTCCTGGTACTGAGCGGAGGGAGGCAGCATGGGACAGGACCAATGGACTGGGCATTGTGGGAGCTGAAGCCATGGGAGCAGAAGCAACCCATTTGAAAGAAGATGTAGAGGAGGGAGCCTCAGTGGGGATTTTTGGGATACCTCCAACACAAGGGGACGAGAGGTTTTGCCATTTACTGAGCTCTCTATGGCATGTATTTGGGCTTCTCTGCAGCAGCAGCAGCAGCCCACAGATGTGTTGGGACACAAACTGCTGCCAGCCCTCAAAACGTTTTCAGATCTTCATGAATGTGACTCCCCATCTTTTCATTACAACACACATATTTTAATACTCAACACGTGGACACCATGGTTCGCATTTCACAGTGTAGGAACTGCTGAGTCCTGCTGTGAGGACCACCCCAGCAATATTTATTTATAAATAAGCAAGAAGAAAGATTTCCTGAAAAGATCTCTTAAAAGCTACACAGTTGTCTAAAATGATGGCAAAAAGACATGACATACAGCAGGCACAAAGAGTTCACAGTCCAGGCACCTGATACAGAAGACACTCATGTTTCTTGTAACATTATAGTCTCATATAATAATAATTGGGAGGGGAATTATCTGAGAAACTCTTTATTCTTCATCCCTGTCTTCCTTTCTTCAGCCACTGATCATCTTTACTCAACCCCCTTTCAAATCTGTGTTATTATTTTTGCTCCTTTCAAGTACAATCACTGTTCATAACTTCCACCTCCAGCTCAGGGCTACTCCTCCAGTTGAGCCTGTTCCCATTCGCACGGTGTCAGCAGAAAGGGCTCCTTACTCCAGAAAAGCCGTTGCATGTGCAATAAACAAATAGCCTTTGACATACTGGTTAATTATATCAGTTAGCGACAATCTCACATGCATGAATGCTGTGCTAATGAAAACACTTTGGCATGCAAAGCAGGACCCATCAAGACACTGAAGTGTCCAAACCTGCAAACTACGAGCAGCGCCGACCCACGGAGCACAACAGGACTTTGTAGTGCACACCCAGGAGGAGCATGGATGGAGGGCAACCCGGCAAGGCCGGACTCTCAGCAAGGCACAGTATTAGCCTTAGGTGCTGAACAGGTTGACTGCATGTAAAGGAAGCCATAAATTAAGAATATAATCCTGTGCCACCGGTGACAATGTCGACGTAGATTTCTGTTTGGGTGTAGCCAGCGATGAAGGCATCCCCACACAAATCTTCCATAAAGCACTGGCTTGAGCACCCTGCCCAAGAGCATGGACCCAAACATGCTTCAAATTCTCCAATCCAAGTGCTCCCCTAAATCACATTACACATTCTCCTGCACTCCAGCAAAGCCCAAAGAAGGGCCTCGCTCCTGGGAACTTCTGCAGCCCACTTACCTCCCCATCACGGTGGTCCACCTTCCCCAAGGCTCCCGGCAGTCAAGCACAGGGGCCTCGAGCCTTCCCCACTGCTAACCCAGGGTCCCTCCAGAAAAGGATCTCCACGTGACAATGCTGGCCACGTTTCAACCTGCTCCAGAGGAGCGGCTGGGGAGCCAGGCCCCATCTCCCACCCCAGAGAGCGTCTCGGTGCCTCAGCCCCGGCGCACATGTGCTGTGCAGATGGACACAGAGCCTGGGCTGCTGCGGTGAGCCCCGTGTCTGCTGCCGGCACGCTCGCCGTGCAACCAATTTGTATGTTTACCGCAGCCGTTTGTCCAGGACTTCTGAATGTCTGCAGCCAAAAAACCATGGACAAACGATAAAAATGGAGGTGAAAAAAAACACCCACCAGGAGGCACATGCAAGGAAGGCTACACAAACGCTGTGATTGCCATCACTTTCTGAGTTCACATGGACAAGAGCCTTTCTGCAACTGGATGAGGACTCGTCCTCTGCATGGACACGGGGACAAGCTGCGCTCGGTCCCTGCATCAACACTGACTTCCCTCTGTGTCTCCATCATAGAATCATAGAATGGTTTGGGTTGGAAGGGACCTTAAAGATGATCAAGTTCCAAACCCCCTGCCCTGGGCAGGGACACCTCCCACCAGACCAGGTTGCTCCAAGCCCCATCCAGCCTGGCCTTGAACCCCTCCAGGGATGGGGCAGCCACAGCTTCTCTGGCCCCACCTGGGCCCAGGGTCTCACCACCCTCACAGGAAAAAATTTCTTCGTGATATCTCATCTCAATCTCCCCTCTTTCAGTTTAAAACCATTACCCCCTCATCAAGATCAAGAGGCTCTCCCCACTGCTTTGGCCAAACCAACCCCTTCTTCATTTTTAACTTCTCCTCTTTCAGCTACCTGGGCTCATTCCTCTCGCCAGCCCCCACCGCGGTCCGTGCCTCTCTGAACCGCACAGCAAGAGTCCTCGGAGAGCCGGTCTCCTTCCATCCAGTAACACTCTGCAGAGCTAACCACAGCCTTAATGTACTGACAGTTAAACTGCTTTTATCTCTTTTATTTTCCACAAAGTTCTCACGCAATAATCCCCCGTC
Organism: Jacana jacana; assembly: GCA_013400555.1. NCBI lineage: Eukaryota > Metazoa > Chordata > Aves > Charadriiformes > Jacanidae > Jacana > Jacana jacana. The sequence goes on along the minus strand of VZTM01000016.1, from coordinate 46,294 downwards.
ATATTTTTTACCAATAAAATATATGAATAGCTAATCTAGTGGCTAACTTCACAGTGATAGGAGATCTTCCCTTATAATGACTTCCACAGTGAAATAACAAAATCCCTATCAAAGGCAATCTTTTTATGGCTGTTAGAGAGACCGTCTCTATCCAGACGCTTGCCATCAATTTGGTTTTAACTCCCTTGTCCCCTCACATGAATGGAAATGGACTGGCCCTAAATTTAGGCTAAACACATGATTTCTGGGCATTTAGCAACACGAAACTTCCCCTACATTGTTTAGCCTAGAGATGTCCAAGTGCGAGAGCCAAGGAATCCTCTTCCCCACCTCCTTTTAGCAACGGATAAACCCCACGCGCTGCAAAAGAGAAGTTTTTAATTAAAACTGGCACTTTCCGAGCTTGCAGTTGGTGGCGGCCCCCTTCTTCAGCACGTGACGTCACTTTGGACCGTGGTGGCGGGAGAGCGCAACGGAGGCTGCGAGGAAGCCCCTGTTGGGTTTTGGCACTGACCTAACGATCATAAAAAGCACTTCAGCGTCTACAAACCCAGGCTGAGCTGTGCCGGGCAGGGAGGAGGGAGGTGCAGATGCTCTGGGATGCTGTGGGGAATGACTGCAACGTGCCATTAGAGGGGCAAACGGGGATGTTGGTAATCTCCCACGTTGCCTTGTTATCCTCACAGGGGCAAATTGCAGCTGATTGCCCCCTACTTCTACCTACGAGCCTCCCCTTCGGGCAAGACCTTAGAAACTGAGCAGAGCCCTGCACAGCCCTGTGTTTAACTACAATTTACTGATTAGCTACCAGGCAGCAGCACATGGGGATCACATTTCATCTTTTTGCTGGGTTTTAAGCCCTGAATAAGCTGTAAGATGCTCCCAGCACTCACACATCACGTATTCCCTACAACCTGCTGCAAGCAGGGGGCCGAAGTCTCAGTGAAAAGCTCCTCTACTCAATAATGGAGGAACACAGAAGATCATAGCCCAAAAAACCAAAAACTGTGGGTAGACCTCATGCTGCTGGAGGACTTCCCAAGGGTGGAGACAGCTGTGGTGGAAGCCAAGGCCAGCACACCAAGAGGTCCCAATCAAGCTCCAAAGGAGTTGGGGAGGGAGACTGAAGGGGTCTTGGAGAGCTGAGCAAGGAGATGCTCCGCTTCATGTAAAGAAACTTTTATGCAAACCCCTACTTAAAAAGCACTGCACAAGCCCTACCCTTGCCAATGGGCTTGGGCAACTGAAGGCTGATGGTGTGAACCTATGGCAAGGCTAGTGTCTCCAGGAGAGGTCATCTGCCCAACGAGCACAGAGGGAACTTCTTCTGCTGATAAACAAATACAGACAACTGGAGCTCTGCAGCCCCAGCCAGCCCCACCCCGGGTGCAGGCGGGTTCGCAGGACTCCTACACAGAAAGTTTTTGTGTGGGTTTGCCAATATTGCAAAACCACGGCGTAAGCCGGGTGAGAAACTGAAACCCTTTCAGTGGTCAGCAAAGCGCGGCGTGGTGCTCGCTGAGCTGAAGGAGGCTGTTGTGCCCTTCTCTGCGTCGGGCCACATCGTTCCAAACCCCTTTCACCCGAGACAGATGCTTCTGCTTATGGTTTGGTGGGCAAGGCAAGAACCTAAAGCACTTGGGAGGATGGTGGCTCATTACAGTAGGAACTTGGGTTCTCCAGAGGTAATTTACTGCAGGGAAGAACTTCCCAGCCGTGGCCAGACCAGGAGGACTTCTAAACAACTTTCTTTATGTACCCAGCTCTGGGGACTGGACCGGTCATGCATCACTGCAGCGGCTCTTCCCAGTTGCAAACCGCCAGGTCATGGTGCCAGGGTGGCTGGAAAACACTGCACCCGCCATCTCGACCGGGGAATGCTTAAGCAAAAGTCCGTAAGTCCATCCTAATTAATTAAAATTGTGAATTTAAAGGGGATTAATTAAACTGCATTAAACCCCTGTGTAAACTCCTCACTCAGACTTTAAAGTGTCTTTATTAAATTGCAAGAGTAAGATTCAACTAAAGCAAATTAAGGCCGTTTCATTTCTAAATGACAGTGTCTACACGAGGATGTAATGCAGTTTAGCTAATCCACTTTAAAGTTATTCCACATCCATTTCAGTTGTCCCCATGTAGACAAGCCTGAGGAATCCCGTCCCTCATGAGCCTGTGTACAAATATGGGTAACAACAGGGCCATTTTTGGATTGCCTTTTTAGGAAATTATTTGCACATATCCTCTTGGACAAGAGAGCAAAGAATTGATTTTTGGTGGGAGCGGGACAGGGAAGGACCATGCTTTCCTGTGGGCTTGTAGCGTGTGAGAGGACAAACATCCCTGGCTCATCCCCGCGTTCCAGGAGATGTGGAGGAAAAGGAGGGACACATGTGGCCAGGAAAGGACTTTGCAAACACAACTACGTGCCCAAGGTGCCTCTGACCCTATCGCAGCAAGATGTTTCTGTCCCCAGGAGGGACACATGGAGTTTAAGGATGAGAGAGTGGAGATGAGAAAAACACGAGAGAAGGCAGCATGGGGTGTCTCCTCTCAAACAGCGGTTCCCCAACCCCTCTGCTGTGCTGGGAAAAGCCATCAGAAGTGCAAAAATACATTTCAGTGGAGCTGGGAGATAAACCCTGAGGGGCTCAGGTTGGGGAAGGAAGGGTCACCGTGTCACATCAGGCTGCCAGAGCCGAGCCTTTCCAAGGAAGTCACTCAGCACCGAGTCCCTACTACCTTTGGCCAGTGATTCCCCCCAACAAAAAGCAAACACACACACACACACAGACGTGCCCCCGCCAGGATTTGGGGAGCTGCACAGATGGGGAAGGGTTAAGGCAGCCCTGCAGTTTACAATTTAGGAGCAGTCAAGCCCGAAGCAGCAACAGCAGCAGCAGCAGAGGCAGCAGCAGCCCTTTGCAGGGAAGCTGGAGAGCCTGGAATAACTGCTGGCTGGAGCTGCAGCACGTCCAGAGGCAATGGCAATAAACCCAGAGTGGATTACATCCCTTCAGAAACCCTCAGGAAAAAGGAAAAAAAAAAAAAAAAAAAAAAAAAAGAAAAAAAAAAAAGGAAAACAAGGGAGAAAAAAAAAAAGGGAACGAAAGAAAGCGTAAACCACAGATTATGTCTGTTGGCTGTTTTTTGATAAGCTCTGCTACAAACACAATGCTAATGAGTGTGAGGGACATCCTCTGTGTGGGGCGGCTGCTTGACCGCATTTTGTCTGCATGTGGCTGATTTCCTCACCCACTGCCAAGCCCCGTGGCATCGCTCCCTGCCGGGGCTTTTCCTTCGCCTCCTCGCCCGGCCCTCCGCGGCCCTCAGCGTTTCACCCGACCTGCGTGAGTCAGCAGTAACCGAAGGAAAGGACCGGAGGGAGAACAAACATGCCGTCGCCTGGAAACTTTCCCTCCCAAGCATTGCAGGGTCGCCCTTGCGCCGCCCACGTGAGCTGCGGAGCAGGGCCGGGTGGCTTCGGAGTTCTTTTCATATTAACAACATATGATATTATAAATATATATATATATATATATATATATATTCCCATCCCCTGCTGATCCCAAAGTCCACCCGGGCTCCTGGTGTTAATTTACCCTTTGCTAAAGCCTTAGCTGCCCCCTCTTTATACCACCGGGGTCTTTATGAACCCAATGGCCATTGCCTTCCCAAGGCATCGACTGGGTTGTGTATAATTCCTCTAATTAAATGTAAAGGAGAGATGGTTTGGTGGAGCACCATTTCATCATTTCCCCTCTTGCTTCACGCTGTGGACTTTAATGAGGACCTAAAACACCATCTTGACTTGGCTTTAGTTTCAGGCCAGATGAGCTTTGCTTGTTAAGACGGCCTCTGCTTGTCAGGAAAAATAGCTTTATTAAGGTGGTGCAAGGCGGAGGGTTTGATTAAAGCTAATCAAGGAAGAAAACCAGACCGAAGCGGTGCGAATCAAACTTACTGCAACATGTTTAACATAACTTCACCTCGCCTATCTGCTAAAAGCAGACAGAAGGAAGATCAAGTTACCCAGAAGAATGCCTGAGCTGGGGAAGGGGGGGGGAGCGCGTATAGCACCGTACAGCACCGTATAGCACCGTACAACATCCTGCAGCACTCTGTAGCACCGTGCAGCACCACTGTACAACACCCTATAGCACTGCACAGCACCATACAACATTGTATAGCACCGTATAGAACTGTATAGAAGTGTACAACATCATACAGCACTGTATAGCACTGCATTGGACTGTGCAGCACTGTGTAGAACTGTATAGAATCATACAGCACTCTGAAGCACCATACACCACCACTGTACAACACCCTATAGCACTGCACAGCACCATACAGAACCGTATAGAACTGTATAGAAGTGTACAACATCATACAGCACTGTATAGCACTGCATTGGACTGTACAGCACTGTGTAGAACTGTATAGAACCATACAACATCCTACAGCACTCTGTAGCAACATACAGTACTACTGTACAACACCCTATAGCACTGCACAGCACCATACAGCATCATATAGCACCGTATAGAACTGTATAGAAGTGTACATCATACAGCACTGTACAGCACTGCATTTGTCTGTACAGCACTGTGTAGAACTGTATAGAACCATACAACATCATACAGCACTCTGTAGCACCGTACACCACCACTGTACAACACCCTATAGCACTGCACAGCACCATACAACATCGTATAGAACTGTATAGAACTATACATCATGCAGCACCGTATAGCACTGTACAACACCTTATAGCACCATACAGCACCATATTGCACCATACAGCACCATATAGCACCACAGCATCATGTAGCACTGTACAGCACCATATAGCACCATACAGCACTGTACAACATTGTATAGCACAGCACAGCACTGTACAACATCGTACAGCACTGTATAGCACTGCAGTGTGTGGCATGGTACAGCACCATAGAGCACTGCACAGCACTGTATGGCACCATAGGACATCATATAGCAACCATACAGCACCACTCAGCACCACAGAGCATCATATAGAACTGTACAGCATCGTAGAGCACTGCACAGCACTGTACAGCATATAGCATATCATATATGCATCATATACATCATATGGTATCTATCATATGGCATCACACAACCCTTCACAGCACTGCACAACCCCATACAACACCACATGGCACCGCTCAGCACCATACAACACCACACAGCATCATACAGCCCCACACAACACCGCACAGCCCTGTACAGCACCACACAGCACCATCATACAGCCCCACACATCACACAGCACCGCACAACCCCATAAAACACCGCACAGCACCGCACAGCCCAACATTGCACAGCACCGCGCAGCATCATACAGCCCCACACAACATCACACAACACCGCACAGCCCTGTACACCACCACACAACACCATTATACAGCCCAACACATCACACAGCACCACACAACCCCATACAGCACCGCACAGCACTGCACAGTACTACACACCCTAGTACATCACACAGCACCATACAACATTGCACAGCCCCACACAACATCACACAGCACCGCACAACCCTATACGACACTACACAGCACCACACAGCCCAACATCACACACTCTAGTACATCACACAGCACCACATAGCACCGCACAGCATCATACAGCCCCACACAACATCACACAGCACCGCACAGCACCATCATACAGCCCCACACATCACACAGCACCGCACAACCCCATACAACACCGCACAGCCCAACATCACACAGCACCACGCAGCATCGTACAGCCCCACACGACATCACACAACACCGCACAGCCCTGTACAGCACCACACAGCACCATCATACAGCCCCACACATCACACAGCACCGCACAACCCCATACAACACCGCACAGCACCGCACAGCCCAACATTGCACAGCACCGCGCAGCATCATACAGCCCCACACAACATCACACAGCACCGCACAACCCCATACAACACCGCACAGCACCGCACAGCCCAACATTGCACAGCACCGCGCAGCATCATACAGCCCCACACAACATCACACAGCACCGCACAGCTCCATCATACAGCCCCACACATCACACAGCACCGCACAACCCCATACAACACCGCACAGCACCGCACAGCCCAACATTGCACAGCACCGCGCAGCATCATACAGCCCCACACAACATCACACAGCACCGCACAGCTCCATCATACAGCCCCACACATCACACAGCACCGCACAACCCCATACAACACCGCACAGCACCGCACAGCCCAACATTGCACAGCACCGCGCAGCATCATACAGCCCCACACAACATCACACAGCACCGCACAGCTCCATCATACAGCCCCACACATCACACAGCACCGCACAACCCCATACAACACCGCACAGCACCGCACAGCCCAACATTGCACAGCACCGCGCAGCATCATACAGCCCCACACAACATCACACAGCACCGCACAGCTCCATCATACAGCCCCACACATCACACAGCACCGCACAACCCCATACAACACCGCACAGCACCGCACAGCCCAACATTGCACAGCACCGCGCAGCATCATACAGCCCCACACAACATCACACAGCACCGCACAACCCTATACGACACTACACAGCACCACACAGCCCAACATCACACACTCTAGTACATCACACAGCACCACATAGCACCGCACAGCATCATACAGCCCCACACAACATCACACAGCACCGCACAGCACCATCATACAGCCCCACACATCACACAGCACCGCACAACCCCATACAACACCGCACAGCCCAACATCACACAGCACCACGCAGCATCGTACAGCCCCACACGACATCACACAACACCGCACAGCCCTGTACAACATCACATCACACCGCACAGCCCCACACAACGCTGCAGAACACCATTACATATTGCAGCTTAACCCGTGCGGGGCTCCCTGGGAAGGAGCCGGCAAACTCCCATCGCCGCTGCTCCACTTGTAATCCCTGGGAGCCGGGCTATCCCGGTGGAGGCTCGGGCGCAGGCTAATTGCCACCAGTGAGCAGTGAGGGGGCGGCCGCCGCTGCCCTGGAATCCACACCTCGCCAGAGCGCTAATCTGGAGGGGTTCCCAATCCCAAACAACGGCTACGGGTGCCGCGTTCCCGACAGAGTGGGTGCCATGCAGGGTCGGAGACCCCCATCCCACTCTCCCCTGGGCCGTTTTCTCAAGGTGATGGGAGTTTTATAGAAAACACAGTGACTTTTTCAAAATCCAAGGGGCTGTCCCGTCACTGAGGCTCGTTATGGCAGTGCCTCATTTTTTATTATTTCTTTTTTTTATTTTCCTGGATATGTTTTTCTAGACTTCACTCTGAAGAGCCTGCAGCTGGGAGCTCGCCCTGTGTCCTCCGTGTGAGCTAACCACCGTGCTCCTTGGCTTTCAGTTTTATTTTATGATCTTACCAAATGCAGATGGGGCCACCTGAGATAATTTGGAAAATTCAGGGCGGGGGGGAATATTATAAGAAGTAGGTGCTGGTCCCTAAATTTGTAGAGTTTCTGAGAAACCTACAGCCTTGCTCAGCAGCCAAATGCCATCAACCAGGCCCGGGAGCTCCATTAACACTGAAACTGCCCCCTAAAAGTGCTTTGGAAAACAGGGCTGAACTCAAGCCCTCGGCACACATGGAGCCAAGGGGACGGTGTCGTGCCTCGAAGGGTGTGGGTCCTGCTGAACTGTTGTCCCCAGGCTGCCAAAAGTAAAACGGCCATCAAATCGCCTCCGTGTTTTTGGTTTCCCCCCTGGGTGGAAGGAAAACGTCGACGGATGTTTGAGGCACGGGCGGATTAAGCCACAAGGTACAAGTTCTCACAAGCAAAAGCAATTAAATGAGGGCTTTTTGTTGTGTTTGTTTGGTTTGGTTGGGTTTTTTTTGTTTTGTTTTTGTTTTTTTAAAGAGAGAAGTTAGAAACTGGGCGCTATGGAAGGGGCTTTTTAAGGATAATTTTCTCCGGAGAAGTTCAGGAACTCCAAACATACACAGGGATATCCTGCTCAGGACAAGGCTCAGCGTTAAAAAAACACAGCCTAAACAAAAAACGTGGGACTACTCCCCTGCTCCAGCTCCGCCGCTCGGCGAAGGATGGGCAGGAAATTACCAGCAGTGGCATGGGGGCTGCTGCCAAGAGGCAGCGTGGAAACAAAAGACCCTCTATTGTGTAGGAAAAAAACCTGACATCCATCCCCTCTGCTGTACTCTGAACTCCTGTAAACCTCTCCTGTGAGATATGATTTGTGAGAGCCCTCTGCGCTTCCAGTGCCCTGCCTTTCCCACCACCCCCCCTTCCCCGCACAGGCAAAGCGGGATCTGCAGCCACCCCGAGCTCCCTACCCACGCCAGCCTTCCAAAGCCTTCGTCTCGCCTTCCTCCTCCTCCACCAGCCACCCCACGAATCGCTAGTAAGAAAGCAAATGAGGTATTTGCCCTCCCCGAGAGGCAACAGCAGCCCCCGAATGCACAAAGGGCTGAAGGGGCTCAATCTTCGTTATCCAGCTGGTCCGTCCTCAGTGTAAAACAGGGAGCTTTTTCAGCAAAACAGTAATATTTGATATTTCTGCGTTTCTTTTCGAAGCCTCACCCTGTAATTGACTAACGGGGGTCACTCTCAATTAATTACATTTAAGGAATCCAAGATGCAGAGCAACACTCCCTCCCCCGAATTATGTCCTTTGGTTACTTAAATAGGTGCAAGTAGAGGGATGGGAGAGGGAACAAGTCGGTAAAGTATCAGCTGTGGAAGTTTGTTGGGAACTTTCCAAAACCCTACATCTGCTTGGCAACAGCTCAGAAAGGGATATGGTTACTCTTTTAACAGTAACACAGCTTTCCCAGGCTACAATATATGAAAAACAGCTTACCCCCAAGCAGAGAAGGGCCAAGCCAGAGCTGCAACCTGCCCCCACCCGGCCCCGGCCCGCTTCCCCTGGCCCCACCGTGAGACCCCATCACCTCCTCAGAGCTGGGGAACAGGGCAAACGCCATCCTTTGATACAGGGGGGTCAGCTGTGTGAGCCCCCCCAAGCCCCCAGGCACCCTGGAGGGGGGAGGCTGCGCTGCCATCAACATCTCGAGGTCCCTCCTGGAGAGGGGGCTCCAGCTCCAACTTTTTTTGGGGGGGGGGGGGGGGGGAGGCAACACGGCACAGCTCCCATCGGCCTAAGCATTCGCTCACCACAAACAACACATCTAAAGGCACTGGGTTTAATTATAGCATTAATTGATCTCTCGTTTGTTTGTTTGTTTATTTATTTATTTATTTCCAGCTGCTAATTAGGGAGATAAATATCTCAGTTGCTTTAGGAGCGGTAGAAGACTTTTGCTAGCGTGGAGGTACTTCTGCAGCGGGAAGCAGAGGTGGACAGAGCAGGAGAGCAAGCGTTTTGCAAAGAGAAGGAACGATTTGCCGCAGTTGGGTGCATTTTTTGTATTTTAATTCGCCCCGTTTTAGTCCAAAACAAAAAGAAAGAAAAACTTCCCGCGGCCCATTTTGCGATTAGAGGGCAGGGACACATTTAGGAAGATTTAGTGCCTCCGGCAGGTCAGGAAAACACGTGAAAAAAAAAAAAGTCAAGAAGTAAAAACAATAGTGTAAGAGCAAGGGGGAGTGTGTTTGGCGTGTGATAAGACACCTCTCCACGGCGAAGGGAGCGGGACACGGCTGTCCCGGCCCTCCCACACCCGCAGGGGTCCGCAGGGAGCATCCCGGCGCCCCAAGCCCAGCCTGGAAGGCGGTGGGCTCGGCAGGCTGCCCTGGCTCCTGGGAAGCTGGGGATCTTTGCCGGAGCGGAGGAAACACGCGTCTAAAATGTAGTTTTTTACAACTAGGGGAAAGTTCCCGCAGCGGCAGGACGCGCGGCTGGCACTGCCGAGTGTGACCCATTTCTACAATAATTACAGCCCGAGTCACAGACCTGTTAAGACCCAATTAACAAAAACGCTGTGCATCAGTGATGCATGTTTTGTCCAGAACTTTTAATTCCACAGTTTTTCCAAGTAAATTCTCTCTCTTTATTTTCTAGTCATTAAATCCCCTCCCCTGGGTGTGAGCGGTTGCCTTCCCATTGTGTTGCGAAAGGGTTAGCGGGCCAAGAAGTCAGAAGGAAAAGGGTGTCATTACTTGTTGCCACTTTGCGGTGGGGAAAAATAAAATAAAATTTAAAAATAAACTCTTTGCTGCTCCCAAAGCCAGGGTGAAGCCCTGTGGATGCCCTGGGCTGGGG
>VZTM01000016.1:5140-35985 GCA_013400555.1 Jacana jacana | reverse complement strand
AGGGTGATGGCAGGAGGGGGCTGGCCTTTGCAGAGGAGAGGAGGCAGCGGAGAGGATTTTATTTGGCAGATGGGTGCAGCTATTGAGCTCATGCAGTAGTGGGTTTTTGGCTGCCCGAGTGGGTAGCCTGTTGTTTACTGTTTATGGATTTGTCAGTTTTAATTATTGTGAAGTGCCCAGATGCTCTGGCGACCAGCGCCATAAGCATTTAGGGAGCACATCTATAACCAAACGCACTTGAAAACATCTCCGCTTCCTTCCCCGTCCCTCTCCTCCCGGGGTACCCCACGGCACAAACCGCCGGCTCATCCTCGGGGCGGCGTGGGGATGCTCCGAGCGGTCCAGGGCTCTCCCACATCCTCCCACTCAGAGCTCCGGCTCCATCCCAGCCATCCCCACAGCCAACACGGGCTGTCGATAACAGAGGGGCCCCCCTTTTTTACCCCCCCGGCGCCACGTTTTGCTGCTCCAAACCCCCCACCGCAGCCCCCGGGCGTGCAAATCTGGAAGCAGATCTGCTTCCTTGCACCTTTTTTTTTTAACTTTTTTTTTTTTTTACCATGCATCTTTTTAAGGTTATTGGCCTCTGTTTTATATAACGAGGTTACGTGCATGGCAAATAGTATAAATGTATCCCAGACGCGGCCGTTTAGGAATGCTCCCCCCCCGGTTACAGATGTACTTTTCATCTGCGGGAGTGGGGCTGCGAGTGGCCGTCTCCAAGCGCTCAATAGCCCGCTTTTTCCTGACTCCATTGTAATCCATATTCCTCCTCCCTTATGCGAAACGCTTCGCTAGATAAATTCCACTGTATTTCAGAAAGTTTTCCACAGCTCCCTAAGTGTTTCCATATGACACCCCGCTCTACAGGTAACTTGAGTTAAAGCCATTCCTTCAGCAAAAACTCCCTGTAAAATTTTCCACTATCTCAGCAGTACTCTATGTGCTGTCATTAAAGCAGAGCACATATATTTCTGAGCAGGGTTTGCAGCGATGTCAGATTGCTCGCTGAGTCCCAATTAGGTGGGTTTTTTCATAGATATATATATATTTCTTTATTTTTATTTAAAAAAAAAAGCACTACAAAACCCAACCACCATACAAACAACTTCCTCGCTCAGGTCTTTTCGCCTGCTCATTTCCCGAGTTCCTTTTTAAGGGGGGGAAGATGCAGCTTTCTAAGCCGTGCAGGCTCGGAGCGGGGTGGATAATGCCAGCCTTGTTCCTGCTGCCTTTTCACTCTGTTTTTTTTAACTCCTTTTTTTTTTTTTCTTTTTTTTTTTTTTCTTTTTTTTTCCCACCCATTTCCCCAGGAACGGCAGCGAAACCCTAAATTGCAAACACCTGCTCCATACATCATCCTCGGGGCCTGGCAAGGCCGAAAAGGGTGGCGATGCTCGACGTTCCCCGACGGGGAACTTCTCCCCAAAACCCTTGAACCCCGTTTCCCAAGGAGGGCAGCACCTCCTCGGGAAACCAAAAGAGTTTAATTCACCCAAGAGTTTAATTCGCAAACGCTCTCTGTGCCGAAAGAGTCGCTCATGTTCTCCAGGAAGCCCTTGGCAGGGATGGAGAATCTCTAAAGCAAAGGGGAAGGGAAAAAAAAAACACCCCAAACCAACCAACCAAAAAAAAAAAGTGTAATTTTGGAGCAAAAAGCCCAAAGAATGGAGGAAAAAAACCCGAGTTGTGTAAACAGGATCGCAGTGCCCCTGTGCACGCGGCGACTGCGGAACATCTGGCTGGATTCTGGAGAGACAGAGAGAGGGAATCCAAGATGGCAGGAAAGATTAATTATTTTGTAACTTACTCTGGTTTCAATGAACTTTTCTCTGGTTATAATCACTGTTTTAAAGCGGCACGTGGGATGCACGCTGGGCAGTGGTAAGCTGAGGTGGGGTGCTCCGTCTTTGGGAATGACAGAAGCAATCAGCCAGAAACCCCACTCGTAACCGTCCCGCAGAGCCCGTTACGCTGGAAGAGCTGTTTTGCCACTGGTTTAATTAATAAGCTGTATTACTGGTTAATTTTATACCGCTCTGAACTTTTGTCAAGGCAAAATGGTTAATTTTAGAGCGAGTGGATTTGAGGCAGCAGAAATAATGAACAGACAACTTTTTTTAAAGGTATGGGCTCGCAGCTTCACTTCGCTTCGATTAGACCCCACATTTTTATTACACAAATAATGTCCATTATTGATAGACTCCTTTACAGACAAAGAGTCTCCCCTGTCTTCAAACTGCTTTTTAAAAAGCTGTTAAATACCCTGCTCCCATCCCAGGGTTTAACACATGCAAATACACCTCTAAACAGTTTTAATTCTCTTTTTCCACACCACCACCACCACTCCCCCCCCTCCCCAATCTATCTCCCTGCTTTCCAGATGGACCACCAGCTTCCCACCATTGCCAGCAACAGCTTGTGTATTGTTTGTTTAAAACAAAGATGACGCATTAAATATCATATCCGACGCGCGGAGAGGGGTTAAAGGATAATGCCCTTCGAGGCGAGAGGCCGTGCTGAGCCAGCCTCAGCCATCCTTGGGCAGGTTGGTACATGCCAAGGGAGATGGGATTTGGCCACCCTCTGCCGTTTAGGGAAGGCGCTTCCCTCCCCGCACCCAGGATCCCCGGCCTCCAGAGAGAGTTAAACTTGTGCGAACACTCTCCAAATTATACAGGCTAACCAACAATTATGTCATTTCATTCAAACATTCATTCACCCGTCATGTGCCCCCGATTAAACAGTAACACTTTTGTTTGAAACGTTCTGCTGAAATTAGCAGACCAGAATTGCCTTCACCTATATTTAAGCCCTCGGCCCCGCGCCCAACGTAGCCTCGCCTGAACCCAGACGGGTTTAGGCAAGAGTTTAGCACTTCTATAGGGATCGAACCCCTCCTTTTGTAAGCTGCCCCCGTGTACGTGACTATTAGGTTTCGTGCTGGTGGCAACAGCTCTGCACAGATATGCTTCACGGGGGTACGGAGCTGCTAAGAATTAAAGGGAAAATGATGAATGTGAGAAGAATTTATCCATCTGAAAAAAAGCACCACGTTGAGGTTTACCCTTACTTATAGCCTCCCCCCCCCCCAAAAAAAAGCAGTTTTCCAGCTTTCCATAAAAGAAAAACAATGCACAAAAGCTGTGGCTTGGCCAGTGTGCTGCGGTGATACGGACTCCAAAAAAGCAAAATCTGAGTTTTGGGCTGGCAAGCTTTTTACCCCTTCTTTCTTTAAGGAAGGTGATCCGGGACGCAAGCTGGATTTTAATCATCATATTTTGCTTGAAAGCATAGGAACTGTACCAAGACCAGCCCTCTCCTTGTCCATAATCTCTCCCACCCGTGGGATACGGGCAGCCCGGCACCCCTCGCCCCGGGGACAAAACGCCACAGAAGAGAACGGAGCTCCAGGATGCCCAAGGCTGGCAATAATGCTAAAATCTGTAGTGCTACCAACATCTCCAAGATGCCAGTTTGCTGCCATCAGCTTTGTGTGACAGGAGAGAATAGCAGGCAGATTGCGTATCTAATGAGCCACACATATTGAAAATCCACAGCAATCTCTGGAATACATGTGGATTTGTCTAAAACTCTAAAATATGGCCTGGATGGTGTCCTGACTGCCAAAACCACAATGAATTCACTGTTACTGTCACTAATCTCCATGTATGTTACATATGGTTGACATTTTTCTTTAACTCTCATATTTTTTGCATGTGTGCGTATATAAATAGGGTAAGAGGGAGGCTAGGAGCAGGCAGACAAACAAACAACCGGCTGCCATGCACAACGTTCCCATTAGGCACTGGAAAATTAGTCCAAAGTGCGTTAGACAAATCTGCAGAGCCCCAAACAGCCCCTTTTCAAGCGTAGGTGAAGTCTAGGTCCGCCCTGGGAACCCAGACGTGCCTCCCCCAGCCTTCAGGTTCAAGCCTTCAGCCCGAGGTCAGAAGGGCTGCTCCCCAGTCCTGCGGAATCCAGTGGGAATCTCCAGGCGTTTCAGTGCGACACGGGGCACTTCACGCACTTTGGGTGTTCCACTGGGTCATTTATCTAGAATATTTAATTCATGCCCCATCTTAAAGGATTTGATACTCCTACGATATAGGTTGCCTTGACCGCCCGATTGGAATATGAACCTTTCCAGAAGGGGGAATGAACCCTCTTTTATTAGCAACACAATATTACATGGCGTGCTGGCAGAAAAGTTGTATGTGAACTAAGAAATAATATTTCATGCATTCCTTCTACTTTCTAGGCAAATGTATGCCAGATTTTATTCCACTGCAGCGTTAGGAGCGGCACTGCTTATATCTGTTTCAGTGCACTTCTACTAAACAGTAGGTCAGCTGAAAACTTTGTTTACCGCCTGAGGAGAAGCAAATAGTAGTCATGCATGGCTGGCAGGGGCTTGTGATATGATATATTCACTGCTGTTATATGGCTCATCATATAATTTAAGTCTACTGTAAACAGTCTATTTATGATACACATCCCTTTTGGACATGCAAATTCCTTGGCTTGTGAGAATAGCATTACGGCTATGGGTTTGTTCCTCCTACCAAGCGGCACTCACCGTTGGTAAGTGTCAATAATGAAGTGAGTATGGTTTCCAAAGAGGAGAAGACCTCTCTTAATTTTCACTTTAAACATACTTAACAAAACCTCAAGCTAGGTATTTCTTTGATGGTTATTTCCCAGGAGATCCACTTGCTCCTCCTGCCTTTGTTTCAAGTCTGGCTGTTCCTAACAGGCTGTTCTCTTTGGACATCCTATAGCAATTTGCTTTTCTTCTCTATCAAAGCTATAACCTCTCTGATGATGTTGTGGGGACGGTACCCACAGCAAAACAAGGATATCAGCAGCTCTAAGGGAACACAGAAAATGCCATGGTCAAGGGCTATCGGGCTGAGTGAGAAATTTTGCAGTCAAGAAAAAGCAGCCAGTCCCACCCCACCGAGGTCCCCAGGACTGTCTCACCAGAGACCTCCCTTCTTGAGTTTCTTTCTTGCATCATATCATGGCTATGACAGCTCACACCTCTATTTTGGGAAGAGCAACCCCTGAGCACCGCTACCCTGATGACACCCAATGCTGAGTACAAGCCCACTCTTCCTAGTCTGTATGAGAAACCATTCACGGCTTTCATTTGCCTCCTTTATATTTGCCACTGAGATTTTAGAGAAGCAGCCATGCATCCATGGTATGGACCCAGAAGCAACCCCCTGGTTGTGTGCTGCACCTCATTTCGAATAATGAGACTGCAAGTACATCTGCCAAAGCCAAAGTTACTGGCCTTTATCACTGGTCTTTTTTTTTTTAACTTTTCAAAGCTCAAGAAGAGCTCTTGGTTGTCTAAAGCCAACACTTCTCATAAAAAGTCACGTGGTGACTTTCCATGCACGTGCCAGGGGAGAGCAAATCTCAGAGTGTTGGGAGAGCAAATCTCAGTGTTGGGTCCTACCACTCACTCCTCAAAAATTATCCTTCCCTGCCATTTAACAGACTTCCTTTCTAAAGGGATGTGTCGGCAGGAAAAGGCATTGGAAATATCTGAGGGTTTTGCAGGTGCGTGTGGACACGCGGGCAGGAATGGCCCCAGCCCTGTCCGTCAGAGAAAGCGCTGCCGTTTTCTTGAGAACAAGGACAGCATTATCCCAGGCACAATGTCAGGCTGAGTGGATGGGCAGCAGGGGATTGGGTGTCATCTACTTTCCTTTTTGAATATACAGGACAGTTTTCTAGTTCACTACGTTTAAATAAGTTCCTACATCACTGTTACATCTGGTAAATGTCTTCTACAAGCCAAGAATGACAGCAGTGGTGGTACCATCAAATATCTGTGCTGTGGCTGGATGGGGCACTGCACAAACACACAGTCTCCATGTTCTGGAAGCTTTAATATCTTAAGCAGAGCAACGGAAGGAAAGAAAGAGCGGCGCTCCCACTTTTATTCCTGAGTAGAGAAGCAGTTAAACAGTTTGCCGAAGGCCACAAAGAAAGGCTGTGGCAGAGCTGGAAAGGGACCCAACCTCTGCACATTTCCAGCCACGTGCTCTAACCAGTCCAGTGCTCTCTCCTAGCGAAGATTACCATATTCAATACTTCCCTAAGTACTTTTGAATAATTGTAACCACCACTTACTTTCATCTGAGTGGCTGCGAAAAGCTACATCATCCCTCGGTTTAATTTCTTTCCCCAAGAAGAATTGCATTTGAAAAGAACACGAGGCAAGCCTGAACCTGCTAATTACACTACAGCACCAGGATGGAAAAAAGTCATATAAAGGTATTCCTGACGTTATATATGCTCATGTCAGTCAGGCTTTCTAAAGAGGCGGAAAAAAAAATGACTGCAACTTGTTCAAAGTAGACCTTACAAAAACACAGCTGGTCTTTGGCTAGTGGTAGGTATTTTGTGGCCATTTCATGACTACAATGGTGGTTAAAATCTGTCACAGTGGAGGTACAGTAGGAGCTTTCTTGTTCTTCACGGGATTGGGCTTATCTTCCAGAAAGTGAGCTAAGAGAAAGGTGTAAAGAAGGGATGGGTGTGAGAGCCAGGTACCTCCAATGGCTTCTTGGCGATCACACCACTTGATCAGCAGTGATGCAGAGAAATACACGCATGTCCTGTGCGAGGCTACATGCAAAACAAACAAAAAAAAAGAAGGAAAAAAAGACCCATAATGCATTTTCATTTTGCAGAGCCTTAATTGTAATAAACTCACTCAAAACTTGCTCCCTTCTCCCCATCCGTGCTGGGAGCGGGCAGCAGAACAGATTTCATCAGCCAGAAAAAAAGGGGTTGCGTTCAGCAGCCTTCACCGGCCCGTATGTTCAAAAGCCCAAAGCCCAACGCTCACAGACAACCCACAGTATTCATTAAATATCAGCAAAAAAATAATGATGGCAGGTATATGCGTAATTTGTATCATTTAATGCCACGCAATTCATGCCAAATAACAAAGAAGAGTATCGTTTGATGCCAGTTCTTCTGATTAATGTGATCAGGCTTTATGTTTCTTTGGAGCTTCTCCTAGTGAAGGGCAAGCAGAAATTCCTCGCGTCCCCCACTCCCACTAAACACTTCCCAGCTCTGCTCTACTTTCTAGCCCTTTCCCTAGTAGTGCACATCATTCATTTTGCTGAGCAACTGCATTCACTTCTATTAGGCAGCTATTAATTACCTAGCCCTAATGGCAAGGTGACAGTGCATCGCTCCGCCATCAAGAAGAGCAGATCGGAAAGTTCATGAAGAACCGGGTTTTGAATAAAAATGAGGTTTTATATATCTGTGTCTTCTCCTCCTTGAGTGAACTGCGTATGGCACGAAGGACCCCCGCGCTGAAATGGCCGGGGCAGGGCTGGGATGGGAGGGCCGGTCCCGGGCCATTCGGGATGGCTGAAGGAATTGCTCTCTATGCTGCCTGACCCGCACAGCTGGAGGAGGATTGCTGTTGACAGGCATCCCAGGGAGAAGGGGAATAAGAAACCAAGAGGCAAGGAAACCCGAAGGTCCTCTGGAAATGAAGGGAGGAAGCAGACTATCCTCTTCTCGTCACATTCGGAGACAGATGTTCTCAATATCCCCAGCTCCGAAGGGTAGGAAGTGGTGAGCACAACTTGAGGAGCTTGGGTACTCTTGGCAAACAGCACCGGGTTTGGTTGAGGTTTTTTTTTAACTTTCTGAGGGACTAAAATGAATAGTGGTTTTAGTGGCATTCAAATCTGTCCATGGCATCTTCCTATCTGCTTGAGGAATCTGCTTCCTCCCAGTGCCCGGGAGGAAGAGCCCAGCCGAAGGAGGAGCAGAGGGTTGGTCTCGCAACCCAGCTCTGGACAAAGCTCTCTGAAAGAAGACTTTCCAAAAACCCACACCTCAGACTGAGCCCTTACACATTCCCCGAGCAGATGTTACAGGGACCGACAGACTCGCGCGCCTCTATTCATCCCCTACAAGCACTTTCCTCTTTAAAGGCATCTGGGGTCTGCTCTGCCATCGCCGTGCGGGGATTTATGTACGTTGTTCCCATTAGCGTTAATGGTAGTTTAGACACATAGAGCAATTTCTCTCACACTTCAGGAAGAGAACAGAGCCTTATGGATGAAAAGTTTGCTATTAAGGATTCTTAATACAATGGAAACATTCTGTCTCTTTTAATTGTAATTTACTTCTAAGTGTAACCGCTCTGGGTTGGGAAAACCAGGATTCAGTCCAATTCAATTATGCAATTCTTGCCACCTGGTAAGCCTTGTTATTTTATAAAGAGTACTGTAGTAGAACTGGCAGATTCATTCATGTTCAGAGCGTAAGCGCCGTACACTGTGTAATCACCGGCTCATAAAAAAGAGCGCGGTGCGAAAGTCAACCGCTCAATTATAACGCAATCTTAAAAAAGGAATATGCAAAACAGGGAGGTGAGAATCGTCTTTGGTTCAGCTGGTTCACCGTTATAACTCTGCTGTGAGCATTGCTTTTTTGAGGCTCAACCTCAACTTAAAACTGAGCCCAACCCTTGCCCGGCGTGGTGCGATCCATCAAGACCTCCCTGCGGCCACCAGTGGATAATCCCCATCCAACAGGGCGCCAAGGGGGCACGGGATGCTCCATCGTGGAGATGCAGGAAGGCTTTTACTGGGTTTATGCATGTTCACTCTGAGTTAGCTAAGGAAGCTGCAACAAGATAATACAGGAAAATCACTCTCTGTGAGGGGGGTGAGACACTGGAACAAGTTGCCCAAAGAAGTTGGTGAAGCCTCATCCCTGGGACTGTTCAAGGCCAGGCTGGATGGGGCTTGAACAAACTGGTTTGGTGGGAGGGAGGTGCCCCTTCCCATGGCAGGGGGGTTGGAACTTGATGATCTTTAAGGTCCCTTCCCATTCTAACCTATGATTCTATAAAAGATGGCCCCAGCCAGATGACCGGGAACGCTTTTGTTAGCCCTGGCACACAGGCACCTGACAGACAATCAAAAACCCTGTGCTACCCTCTGTCCCCACAGGCTTATGACCTTCTCTCTCCACGTCCTGTCCCTGCTAAACACCCCAAGCATCACTACCAGTATCCACGACTCACATAGTGCCCTGCACAGACACAGCAGCAGAGGCACATGAAAGGTGGGGTTTTTTTGCAGCAAACAGGTATAGGAAAGCAGTGGAACTAGCCGGTGGAAGAGTTTTACTCTCCCCAGGAAGTGTCTGAAGGAAAAACTCCCTTTGCCTTCAGCAGCTTTGGCCTAAGCCCTGTCAATCCTCCTTGCCCACAGCAGGCAGTGACCAGGAGTCAGTTCAAAGGAGACGGATCAGAGTGCAGGACCAGAATCTATCCACAAGCACAGGAAGCATCTCTAAACCAATGCCCCAAAACTGTAACTGGAAGCTCTCTGCCCATCATCGCTATTGTCACTGGTGTCATTCAGCTTCTTTACACCATTTTACAAATTCTCAGTCCCAGGAGGAAAGATTTCAGCCTATTCTGGATGTGATCTCTTCCCCAGTTCCCGTCATGGATGGGGTTTGCCTGTGGGTGTGCAAAGGAGAGGGACGAGGGACACCAGAACTGGGCTTCACCAACTCCAGACACACTCCACGGACTCCCCACCTGACAGCTCTGCACCTCCAACAGCAAGAGCAGGATGTTTTGAAATCCTGCACCTTGCAAATAGGAGAAGCACAGCCCGATCATAAAAATGTAAAGTATTAATTAATAATATAACTTCAGTTTGTATTCGAGCTCCGACATAATGAACCTGCCAATTTTGATTGCAAAGTGAAAACTCATCTCTTTATTTTGGACAAATAGGGTTAAGCTTCTTAAGCAAGTCTTTGTTGTTTTGACTTCAACAATTTATGCAAATGAGATGTTAATTAGGGTAATTGTAACTTAAATTATGCTTGTGTAAACCTCTCCATTGGTAGGAAAGTGTGGGAATCCAGACAACTGGTATTTAAAGCAGCTGTACTAACTCACTTCTGAAAGCAAAGCATACCAAGATCACTTTCATGTCTTTACAATTTGTTTTTATGAGGTGATAACATTTTTACAAATACCATCATTTTTGCTTTTTTATATTGTAAGTGACAGTCTGACATTTTACAACTGGCTTATTGAAAACAAGAATTGAGCACTCTCTCTGTAACGGACATTAACTGCTCAATAGAGATTCACATGCTAATGAGGTGAGAGGGGCTCCAGAAAGTTTTGATAAATGCGACACACACTCTAACTAGCAGTGAATGTGAGTTGACAAAGAACATCTACACCAGGGTTCAATAAAATGTAACCCTTTAAATTAATCATACTGGCAGTATTTAATAGAATGCACAACAATCTCTTTTCTGATGGCTATAAAGCAGAAGAAATGCAACGTCTCGACAAATGAAAGTTCCCACATTTCCCTCTTCACACTGCTACTTCCATTCGAACTTCTACAATTGTTAAAAAAAGGTAGTTACTGTAAATAACAAAGTAGGAGGTTTAATTGTTTCCTTCTTTTAAAGCAGGATGCTTTTCTTCACATTTATTTGTCTGGATTCCATTGAGCAAATACCCTGACCCGAAAGATTGATCATAAAAAGCATCACCGCTTGCGCTCGGAAGGAAATTTAAGGCTATCATATAGCAAAGAGAGGCTTAAACAACCAGTTTTCTGCCGGGCCTTTTTTCAGCCCAACTTGGTGATTATTTCTTTTTTCCTTTCACTAAATATAGCTTGAAGGAAAACACACTGCAGCGTTTAATCAGAAGCAGAAAGTGAAGTTCAGGGGCTTCCTTCACACCACACTCCCCTGGCTTTGCCGAGGTTCGCTCCAACGAGAGGCAAAACTACAACTTGAGCTCCCACATCCAAGGGGGGAAGGTGCAAAATTGTTCATCCCCCTGGCCTTATATGTTTTATTTTCCCCCTCCTGCCAGTCCTGACCTGATGACACCGACTGTTAGGCATGAGCTCGTGAGAGCCCAGGAAAGAAAAACCTATCGGAAGGCCGGTCACAGCGCCCTTGCCTCCCCGCGTTCCGTTAAGGCGTTATTTTCTTCCTTAAAGTGACAATCCCCGATACCCTTTTTGGGTTTAGCCCGTTTTAATCTTGGCAGGGAGTGTAAATCTGCGTGCACAGCAGCGCTGCAGGCTTGCTGGCTGTCAACATTTTGCCTCCGCCAATGCTTGAGAGGTATTCCTGTCATTTCGCCGGGGTAGGAGACTTCTCTGTCTGACATACCAGAAAAAAAACCAAACCAACAAAAAACAAAACAAAACAAAACAAAACCCCAAAACACTCCCCAAGTAGTGGGCTATGCCAAAACCCTGGCAAATGCACCCTGCATTTCACTGCGTTTCAAGCCGTTTGGGTAATTCAGGCTTGCTCTGGCAGCAAGGGGCTGCATGCAACACGAGGAGCCTGTCGCAAGGCAACCTCACAGGCAGAAAAAGGAAAATAGCCACGAATAAACACCCCCCCCAAAAAAAAAAACCCAAATCCCAAACCATCCCCCACTCCTTTCCCCCTTTCCCCATCGCTTTTGGACTTTACGAGCTTATTCCAGCACATTTTACAGCGCTGGGCAGCCCCACTGAGCCTGCCCATCCGAGCGTGTGTCCGTGCTCCCCGCGAGGTGTCGGGGGCTGCTCGGCTTCTCTCCCTGCAGAAACCCTGAGTCTGGGGAAAGGAAAAGAAGAAGAAAAAAAAAAGAATTACCAAAAAAAAAAACCCCAACCCCGAGCAAGTGGAGAGAGGAAGGCGTGCTGCAGCTCAGAAATGGCCATTTAGCCAAATTGCATACCTGTGCTGTGTCAGCTATATGGTAGATTCATCTCATTCCATTGGTCTAATGGATAGCAATTGAATTTAATTAGCAAAACTACTTTGACTTAGTCTCATACTGTGCTGAATGTAATGAAATCTTTCTCCTCTCTCTCTCTCTCTCCTCCTTTTTTTTTTTTCTCCCCTCAAATAAAGAATGTCCTTAACTGCATTCCACCGTTAGAATATTAAAAGCTATATATGTTACTCCTAAGGACAGAGTACAGCCATCCCCTTTCACAGGCTTTAGATTTAGTTATTGTATTACATAACATAAAATAATTAAAAAGATACTTCGATAGTTACACACAGTATAAATTCAATTACCGCGATGTCTCCATTAAAAGCACTTTTATAGTATGAATAAAATGCAAATCCTCTTTATGGATCAATACCAGAAACATAATTCTAGGCTTCATCCTGAGAAGGAAGTTAGCCTTAATAAATCACCCTCTTAGGTTAAAAAAAAAGTTTGAAAGCTACGTATTTGAAGGCGATTCTCTAGAGCAGACACGATGCTTCTGTTTCTTCTGGGCTCGTTATTCTTTTAGCAGCGGGGTTCAGGGACTGTGCCTCCTGGTTTTGCACAGACCCTGCAAAAGAGAAGGATGCCCAGGAGGAGAAAAGCCGGGCAGCAGCTCTGCCTGGATTTACTGCAACACCCCCGATCCGGCGGGGAGAAGTTCGCCCTGATCCATCCTATCCTGTGTCCATCCGTGTGTGTCCCCCCCCAAAATAAAGTGTAAAGAAACTCCTCGGGATGGGGTTTGGAGGGAATATTGCTACCCAGCCTGACTTTTGCCTGGCCAGGCACAGCGAGACAAGTTCCTATGATTGATTATCGTGGTATCTCTGTATCTCTGACTTTGAACCATAACCTTTTTTTGCACACAATGACAGTTGGGACCTACCATTTGCCATCTGTAGAGATGGTGGGGGAGAAAAAGGACTTCGCTTACATTAATCAACCAATTAAGAACAGAGTTAAACAAAACACTAAAGCATAATAAAAAACCTGACTGCTTAAGAGCTTTCTACTTTTAATAGTTGCCTTCCTGTAGCCTGCTGATGGGAGCAGAACCGCTCTGCCCAGCCCATGACGGGGATGGGTCTCTGGGGCTGAACGCTACCCGATCTGAAATGAAGCTGCAGGTCCTCTGGTCTGGGCAGGACCGAGTCCCCTACAGTGAACAAAAAAAATATGAAAATAATACAAAAGTTTGGAACAAAAGTTGTAAATCACAGCCCTACAAGGTGGCCAGGCTCTCCCGTCAGCTGCCATCATGAGAATTATATTTGTGAGCGTAAAATTAGTAACTAATCAAAGACACAAATCATCGCTTCAGTAAGAATTAACCTTTTCTTTCAAAGCTTGGGGCAGTATGGAGGGACACCACATATTCTGCTGCTGCCCCCTCCCTCGCAGTCAGCAGCACATCCCAAAGGAGAGACCGGAATAGCAGCTGAATAATGCAGGGTAGACTCTGCTTCCAGCCGCCCCGATGAGGGTCTGGAGACCCACGCACTCGGCCCGAGCAACTCGGAGACAAACTCTGCTCTCAGGGAAAGATGGGTAAAACCACTTTTGTGCAAGCTGGCAGAGAAATCTGGCTTCCTATCGCTGGGTTTGGTAAGCCTTGCGGCAAGGCATGCCCTGCACTGCAGAGAAGGAGGAGGGAGACCTCTGAAACCCACCCGCATTTGTGTCTCCAGCTGACCAGGCTGTGTTGTCGGTGGCTGCTGGCAAGGCCAGGACTGAAGTGGGACTGACTGGTACCACCAAGAGGTACCGAAACATCATCTCACACAGCTGCTTGCTTCTGCCTCAGGGATACCCACCAGTGCAACTTTTAGAAGACCTCTTGGATTTCCCTACGCTAGGGAACCTTCTAAGAGGGCATGTAATCACACTGATAAAAAATAAAACATTTACTAGAAGGAATCATCTGTGATGCAAGGCAGCTCATACGTGCCCAAATATTGCTAAATTGCCCCTTTGCCATGACCCACAAAAGAAAGGGACTGTTTGCTTTCTAAGAGGTGAAGCGTATTTATGACCAAGGTGAACAAAAAGACCCCTGCAAACTCCTCAAGATCTGGTCAGCCAGGAAAACATACGATGTTAACTGCAATTAGTATGTTTTTTGCGATATTTAATAATAGAAATCTGGACCAAATTTGTAGAGGTTGGCCAAAGTGGCCCCTGCATCCCAGAGCTGTGTGCCTCTTTGTCTATTGTTCTTTTAATACATTGCATCTGTAAAAAAAAAACAAACAAAACCCAAACCAAACAACACCTTGCAATCTACTTTGTACAATTACCGCCCTGGAGTCCCAAGCAATCTATCAAGTTGTCATGCATTTTCTTCACATTAAACCTTTTTTAAAAAAATCTTCTTTCTCTTTTTCTACATTTCAAGAAAATGCAGAAGAAAATTTACCTGGCCAAAAAAGAAAAAAAAAAAAAGGTGCAGTGAAACACATCATTCATCAAGTCTGGTAACGAGAGGCGTTGAGGATACCGTGTCAGGAGAGCAAATAGTCCCCGAGGTGGTGTGTGAAAGTTTTGGAAGGTTTGTAAACCAACAAAACTCAGAGTGTCGATAAACCTGCAAGCAACAGGGCTTTGGAAAAATCCCCTCAGGTTTTTCTTATGGGGGTTTGCTGAACCCCCTTCTTGCAGCACTTGAAGCCATCCCCGAAACGGGGTGCTGAGGTTACCAGTGGCCCGTGTCCCCTGAGGGAAGGACAATGACAGAGCCAGGGCTCACCAGGTGGCCAGACACTGGGCTGGGTTGCGGAAAAGTGCAGCATTACTGAAGGCTACTTATTATTAAGGAAAGTGCTTTTATCTATTGATGGTGCCTAGAAACAGGAACACGAAGCAACGGGTGGGTGAGAGGGAAGGTGAAGGGAAACCGGGAATTATTTCAGCCGGAAACTGGATGAAATATCAGAGGGGGATTATTTTGCCTGTTAGCTCAAAAACTCTCCACGTTGAGGTTTGCAGCATTTGAGGGACTATTGCTACTTTAGAGCAGTGTGCAGAAATGCACAGATTTGGCCTTAATTTCCATGAGCCCCCGATAAATGAGCTCCACGGTAAAGGATGTGATAAAGCTCTGCTAAGGATGGGAAGATGGGGATCCCTCTCCTATGAGCTGCAGGGCAAAATTTTATCTCTGACTCTTCCTTCCTCCCTCCCTCTTTCCTCCATTACCTCCTCCAAAAGATGCCTCTGTGGGGCCAGAGGAGTCCCTGCAATCCCAGGACCGCCAGTATCCCCAGATAGTGTAAGTCAGGCACTGGTCAGTGGATACCACCACCTTTGGGACCGTAAGATGATATAAAATAAAGGCAAAAAGCCAAATGATCTGCCTTCCACAGTTTCGAAATGCCGAAGCCTCACTCCCCGAACCCGGCTCGCGGCACCGGTCCCACTTCTTGCAAAACAAAGAAATCTCTTCAGGCTCCAGGAAATCCCACGTGTTACCATAACTAATCTGAGCTCAACTGCATTTGTGGTATTGTCAGGTCTTTAGGACGATCCCGTGCCATTCCCAACCCGGGCAAAACCATGCCCTTAATTATCTTCTTTAATAATTCCATGGTATGTGATTTATTAAACCGACTCCTTATTTGTAAACAAAATCAGAGCCACAAATGTGCGAAGATAGTCGCACTTCCTGGCTAAATAAGAGGCAGACAAAGAGCCCTAATGATGCACCAAAAACGCTAACCAAAAATGTACTCTTTAAAAAGATCACCAATTTAATGCTTTTTGTATTTCATTTATCAGCCATGTAGTCATCATTCCCCTCCCTACCACCATCTGTACACACTTTCCCAATAGACCATCACAGCTGTCCCGTTTCTCACACAAACAGTACCTTTTATATGCTTCCCAACTGTTTTTAATAACTGTTCTGTGCACGGCACTGTACTTCCTTTGTTTTCTTTTTTTTCTTCCCCCCCCCCCCCCCTTCTTTTTATATATTTTTTTTTTTTAAATACAAAGAAGAGATATAATGCAAACAAACAGGTCATCCCAGCAATCGGTATAGGAAGGCAATTAAAATGTTAAAGGCCTCCATGGCCACTGACCCGTCCTCGAGCCGCACCAGCGGCCCCGGCGCGGAGCTGGAAAGTTCCCTGGAGAAGTTGCTAAGGTAGAAGAAGCTCGTTCAAAAAAACCAACGTACATGAGCAAGGCTGTTTGAGAAATCCTTCACCCCTTTTAATGAGAGAATATTATTAATATTAGGCACTGCTTGTGCAACCAGAGAAAGTTTTCCGAGGCTTTCAAAGCACATGTACCAACTCAAAGGTATTGCTGCCCCGCGTTTCAGAATGTGTGGACAGAAAACATCCCGTTTTCCTGTCAAATTCTGACTCATTGCACTCTTTCCAAACATCCTGATTTAGCATTGCTGCTGCTCGTGCCTTCCCTACACCCACCTCTGCTGCCGGGACCCCGAGTTGGGCTGGACTGCAGGCCCTCACCGGCCCACAGAGGGGATGAAGGCACCGAGCAGTCAAAGATAACTCAGCCTCAAGCCACTTGCAAAGGGCAACAATCAGGGAGAGATCTAGCCAGGAACAGGGAGAAAAACAGGACTTTCTCAGCGACCCATCTTGTGGAAGACCTGCCCTACCAACAGGTCGTTCAGGAATTTTTCCCCACGGCATCCTTCAGCATGCCGGGATGGGATGGGATGGGATGGGATGGGATGGGGACCCTGCTTGTACCACCCTTGTCCCACCTGCAGATAGCTTCACCTCTGCTCACTGCTGAGATGCAGCTCACTTCTTTTTTTTATAAAAGAGTTTATTACTGAAGTCTGTGCACGTGGAATACGACTGATTCACTCTCAGCTCCCGCCTGAATTTTGACCTCCAGCTTTTGACCAGAAAGAGAAGCGATGTCTGTGTTTAAATTGGGCACCGAGTGTATTATTTTGCTTACGTATCACGCTCATGTATCCACATTACAAAGACCAGACACCCTGAAGATGCACTTTTGAGACATAAATGCGCATCCCCAAACAGCACTGAGTGTTTATAACGGCATCTGCCTAGGAAGAACCTAAAACCTAAAGCAGAGCTGCTGAAGCTGATGTCCTTCTTTACAGGAGAAAAAAAAGAAAAAAAAGAAAAACTAAACAAAACTGTGTGTCTTGACCACAAAAATCCCACTTCTCAGCTGACTGCCCTGTGTTTTTCCCAACTTTTCCAGCAATACCCATCCTACGCTCGCAAGGCTTCGGCCGCTGTCGAGGCTGATCCTCCCACAGCCAGACAAGCCGCTTGCAGAGCTTTCAAAGCAAACCATGCTGGATTTACTTACTTTCTAGCTGAGCCACAACTACTTTTTACTTTTTAAACAGGGAAACAAATGTAAATAGGTTTGTTGGCTATTTTTAATGAAGTCCTCAACGGCGTCAGGAAAAGTCCTCGTCCTCACACAATGAGAGCATTGCAGTGGCTATCCTCCCTAAAAAGGGATCCCAACAATAGCTGGGCTTTAGAAAAGCATCCCCATACAAAGAATTCATTCTTCTGATTTACTTGAAACTACATTGCCTTAAGAGAGACAAGAAAAAAAGAACTGAATTACATTTAAATTTTACCCTGAGTTTCTATCATCGTGCAGGGATTTGGCCGTTTTCTCCTGTATCAAACTAAAATGGTATCGGGTAAAGAGATCAGACAAAACTTCTAGGGAGTCTCTTTAGGATGAAATCTGACTGACAAGGTATTTCTACATTAAAATCTCCCATAAGTGTTCATCTTGACAATAAACATCGTGACTATCCAGCTTGTCTTTTGATACCTTTACAGGGGTTCATCCCTGTTCTTTCAGAGCATCACGAGGTATTTTGTAACAACACGTACTGGCTTTAAACACAGAATCACTCACTTAACCCGGCATGATGCTTATTAGGAAGCTCAGGCAGCTCGTTATCTGTACCTCACACACAAGACAAAACCCACAGACATGGAAAAATATGACGTGAAGGAGGGCATCCCAACACTTTGTGTTTAGTTTTCCTCCCTCCTTTCTCCTGAAGCCTCCCGTGGTCTGTGCCCAGCCCCTGCCCTCGCCCGGCAAACCTTCCCTTTGCCGAGGGCTCCGCATTAGGACCAGCCTAAGAGGGTTGTGTGGAGACGCTCTCCCTATGGAATATTTCCCTCAAGTTTGCATTTTGGACATAGTGATGATCCCCACAGTGGGTTTCCTGGGCTGAGGAACACTCCTGCTCTCCCATGGGGTGTTATTTAACGTGGGATGGCAGCAGCTGGGATGAGAAGGGAGATGTGCACACAGAGGACGGTGCAGAGCAGGTTTAGATGCTATGAACATGTTATTATGATGACAAATGTAGGAAACCAAGGAGCAGGAAAAACACTAGCTTTTTTATTGTGGTTGGGGCAAGGCACCCGGTGGCAGGTCCAGAGGATTTGCTGTCACCTGCAGCTCTCCTGGGCAATGCCACATTAGTTTTATGTCCTGTGAAAGGTGTGCTCCATCCCTACACACACCACAAGTCATGCCCAGAGCCCACGTATCACTGGTCAAGGCCTCAGGCAGCACAAATTCACTGGTGCCACCATCCAGCTTTCTGCAGCACCGGCGAAAGCTAGGGATGGACACGACCTCCCATGGAGTGTGTGTACCAGGTGTGTAAGATGGGCAGGAGAAACCTACTGACCGGTCCTCACCAGATAGCACTGAGGGCTTCCCACAGGTGTCCTGCTGGAGGAGACCTTGGTGACACACCCTCCTGTGATGTTTTTAAACAACCATTTTACCTCATTGAAAAACTTCATGGTGCTATGAGGTTTTATCTCCTCGACCAAAGAGCCACCAGGTACCACGCTCGCACCGACCACTCCAGCACAACCAGCTCAACTGGCCCAATAACCCAGCCTTGGACACCCACCAACCCCATGATAATTTTGTGCTTCACCACAGATATATCTCACCCCAAAACATGAACATGCTGAAACATCCAATCATGTTCTGGCACGCATGCAGGGGAAAAAAAAAAAGCCCATGGCAACAAAGACGACAGCTTGCCAATGGCAGCTGCTGCACGCACACACAAAATTAAACTATATTCTTCTGAAAAGTGATATTATTATGGCATTTGTTTCCCCTCACCCATCACGTTCACCCATTCCCTCACAAAATACGGGGGGAGTGGGGGGAAATATCAACACATATCAAACATTGGGAGAGACGGGCAAAGAAAGAGCGGGAGGTGCTGCCCTGAGGAAGGGACAGGATGGAGAACATGGGGTTTAACTGGAGACCCAACGGGGTAGATCGAGGATGGATGCATGGAGCCACCCTGAAGGTGGCTCACCCCTAGGCTCACCTACAGCACTGGTATGGCACATACAAGTAAAACATACAGCCATTCTATTGCAGGAGCCCTGCCGATGCTGAATCGCTTCAAGTTTGGTCAAGCCAGCCCTTGGCTACAACACAAGTTTGCAAAAAACTGCTTTTATATGTTAAATAACGCCTCTGATGATGCCCATTTTTGCTTCCTTTCCCCGGTGTGGACCTGCCTGATGCCTCCCGTGCTGCTATGCAGCGCACGAGGCGATAGCCGTCTCCTCACTTGTGAAGATAAATGTCATATTGGACCTCTGACATCATGTATTCTCCAAGTAATTATTTTTGATATCATAAGAGTTGAACAGGGCGCACAATAAAATTAAAAAGTAGAAAGCAAGGTTAATAAGATTATCGTGTTGGTATAATAGGTAATGCATTTTGCAGTATATCCTTAAATCTGCCCTCTCAAAACATAATTAAATAACTGTGATTTATATTTTAAAGGAACGCAGACATGCAGTGTATCCTCCTACCCACATATGCTAATTGCTTTCAGGCCCTAAAAATCACACAGTTGTTTGCAGCTTTTTAATCCTCATGTGTAAATAACCCGACTCGGGTCCAAGTTATGAACAATAAAGTCCAGGAAACTTTCAGAATAGCCTGTCATTAAACCTGTCTTGATTTTATCTTGCTAATCTAATGGCACCGATGTGTACCGAAGCCTGAGGGAAAGGAAGAACGACTCCCCGGGGCCCTTCGCGCTGGCCTGAGAGCCAGTGTGCCAGCTTGCCCAGACACTGGGATGGCGGACATCACCGACCTGGAGAAGGGACCGAGACCCCCTTGGCAGGAACCTATGGATGGATAAGCTCAGGATACCCCCTCCTGGGTCTTGCTGAGGGGGTCTGCAGGCAGTGCACACTGAGGTGGTGCGGGGACCCTAGCCATTATATGGCTACATGTACACGCCTTGGCTGTAGGCAACGCTCCGCTGCGCCGCTCTCCATTTTGGACTCACACGTGAGAGCCTGGCACACAAAATGGAGGCACTCGTGGGGGTTTTTTTGGTTTTGCCTTTTTTTTTTTTTTTTTTTTTTTCATACAGACAGCGGCTGCAAATCCAGCCCCAAATCCACCCGCTCCACAGTAGCCACATCCTCATCCTCCTCCTCCGTGCCCAGACACGACGGTGCCACACAGAGCCATGCTAGCTAGAAACACCTCCAAAAAAATACATATAAATACACTGTTATCTCTTCAAACTGCATTATCATCTGATGGGGGGATCGGCTGGGGCACTGCCCTTGCAATTGGGCACAAAATATTGCAAACCCCCCCCCCCTCCCAGCAAAGAATTTGCTGGGATAACACTGCCCCACGTATTATGGAGACCATGACCCATCTGCTGATCCCAGCTGGGCTTTTTGGTGGCTACCATAACGCAGGTGATCATTAACAATAACCCCAACATGAAATGGAAGGAGGGCATCACATGAACGGAGCAACCAAAGCGAACAACATGAATTTCAGTTCGCCGACAACTCTTATCTAGCGAGAGCCCTCTCACTGTCGTAAGGAAACCTTCAGGATCGGCTGCTGTTGGGAGGCTAAAATAATTTGCCCAGAATTTACAGCCTGTAATTTAATCAGCGGCTCTAGCCCTTGCCTGTGCAGGAGGAAGCGAGGCCAGACCCAGACCTGCAGCTCTCAGTGAGGATGTCCCAAAAGTCACCCCGCGGGGGACAGTCCCCCAGCCCTGGAGGGTCCAACTTTGGGATGTATATGACCAAGCACAGGCTTTTGGGGAGGGGTTGAGGGGGCAGTGGCTGGGGTTTGTTTGGCTGGTTGTGAAAGCCTCAGCTGATGCCTGCACCCGAAGCACCGAGGGGAGGAGAAGGAGCTGAGAAGAAGCTCAAGGCATGGAAAGCAAGGGATGCCCTTTCCTTTATATCCGAACGAGGAGAAAATACATAGTTGTAATAATAAGTAACGGGTTTTATGAACAATTAGGATTCCACTGTCTCTTTGAAGGGTTTGAAAAGCTGACACGATGTTTTGGGTTCTCCAGATTCAGCTTTGAGGCCTCAACCAAGAGAAACATTCAGCCCCGCTGTGTACAGCAGTGACCACAACAAAGATTGTGGTTTCTCCCACACTCGCCTTAAATAGATCTAAATTAATGCTATTCATCATTGGGTGGAAAAGAAGGGAAATATAAAAGTGCAGTCGCTTGTAGACAAGCCAGCAGCGTTGGGCAACTTTCTTACCATTCAAAGGCTTCTCCCGCTTCTGCGCCTCGAAGCCCGTCGGGGCAGGGAGGTATGGAAATAACACGCCCTTATACCAGCCGAACCCATCACCTGGAAAACATCCTGGGCATACGAAATACGTCTTTATCCCGTGTTTATTTGCTGTTGTTGTTGTTGTTGGAGAAAGGGGAAAGCTAAACCACATGACTGAACTCCTGCCAGGGGTTCGTGATAGAGCAGACCGTCCCGAGCGCCGCACCAGTTAGTATCTGAATTATCACGGATACTCCCCGGCTCAGTTACACCCGCACAGGGAGAACAGTTGTCCCACCTAAATCCTGCTTTCTGTCAGCTACCACCCTGCCCACGGCCGGTCCCGCTCCCCGGAGAGGAGAGCATCGGTAGATGGAGATATCTTTCCGTGCCACGCGGGGCGTTGCAGATCGCCGCCTCCCGTGCACGCCCGTGATAGGCAGGTACGCGACATTTTGGGGTGTCGAGGAGACGTAGCTGCCTCTTCCCCACCTCTCCCGACAGAGATACAGACCCAGCTACCCGCCACCGCCTTTTGACGGGCACCTTTCGCAAGGGCTAAGGCAATGCAAAACCTGCCTTCTCCTGGTATTCCTCACGGGCAGAAATACTGCGAGGTGTCTTCACGTCACTATTTTCTTTAAAACTAGAGATGTCTCATTGTGAGGAAAATTAATGGAGAAAAAAAAAATTTAAAAATAATCCCCAAACTATGAGCTCCAGCACGTTAAAATCTCAGCTGAAGACTGAACCACTCAGGTCCCCCTGGGTGTGCGCAGGGAGCCCTGCAGAGAGAAAGCATGTGAAATACCTGGTGTGAAGCCACATGAGTATTTTTTTGGTAAGAGTAAATGTAGCCTGCCTGTAGAACCGCCTAGGGACTCTTAACATCACAAGCTAAACTTTAAGGACCGTTTAGGATGTATGCTGGAACAGCCACGGGCTGGAAGGAGGTTTTCAAAATCCTTACAGGGGGAGGGAATGTCACGGGTGTTTTAAAAGCCTTCAGACACATGTAAAAACGACATCTATATTATATATTATCTCCACAGAACAAACACCGTTTGAGCTGTGCCCCTTTTTAACTGCTATCATGAGCTGTCTAAAGAGCATTTTGGTTGAAACTTGGGAGGAAAGGAGAAGGAGAAGAAGAAAAATAAATAAAAAAAAAGGAAAAAAAAAAAGCTCACTGATCTTACACCTGCTCTTTAGCAGTGGGAAGTGGGTTCTCAATCTGTTAACATGACCATCTGGCCAATCTGCATATCACGGCTATCTGGATTACTGTACGATGGAATGACAATAACGTAGCCAAAACAAAAGTAAAACGCATCAAAACCTAACAGCAGCGCAAGCCCTTTTGATTTCAAATTAAATAATAAACGCGGTATCACAGCAAAGCGAGGAAGTCGGCTAAATAATTAAAAAATAAGCCGTCGCTACGGCATAATTAAGTAAACAATATGGTGCGTGTGTTCCTACAGGAGCCGGCAATAGTTCCCACTGGCGAATAGCTCCACTTTTGCGGAGCAGCTCTGGGGAGCTGGAGACGCTGCGACGGCTCTTTTGGTGATGTACGGCATGGCCAGGACACCCCTCGCATCCCCGCGCTGTGCCGAACCGGCGGCGGTTATTAAGGGGATTCATGCAGCAACAATCCATACATCGTCGTGCTACAAGTATTACAGGAGGTGCAAACCCTCACGTACCTTTCGGACTCCCCGGTAGCCCCACGGGGGATTTTGGCTACCTGCAGCCCGCTGTCCGCACTAACCAACCTTTGGGTTACTCCCACCCAGGCCTCTTTGCGGTGGCCCCAGTAGAAATATTTTAAATCCGCCGATGGGGACGTAAAATGGGTCTGCTTAAAAGTTGAAGGTGGTGTGTGTGCTATGTGCTATTGCCCAGGCAATTGCCCACCCAGCATCGTTAGACCCTAAGCAAATTTTCACAGTGGCAGCAGTAAGGGTGACTTCTTGCCTCCCCGCTGGCTCCTACCCTGGGCACGACCAGAAAAACGAGCTGGTGTAACTGAAACCCTATCCCCAGTGTTTTTTTTTCCTTAAATTCGGGATTTTTCAATGCCCTTCTGAAAGATTAAAAGCTTTTCTCTGCCACAAATACCTCACCAGCTTCATTTTCACGCGAAGCGCGTAACGACGGACATCCCCCCCCAAAAATAAAATAAAATATAATAAAAAATCAGGCATTGCAGCATCACCTCCTGGCCTGCCACCCAGCTTTGTCCACGGGAGAAGGCTCTGAAAACTGTGACCCCTCACAAAATTTAACTACTTCCATTGGGAATCTGTTCTCCAGTCTGATCACATTAGCAGAAGGAACTCCAAAGCAGTAAAAAACTCCAGAAAGTTCTCGGTTGAGTGCCTACTAATGAACAAAGGTTAACTTTATCTAAAAGGTCAAATGCCTGGTGGCTAAGGTTGTGACCTTAACAACTTAAATTGTGACCTTGCCACGTGCCTAGTATATTGTAGATTCTGATACAGATCATCTGGTAAAGGACCGGTCATAAATTAGCTTTACTGTTTGACTCCCACAAAGAAAACCGTTTGCCACAATGGTTTCCAACTTGTCATTTGATACAAGCGCAGAATAAGTGAAAACTAAAAAGCAAACCCAAGTTCAGGGTACGAAAATGCCGCCTGCTTTTAGTTAAGCAGATTAGAAACTGCAAACTGAGAGCAATACTCCAGATTTCAATACATTTTTTGGTCAACCTCTAATTCACAAAACACTGATCTTACTTTCCTTTTTTTTTCCTCCCTTTTCCTTTTTTTTTTTTAAACAAAAATGACATCTAGTTTGCCCATTTGCATATTTTTGTTTTCTCTTTCTAGCCAGTTCTTAAAGAGAATAATTGATTTCAGTAGCTTTGTAAGAAGCACTATTTAAATCTGTGCACATGTGTTCCCTTACAGATGATAGTGCCTACTGAAGAAAAAGCGTGGATTCAAAGCAATAATTATTGTACATGTTTAGAAGGAAAGGGACATCTCGCTGCCGAAGTCTTCTTGAATAAGGGCATCTTGGAAGAGAATAATCCCCCCCTCAAAAAAGTAGACAGAGAGTGGGAAAAAAAGCCCAAGAAAAAGAGAAGCGAGCACTATGGGTGAAAAGGTCACAATGGTTTTGGCACGTATCTTCAAGCACGTTTCGGAGTCTGTGCCTCCTGCCAATACTGGCAACTTCTCAAAACTTTTAAGGAGGTAAAAACATTGTTTAGTGTTTACAAATCTTCTGTACTATAGCAGATGCTTGTCAAATCCGCTATATGTAAGTTGACCAGCCCACCTAATATTTGCGCTGGCGACTTCCCTCTGATAAATAAGCAGGTCCATACATTTGGGGAGCGAGGTCTGATGGAGTTTGAGACAAAGGACCCTTAATTTTTTTTATTTATTTTTTTTCTCCCCTTTTGTAATTTTCCTGTTGCGCACCCGGCACAAGCTGCCATTACTGCGGGTCTGCGGGAACCAATGGCTGTCAACTTGGCCAATGTTCAGGTGTAACAAAGACTGCTGGGATACATCGAAGAGGAGGGGGGGAGGAAGGGAAAAAAAAGGGGGGAAAAAATAAAAAATAAAATAAAAAATAAAAAGGTAGCCTATAGGCAAGGCTTTCGCTACCTCTCTGTGAGGCTGTATAGATGGCAACCATGCTGTGCCACCTCCTAAAAGGCTCATTTTGTCCCCCTTCCCCGGTGAGGTTTAGCAGGGAATACGCCAGCACACGCTACTGCATTGAGAGCACAATGCCATGCGTGCAATCAGCAAACAACGGCCGAAAACACGAAGCGGTGCGCTCCGCACCCGCGCGTTACAGCTTACAAAAAAACCCCCAAATCTAACCCACCCCCCAAAAAAGTAAAAAAAAAAAAATCAAAAACCAAACCCAATCCCCCCAAAAACCCACCCCGCGAGCCTAAGCCTCGCGCTAACTTTCCACAAGCGAACATCTAGTCCGAAGAACAATCGGTGCGACTGCTGCCTGTTGAGGATGAAGGCAGACGTAAATAAGAGTTCGCTATCAAGGCCACTGTTTGCCAAGAGCGTGCTGATAAGATGGTGTATCCCTAATCACAATATTGAACTTTTATAACGTCTATCGCCCGACTGTTGTAACAGGGAGAAGATCCCTTTGAGCTCCCCGGAGTTCTTACAACCCTGGGTTTGGTCCTTTTCTCCCCATCCCACGCTTTTTGTGACCCTACACGGCCGCTTAAACCAAGACCGTTGGTTTCGGTTAAACAACTTCCCCACTCCGCAAAGGCTGCTTTTCATTTGGGAAACACAATACGGACCGGTATTTACCGGCACGGCGCTATATATAAATCTAAATAATAAAAACCTGCGTGCCGTGTAGCGCTACGTAGCGATTTTCAGCTGTGGATATCAAAGCTCTTAAAGCCCGTCACCCCACTCCGATGTGCGGAGGAGGAAACTGAGGCAGACAAAAAAGGGACGCGAGTTCCCGGTCTCCTCGAGGCCGGGAACGGAAAAAAGAGGGGAGCCACAACACCCCAACCTCCCTTCGGTTAGCCGTTAATCGATAATCCTTCCTTCGCTGTGCCCCACAATAAATCTCGGGGTAAATAAGTAATTTTCCACAATATTCACCTAACCTCACCTTCGCCATAAACGTGCAACACGATTCACCAGATTGCACCGAAGCGCAAAGTAAATTTTTGCAGCTTATCTGGAGGAAATACCGCGAGGGTACTCAGGAGTTATTCCCGGGCTGGGATTCTACCCATAAATAAAAACTAAACTAAACTAAAATCACCCATAAAAGACAGGCAGCACAGCCTATCCCAACCACCGCTGCCGGGACACGGCGCAGGAAAAAACTTTAGCGAAGCCAAAACTTTCTGCAAAACCCTCCAGAAAAAGGTGGCCTTGGAAACGCAGGCTCCCGGCGTTGTAATTTGCTCACTTTTCTTACTGATTATGGATACAAAAGTGTTTTCTACCACTTTGATTCTTCTCCCTTCTGCTCCTCTTTTCATTTTTTTATTTTAATCCCAGCCTGTCCAGCCCCTCAACTTTGCAAGTCAGGCTGAAAACCGGGACGGGGATGGACACGGGGATGGGGGGTACAGGACACGGGACAGGACCTACGTGCACTATACGTGAAAAGCAAGGCCTAGCACTTCACAGGCACGCATTTTTCTGCGATATAATCACTCGGGAGAACTACAATAGAGTATTATTTTATCCAGTCAACCTACTACACATCCTCCGAGCACGCCCGTTCGCTCCCCGGGCAGGGTTGTACTTTTGCGCTGGAGTCAGAGATCCCAGGTTTTTCCTCTTTTTTTTCCACCACACGCCAAAACACCCAAGCACCCCACCACCACCCTCTCCCTCCCTCCATAAACACAATATTCCCCCCAAACCCCAGGAATTTGTTTCAAGACCCGCTGGACTCCTGAGTGTATAAACTGTGATGTTTCAGGGTGAGGGGTGGGTTTTAAACACCTCCTTTCCCCCACAGGACTATTTAGGGGTTTGTTTCATGGTCGCTCAGACCTGATGGTTCAGGTCTTCCCCTCTCCCTCCAAGCCCAACCCCGTGGGATTTACACTCCCCATCCCAACCCTGCGGCCTAAGGATAGCTGGTACTCCCGGCCCACAGGCCTTGGGCCTTCCCAGGCTACTTCGTGCATAACATAGACAACTTTATTCTTATTATTAGTGTTATTATGTTAAAATTAAAATCTATCCACTCTTCCCCCCACCAAAAAAATAAATAAATGTCAGGATCAAGGAAGCCCCGTCCGGCTGCGATCCCTCCTAGGACAACATTTAGGATAACACCTGTAAAAGATGCCCGAAACGCCCTTAACCCCAGGATAAGTGAGAGCCGCTTTTATGCGACTGCACCTTATATAAAACCCCACAAAAACATCAAAATATATATATATTAAAAAAAAAAAGGGGGGAAGGAGAGGGAAGAGGAAGTTTTGGCCTTCCCCTCACTACCCCGTGAGGGCAATAACCGGCGTCCCCCCAACTCCCTCCCTCCCCGTTCATGCAGCCGCCGCCACCGCCGCCGGGGCATGGCACCCGGCCCGGAGATAAACCGAAAAACAAAAAGTTGGGAGAAAATGGTAAGAGAAAAGCACTTACCTGCTGCGTGCACAAAGTATGCCAAATATAAATCGAGTTCCTTAACAGAAACTCCTATATGGTGGGGCTGTACGCACAGCCCGGGGTTAGAGCACTGTGGGGACTTTACAAGGCGCTCGCCATCAGTACTTTCGAGCGGAATACCTTTAAATAAAATCACCATAACAAGGTCCAACCTCCAGACCTTATCTGCCTGGCGAAGGCAGTCAATTCTTCTCATCTTGCCCTTCTGGTCTGGATTGGAAAGAACGCAACACGGAGGCTTTTTTCCTGTGACTGTGAGAACAAAATCCTCCCGAAATTCAGGCCTGATATCTTTCCGGAGCTTTGCCAGAAGTCTGGATGCCCATTTTTGCTTTACCTCGGGTTTTTCACTTAGCAGTTCGTCCTTCACGGCTCTCTCTTCCTCTTTAGACATGCGTTTTTCATGTTTTTTGAAGTATTTTCTTTTTCGGGCTTGCAGGTTGAACCACGTGTACGCAAACGCTCGGACGTGAGGCAGAAGTGCTTCGATGAAGGGATGAAATTCATCCTGAAAAAGTTACAGAGAAAAAGGTCGGTGTCACCGAGACCATCACCAAAAAAAGCCTCCAGAGAAGGGGGCTTTTGCGAGGCGCTAAAGGCTCGCCTCACCAGGAGGGTGAGGGTTTAGGAGGGTTGCTTATCTGCTTTTTGGGGCTGGGGGACTGGGACATCTCGCTGACAGACCCCTGACTCTGCCAGTGCCGCTTCACTCGGCGGACCACCCGAAACCTCCTCCTTCAGCCCCCCCCAAAAAAACAGGGTCCAACTTCAAACCGAGCCACCCCAGGAGGGACCGGGTGCAAGGATGAGGTGCCCCGTTCATGGAATCGATCAGGGAATTCTCAGAGTTGGAAGGGACCTCTAGAGACCATCTAGCCCAGCTCCCCAAACTCCAAATCTCTTTTTGTTTGCGTTGGGGTTTTTTTTTTAAGGGAAAAATAAAATAAATGAATAAAAAGAAAATAAAATAGGAAGGGAAGAATGAGTTAAAAAGATAAAAACCCCTCCGTGAGTCCACTTGCGGAGCCCGTATCTCCCCGTGCTCTCTCCCTGACCCCGCTGCTTGCGGCGTAGCCAGCATATGCCCGCCAATTTGGCAAATCCTAAACATTTGGATGCCAATCAATGTTTGTATGGGGAAGTCTAAAGTATAGTAAAACTTTCCCTAAGATATATTTGGAAATAGCAGCAGGCAGTATAGTAAAATGCCAATAGAGCTGCACATACAAATACAACGAAGGGCGGTTTTCTCCCCGTTTCCTAAACGGCGCCGGAAGCAGAAAGTGAGGCGGCCGATTTCTCCCGCGCGCGGCAGTAAATAAGGCTAAAAATCCTAGAAAAAGCAAAAAAGCAAGCCTCACACTTTTTTTTTTTAAGGAAAAAAAAAATTTAAAAAAAGTTTTGTTTACATTTAGTCAAAAATAAAAACAAAACTCCGATATTGGGGCACATTAGGACAAACCGAACTCCGAACCCTTCTAGAAAATGAAAAAAGAAACAGGAAAAAAAAAATTTAAAAAAATGCAGTAACGAGAAAACCTTAGCACAACTTGTGCAACTACACAAAGAATTATTAATTTATTATTTTTTTTCCCCCCCCCTTTACACATTGTGTCATATTTTCATACATTTAAAAAGAAATGCCCTACTCGGAAAGTTAGTTTGGCCATCCGGAGACAGAGCTTGCTTTGTGTAACGAGGAGTTAAAGATCACCCCTCTTCCTTGGCACAAAAAGAACCACGATTAGAATTATGCTGACAATTAAAAATAAATAAATAAATAAATAAAAATGTGAGAGAGACCCCCGATTTTGTTAAAACCAAGTAAATAAATAAATAAATTCTCAAAAACTACTACATAGATCAGCTCAAAACATATAACACGCTAGGACTATGCTTTATGGTTGGGTTTTTTTTCTGAATAAATGAATGACCAAAGTCTGGGGCTGCACACAAAACCGTCTATAGCCTGGGGGGGCCTGATCCAGCACCGAGAGCTGGGGATGTCCCTGCTGCCAGGGGCCGAGTTCCTCCTTCTCTCAGGATTGGGCCCTCCAGGAGGGGAAAAAAATAATAAAAGTAATTTGTGCAACATTTTCCCCAGTGTGATAAAAGCCACCCGCTGCCTGCCCTTGCAAGGCAACGCTGGGGATTTAACAGATTAACTAACTTTTTTTTTTTTTCCCCTGGTTATCACCATCATCATCATCCCATGGAGTATGTTTCCTACCCGATACCATTTCAGGTCGTGCAAATATTGTTACTAAAAGAGACATCTTACTTCCTCTCAACACCCTATCGTAACTTGCACTTTCTTTTCAAAAATTAGGAAAGATTGAGAAATCAATAGCAGAAATATCTATCAGCAAAATCCTGTCGTAACTCACGAGCTTCTGCTGACTTCCCAAAAGCTTTCGCTGCACTTACTCTGAGTGGCCCCTGAACTGTAAATACTTAAATCTATAGGTAATACCACAGCATTTATTTTTATTTTAAACACAGATTATTAAAAACTACCTAAACCAGCACAATATATTTCATTATAGCACAGCAGAGCGGCACAGTAATCACAACTGCTACAAATGATCATTACAATATAAGCAGGTAAAATAAAATAAATCACTCCCATGATTGGCACATTCCTCTTTTTTTTTTTTTTCTCTCCTCTGTCTTCCCCCACCTTCATCCTCTACTGGAAAAGATCATAAGTTTCAAATTTCAATAAAGTTAAAAAAAAAAAAAAAAGAAAGATTGCTGCAAGTTTGCAGTCGGCAGATTCAAAAAGTGAGAGGAGGCACAATCCCAGCACATGGAGCTGCTCTCACCCACCAGAAACAGCTCTCGTGGAGGGAGGGAAGGGGGGGAGAGGAGAAAAAAAAAATATCATAATAAAAATACAAAAACTACAGGTCCCTACAAGGTATTTAAAGAAATAAAAACCATAAATAATAATAAAGCCTCCCTTCTGATCCCTCCCGTCCTTCCCCACTCAGGGAAGATTGGAGAGGGGGGGGTGGAAATAAAATAGGCCTTTTGTCAAGTGGAAGTTTATCTGGGAAGGTACACACAGCAGAGCCTCCAGAGCCCCACAATGAGCCAGAGGAGAACTTCCAGCCTCCCCTGGGTTCTGAACACCTCTTGCTCCATCCTGAAATATTTTAACTTTTCTGCTTTAAGCGGCGCTTTGTCCTGCCTGATCTCGTGTGCTCGGGACTTTTTTCTCTCTCTTTT
>VZTM01000015.1:10928-27052 GCA_013400555.1 Jacana jacana | reverse complement strand
TGATTCTATGATTCTATATTATTTAATCCTGGGCTAACACCCCTTTCTGGCAGTAACACACCCTTCATGCAGCTTGGTTACAGATAATTTAAAAAGTCATTTACAAGAGATAACTCCAGATAATATAAAGCATTGCAAGGCAGCTGTTCCAATTTTGAAATCATCCTTTATCTTCGGTATGAAGGAGAAAATAAATGGTCTTTTGCCCTTTCTAGGGCCTCTGTTGTGGTATTACACCATGGCTTTGATTTCATTCATTGTGTTCTTGCCCATCGGGTACAAACCAATGTCTGAGCTTTTTTCATAACTGGTTTTCAGGGTAACTCTCTTGAATTTGTCTTTTACCACTAGACATGCAGGTTGGCAGCATGTTAGTTTTATTTGCAAGGAATGGATGAGGCAAAATTTCAAGTAATGTTATGGGCAACCATCAAAGGTATTCAATGCTCTTCGCTGTATTTTCATATGCGTGGTTATTTCCCTGGCTCTTCTCAGTTTTGGTGCTAATTTATGTAATGATTTGGTTATGTTGAAATTGCAGCTAATCCTACAACAAATTAAGGGTTTCTGTTATACTTTACACTATTTAAAAACATGGAATAACTGGTATAAATGATACAAACCAACTATTAGATTAGCATTGAAAATAAATTTTGAAGGCACTAACACAATCAAGACAGAATTGCTTTTTCTTCCCAGAAGACAGTTACTCCATCAGATCCCCCATGAAGTTATTGAAGGAAATGAAGTAAATTTGCCATCTCTTAGATGGAATTGATCATTTATAAAGTACAATGCTCTCAGCATCGGGGGAAGAAAGGGTATAGCAAAAGCTAAATAGCTTGCAGGAGTGTTATTGAATAAAGGTAGGCTTTCCAAAAAGTAGTGCATTTTGTGCCAGATTTAGTGAAACCAGTTCCGATTAAGATTCGGCAGAAGAGCCTATATTCAAGTGTCCCAAATGCTGTTGAACTGGCATGAGTGATAGCTTGGTTCTGTGTCAGGGAACTAGAATATATCTGTTACAAAGGCAGAATGAAAATTATAAAAGTGGTGGGAGTAAAACTTGCACAGTCCTGTCAGGTCTGTAAGCACTAGTATAAAGCAAAGAGGTACAACTAACATGACAGAAAGCCCTACCAGCGTAAGGGTGTTTGGAAAAATGACTAGAGGCTTCAGGAAACCTCCCTCACCCTCATCTGCAGAGATTTCATTAATTTCTGGTGCCAGAGCAGGTGAAAATGGTTTGCACTATGAAGGGCAGCCTGAGAGGGTAGATCATGGAGGGCTGCTTTCTGACAGTCTGTAAAACTTGGCTTGAAGAATAACTTTTAAAAAGTTCCTTCTGCTTCTTTTCCTTCCCATTATGTTGTCTCTTTTGCTTCACCTCATCTCTCAGTTCACAAGAAGTGGCTGGGCAAAGGCACAGGTAGTGAACAGGTACTGGGATTCTCAGCGGACCTGCTGAAAAGGCATCTAAAGCCTCACTAACAACAGACGAGCAGTCTGGGACAGCAAAGCCGCTGTGACATGGAAGGATCAGTGCAGGCTAGTCCTTTGGGAGGATGGGCAGCCTTCACGGACACCCAAAGATTTTTCTGATGGGAAGCAGAGTGACCTGGGCAGGCTGGAGAGCAGGGCAAAGTAGAACCTCATGAGGTTCAGGAAGGACAAGTGTAGGGTCCTGCACCTGGGGAGGAAGAACCCCAGGCACCAAGAGAGGTTAGGTGGGGACCTGCTGGAAAGCACTTCTGAGGAGAAGGATCTGGGGATCCTGGCAGACAGTAAACGATCCCTGAGACAGCAATATGCCCTTGTGGACAAGAGGCCAATGGAATCCTGGGCTGCGGAGGGAAGAGTGTGGCCAGTAGGTGGAGGGAAGTCATTCTCCCCCTCTGGCTCTGCACTGGGGAGGCCACAACTGGAATCCTGCCTCCAGTGCTGGGCTCCCCAGTTCAAGAGACAGGGAACTACTGGATAGAGTCCAGTGTAGGGCAACAGAGATGATGCAGGAATTGGAGCATCTCCCTGAGGAGGAAAGGCTGAGAGAGCTGGGACTCCTGAGCCTGGAGCAGAGAAGGCTGAGGGGAGACCTTCTTCATGATCACAAGGATCTGAAGGGTGGGTTGAAGGAGGATGGAGCTGGACTCTTCTCAGTGGTTCCCAGTGACAGGACGAGGGGCAATGGACACAAGCAGCCCTGAGTGATGTGCTCTGGGCAACCCTGCTTCAGCAGGGGAGTGGGACTGGATGGTCTCTAGAATCCCCTTCCACTCGGCACAGTGATTTTTTTTCTCTGACGGACTTGCTTTTGGAGGCTGTTTTGGTACCAGAGCTGGCATATTTTGCGAGTGGAAATGCTGGGTTTCGCAGCTGGCTGCCCTACAGCTTTAGCGCCTCTTTAGCCGTAAAAGAATGCCAAGCGTATCTCTTAGGCCCCTTTGCCTTAGCTCCGAGCCCAAAATGGCACACCCAGCTGCTGGGCACCCAGCACAGCCAACATTTGGGCTAGAAAGCTAACCCTTCCCGCCCCTTTAACCGCGTCCCTCGAGCGCTAACACCGCCGTTGCAGACGCGCCTTGCGTCTCTGCAGCGGCCCGACCGCGGCGACAAACACGGCGACTGTCGCGACAGCGGTGAGGGGGAGGGAACGAACCTCGGCGGCTGAGAGCGAGGCGCGCGAGCGGTTGCCACGCAACGGCGGGCGAACGTTGAAACCTGAGGGGAGCGGCCGGGCCGGGTTTGATTTGGCCGCCCCCGCTCCCGGTACCAGCGGAGGTCGTCGAGGAGAAGGGGCTGGCTGGGCTGTGCCTGTGCGTGAACAGCGGCTGGTGGTGCCCGGGTGAGGCGATTGGCGACAGGGACGCTGTTTGGGGAAAGTTCAGGCTGCTGAGGGAGCTGCTGGGGCGGCGTGCGAGGCCTGGTGTTTCCGGCTGGCCTCAGAGAGGCCTGGTGAGGCCTAGATAGGCGCTTCCCTCACTTCTTAGAGAGCTAACTCAGATGTAACAGTTTTTTCCCCTAGAGTGCCAGTCTGCGGAGCTACAGCTATAACGCATTGACATAATAACAGGCAGTGCAGTCTTAGAGATTGTGTCTGGCTGGACAGGAGTCTACAAAGTGACATGTTTAACCTCCAGCACTGTTTGCTTTCGCCTCTGTTCCTATGTACTCAAGAGTGAGTTAATTTGTAAAATTCACATTATTAGCAGAGTCTTCTACCTCTGCACAGATGAGTCATATTTCTGAGGTTAGCTTATCCTGAGGCCAGCCACGTTATTTTAATAAGGTGACAGATTCAGCCAGTTAGTAGGAAGGCTTGGCTAGGGAAGGGAGTACAGAAGTTTGTAAAACACTCAGTTTTATGATGCTGGTTGCTTTCCTAAGTGGCATGTTGTTCACTCATGTCCACCTGCCTTCAGTGATAGTCAATAAGGATGGGTCATTTTGTCTCCAGATGCCAAACTTTTGGATGTTTTGCAATTTCCAAATTGCTTACAAGGCAAGGGAGCAGTATGTTGGCTGAAAATCTCCAGACGTGTTCCTGCAGCTTCATGCAAAGACAGTTGTTGATTGCAGGAAGTCTGGAAATGCTTGAATTTGTGGGGAAACGGAGGGGAGAGCTACCTGAAAAATAACTGAGTAAAATTTACTTTGTTGATTGTTCCATCTGATGTGCTTTAGTATTGTACACATTCCTATATACACGCAGGTTTTTGGCATCGCTGGGTCTCAGTGAACATAAATTCTTGGTCTTAGTCGGTACT
Organism: Jacana jacana; assembly: GCA_013400555.1. NCBI lineage: Eukaryota > Metazoa > Chordata > Aves > Charadriiformes > Jacanidae > Jacana > Jacana jacana. The sequence goes on along the minus strand of VZTM01000015.1, from coordinate 23,288 downwards.
AATATCCACGAAACAAAAATTAAGTCTATCTGTCTCTTACAGTACCAAGAATTTGGCCGCCATGCAGTTATTTGCAAGGAGGTTTGGGGACACTGTTGTCCCTCCGCAGTCTAGAGTTGTGTCTCTCTGTGATATAACTTGACCATGAATGACTTCAGACGTAACTGTGGGACACCAAGGCTGCAGCCTGGTGCTATCAGGGAGTCACAGATTTCTATGGGGAAGACTTGTGTGAGCTGTTGGCAGCCAGAAATAGTACTGATTTTGATTCGCCGCCTTCATGGAATTCAGGTAGCATGAGGTCTTGTTTCTGGAGTTGTTGGTGCTGCAATTTCATCTCCTCATTTGAAAATGTAGGGGGAAAGGTTGCACTAGGGGATGGTAGTAGGAGTGTTGGTGTCCAGGTGGTACAAGGGCATCTATTGAAAGAGTGTGTGTGTTTGGAAGCAGCAGATTTTGTTTGTTGGTGGTGTTTTTGTTCTGAAGCTCAATTTAAGGGTAAATTCTTCTGGACATTTCTGGCTATTGTAAAAGTCTTATGTTTGGAATATTGTCATAATCTGAGTGAAATCAGATACACGCTACAAGTAGAGGTCTTGATGTGTTTTAAAAGTTACATTAATAGAGATAAAAATGTGCAGATTATTCGTTGACAACTATTAGTGTGACAGCAGCATCAGTGCTGAGTTCAGAATGGGCTCCGCTGCAATGCTGAATCTACAGGTTATAAAGAGGCCATGGAAAGATCTCAGGATGCAAGATCAGACACCCTTTCTGTACTGCATTTCAGCCCCCAAAACATGGCAGAAAGCCCATACAGTAGGTGAATGTACCTTAATAAGAGACTTAAATTTGCATCTAAGTAATCCTACTTTGTGCTGCACTTATGTTATTGGACAACACCTACATGCTATCAAACTGTGAGGTTTGCTTTGCCTTACACTGTTAGACCTGACAGTAGTTTGCGGCTTGTTGCTTATGTATGGAAAGTTCTAGCTTGTAAAAGCTGGGTTTGGCCCTTGACCGGAATCTGCTGAAAGGTCCAAAAGGCTACATGTTTTGTACTGAGAGTTAACATGGTGAAACTACAACTCAGGGGTCACAAAATTTCCATTCTATACAGAGCCAAAAGAATGGGAAAGGCCGTGTTTTCAGATGTTGCAGTTCTCTGTAAACAAACATTTCAAGGGTTCCCTGTTATTTCATATATTGAATGTGACATAAAGCACCAGTTCATGTGCTGTTATTTTTCTGTGTACTCATAACTGTAGTAGGTAAATACACATGCTTTGTGTGGACTTGCTTTTTTTGGCATAATATCCCTCTACAAGAGATATTAGTGTGATGTAATTCACGTTGCCTTCTTTGGTGATGTCACTAGAAATGCTTTCAGATTTCTTTATTACAGGCCAAATATTGCGCATGCCAGGACAACAAACATGGAGATTCCGTTTTTGCAAGGAGCCACATGGAAAGGACAAGGACTAATAGGCACGAGTTATTCCTGGGGAAATTCCAATTGGATGCAAGGGGGGGAATTTTTTACGATGAGAACAATGAGCCATTGGAGTAATCTCGCCAGGGAAGTGGCGGATTCCTCAACATTGGACACTATTAAGACTCAGCTGGACAGGGTGCAGGGCCATCTTGTCTAGACCGTGCTTGTGCCAAGAAACATTGGACCAGATGATCATTAAGGTCCCTTCCAGCCTGGAATTCCATGATTCTATGATTTGTCTGTTGTGTAGGCAAACTGGTATGCTGGTAACTACTGACTCTCAAAAACAAACAAAAACCTCCCACTGTGAAGCAGAAGCCTAGAGACTGTTCTTAGGTGCCAGGAATAAAGGCCAGCAGCACTCAAATTCAGCAACGGGTCCAAGGAATTTAAACTGGAATTAGCAAGGTCAGACAAGGCAGGGGTCCCATAGGACATGCCTTGGAAATGTCAGTTAACCCACAACATTGTGAAAATTAATACCAGTAAAGGCTGCTACTGTAATTGCATTCTTTATTCTGGAAATCTTGGGGATTTTGTTCAGTCAGACCTGGATACCAGGATAAACTAAGCAGTATGTTAGCTTTTAAGAACAAATAGATTATACAATGAGAATTGGGTTTTGACAGTGATTTAAATGCCACTGTTACATTTCTTGGTGGGGAGTTGGGAATATCGTGTGCAGACTCATGGTCTCGCGTATTCCCTCTGTACAAAGCACATAAGCAACTTTTTAATATGAAGGATTGATGCGTTTCTAGACCTTTGGTTGTTGCATCTTGTGAAAATACTATCTCTTAGGAGCCTTTCTTGCCCTACCACCTGTGCTACACATTTCTGTTGTTTGGAATTTCAACAACTTCAGTAAAACTGAGGTGGTTGGTAGGTTTAAAGTCACCTTGTAAATGTAGCATCTGAGAAGAATGTAAGCAGAAAGAATAGAATAAAGTTCTTGTCCAAAACTGTGATGTTAACTGTGGTTTGGACTGTGTTGAGGTTTATATCCAAATTTGTACATGCTAGGACTATTTTTGGAGTCTGGACATAAAGCTAACACATCTGTGAAGACTAGGGGGTAAAGCTTTGTGTCCTCAGTAAATTGGGAGCTTGTAGTTTCACATCTAATTCTCATGCTGGTTTGTTCAGAACAAACTCCTTCTCCCAGGAAAAAGAAGTTTGAAGGTTACATGAGAAATTAGGGCAGGATAAGTCTATCATTGAGTTACGTAGGCCCACAAAGTGACTTGTAAAAGCCAAGGGGAAATGTGTTAGAGAAAAGGAAAATAATAGGAATGCAGAATCAAATTGCTAGTGTATAAAAGTTAATCCAGAAGGAGTTTCTCTTGATTGGCAGTAGTGACCCTTCTACTTTATGAAACTCTCTCCTAGGATGCAGGAAAACCAAATGCATAAACCTGTCTAGGACCTACCCAACAATGATTTGTACCGTTCTGCTTTGTATTTGGCTTCTCAGCAGTAGAGACTAGCGGTCCTACTGCTATCTGATATTTTAGATTGCTGCTGATTGAAAATCACCTTCCCTTCAAATGTGGGTTTAGTTCTGGGACAGGTATCCCATCCTCCCAGCTGGGCTTCTTTTCGGGTGTGTTGAGAATACTGGTTCTAGTTCATATACTGTAGAAACAAAGACTGGACCTGGGAAGTGGTGGCTGGAAACAGCTGCAGTTGCTTGCATGAAAAAAGGCTGGATATAGTCATTGTGCCAACTGTGGAATGGATAAGCCCTGTCTGTAGCACTCTATTTACATTTCCAGGAGAGGTAAAAGAGTCAAAATGCTTGTGGAGCTGCAAAACTCCCTGGCAGTTTGGTAGCAGGTCTCCCACGAAGGACTTGACTTTCTGCTATTCTGCTAGTGAGTTTGGTGAATTTTTTGGTAAACCTGCTTTTAAGTATGGGCTTTTGCTTAATGAAACAGTGGTGGTACTACTAGGGGGGTTGCTCTGAGATTCTTTCTCTCCCAGTATACTGCCAGGCATTGAAAATAATATGTTTGCTTTTAAGAAATGCCCTTGTTTTCTGTAAAGCCCGATTCTTTACAAGACTAGTGAGAGAGGAACGAGTTTAGAGGGGCTGGCTACGTTTCTTCACCGTAGTAGCTCCGTTTTAACCGTAGTAGTAGTTCCAGAAAAAGACAGTAGAGGGGGCTCGTGAAATACACATTCTTTTAGTTTCTGCAGTAAAATACCACATTTCTTCATTTTTTCTACCGATGGAGGTGGAGGAGGGTGCTGAAATTGTTTTCCCAGCAGACAGGGCACTACCGCAGTAGACCATCCTTTTGAGAGGATGCCGAGTGAGATAGACTATGGGAAAAAGCCTAAGGCACCAAGGAAGTTAATCTTGGTTATGTTTATTTTTTGTGTTTAATGTATGGAGCATATATGAAGCATGGCATGACCTCAGTTCCTTCACTGTGCAGCTTGTGGTCCTAGATTCAACAGAATGACCTTTTCAAAAATCCTTTGGAGGAGTGGCTTTTCATATTTTATCATCATGGCAAAAATGTCATTCTACTTTGAAATAACCACAAATTATGACAACATCCCTCTCTAGAGAGATAGGAGAGGGCCAAAGAGTGGATTTCTCATGGGAATGACCCGGTCTTAAATGTGACAGAAAGTTAGGAGGGTTGGGAAAGGTAAGGCAGCAATGAACAAGAGCCGTGTGGGTAAACTAACCCCGTTATTACGGTGTATCACGCACATAAGAAGTTTCTTTGAGTGAGAAGTTATTTCTTATTTAATCAAATCTCAAGTGTTTTTCTGTCTTTCAGGGCTGTTTCTGCAATGTTTTCTTGTGCTTAATGTGTCAGCAGGTTTGCTGTTAAAAGAAAATGTAACAAAGACTAGGAACGGAAAAACAGTCTTGCTGTAGTAAACCAACAACGTTTTACATGTTATGTTCATGACAACATTTTGTTCTTTTCCATCTATGTTTTAAGCATCTGAATAAGTGCTGTAAGAGCTACCAGGATAAAATATTTCAGCACCTTGTCTGCCAGCGTGCCCAGGAACCTAAAATATCAAAGGATTAACACATGGCTTGTAAACAGGAACAAATATCCTATTGACTCAGAACAGTATTGTAAACAGTAGGACATAATACAACATCGATTAAAATGTGCTTAACTGTTCCCCTAATGTTTACTGTGCTGTTAAACAGATTAGAAAGGTGAACAGATTTCTTTTTAACTTGAGGTTTTTCTCACGTTTGCTCTTCAATGTGCCACATAATTTAAGTGTTGAGGGGAATGACCTTTGATTTGCTGTCAACGACTTGGTATTGAACCTTGGTCAATATTCCCTTGTAGAGACATGGTCATAAGCGGTGTGTTTAGTTCCACATTTCCCTTCAATAATAACAATGACATAATAACCAATGCACCACTGGAACTGTAGTGTGGGGGTTTTTTGGTTGTTGTTTTTTTTTTTCCCCCAAGTAGTTAAATTCATATGGATTTTGGCCTTGTGTCCTGTAAGAAACCACAAGTACAATGTGCTAAAAAACCTCCTGTAACACTAGGGAATGAAAGTGGACCTTTACAGAATTGAGACTTTTGCTGAAATGTGGTGACCTGGAAAGCATAATTTTAGAAATGTTTATTGTTAATGGCATTAGATGATATCTGAAAATGAACCCCTCCTAATCAAACAGGGTGATTTTTTCCAAGCAAAGTACTATAGTCCTGTTGTGTGTATGTGTGTCTGATGCAGGGTGCTATTTCCTGGGGACTGTGGAAATGCAGAAAAACCCATAACAGGCCTCATTCTGAATACTTATTTTGTCCAAAGTAATTTGTCAGTAAAATACCAGGTAGGCATAAAGTGCCTCTCCCTTAATTCTTCACAGACCAAGTGCTGTAAAATATAATTGTTATTCACAAATACTTGACAGATTGTGTTGTAAGAGAGCTTTTTTTATTGCAGACTGAATAGGAAGGTGTGTATATAGAAGGGCTCAGTCATGCTTGGGAGGTGCACTGTCTCTGGCAGGCCTTGCTGCAGGCTGAACAATATGCGGGGTCGTCTACTGATTGAGGACTTAGACTTGAGGTATATGATTGAGGACTGTTCCCCTTCTCCTTTGATGGTCCAGGAGTTTTGTCTGCCATACTGTTCATATGAATGATTTGGTTTGGGGTTTATACGTTATTGCCAGAAGGAGGTAACTAGAACAATACTGTGAACAACTGAGATGAGGGCAGGAGCAAGTATCCTGACCATGTGTTGGCTGCTGAAGAACAGCGACCTCCAGCACCTGTCATGTGCACTCTGCCTTCTCATCATCCAGTGATTTTTCTTTTGAGTACATGGGTTTTTTTCCATTTTCTTTCAATTTTACCCAGTTTCCTCACTACAGGTCAAGTACACCTGCTAGCACCAGATTCTCCTGTAGCAGAGGGCTGGAACACCTCTCCTAGGAGGACAGGCTGAGAGAGCTGGGGTTGTTCAGCCTAGAGAAGAGAAGGCTCCAGGGAGACCTTAGAGCAGCCTTCCAGTATCTGAAGAGGCTACAGGAGAGATGGTGAGTGACTCTTTGACAGGGAGTATAGCGATAGGATGAGAGGTAATGGTTTAAAATTGAAAGAGGGGAGATTTAGATAAGGTACTAGAAATAATTTCTTTGGTGTGAGAGTGGTGAGACTGTCCCGGGTTGCCCAGAGAAGCTGTGGCTGCCCCATCCCTGGAAGGGTTCAAGGCCAGGCTGGATGGGGCTTGGAGCAACCTGCTCTGGTGGGAGGTGTCCCCGCCCAGGGCAGGGGGGGTTGCAACTGGATGATCTTGAAGGTCCCTTCCAACTCTAACCGTTCTATGATTCTATGGTTTTCCTTCTGGAAAACTGCATCTGCTGATCCTACTGCATCTGCTGATGCAGTAAATCTTCAACCTTTCCCTAACAGAACAATATACAAACTGACTGCACAAACTGCTTTTTGGGGTTTACTTGAGATCTGTCTGCTCCTGTGGCTGACCCTGAAAGAAAGCCTGGAGCTGGATGGATTAGGTGTTTTTTGATCTTTTGTTCCTCTGTACTGAGTTGCATCCTGTTACTAGTAGCTGGAGATTAGAAGCGCAGAAGTGCAAACATCCAAGTATCAAAGTCTAAATTACCTGCTGAAATCTAACACAAAATTTGGTAGAATTGTGCAGTGCTGCTTCACAGCTCATCTCAGCCCTGATGTTGCTCGCTGTGGTCATGCACCCATGGCAGAATCTCCATGCATCTCCTGAGCTGTGCCTGGGGCAGAAACCAAGCATACACCTCTTCATTGGTTTTTGCAACTTTACTGCAAATTTGGTTTATCTTGAAGTTGTAAGAAAATTGTTATTTGTTCCTCATACTTTGATCCGATGGCCTTTGTTGAAAAGAGAAGTAACTGGGCTATGAGGTGTTTTACAAATCCTCTGGGAGCTGGCTAGGTAAATTCAGGACTAGAAGATAGCTACCCAATCTGATGTGATCCTAAATTGTAGAAAATGTCAAGTTCTCAAGAATTCTGAGATACTAAATATCAATCAGGGGTAGAATACAAGCCATCAAAACCTTCCCTTTCTACTTTTTTTTTCTGTTTTAAATAAGAAGCAAGCAATTATTCAGTCACTTCTTGTTGAAAGAAAATAATTCAACCCAACCTCTGGTGCCAAACCATGTCATTTTTGTCTTCTGTCAAGCCTAGAGGAGTTAGAAATTCTCTTGCTTTGGGGAATAGGGAAGCAAGAAAGAAGGTAAAAGTATATAGTGCTATTATTTGAGTAAAATGAATATAAAAGACACAAGTATTAATGACAAACCATGAGCTTTCCCACGTAAAGAAAACTTGGAGCAAAATAAGTGACATCAGCATTTGTTGCAGCAACTTTACAAATTTCAAAAAACAGATTTTTTCCTTATGCCAGGTATTTTACCTGAAGGTTAGTGCCAGCACCAGTCTGTCTGTCTTTGAGCTGTTACAAGCCACAGAGGCTCCCTGTGGGATGAGAGATCAGTCTGAAGGAGTCTATAAAGTCCTTAAAGTTTACTAAATCTAAACAAGGGGAGGGGCTAACTAGAGCTGCACAGATGAGACTGTGTTCTACTTTTGCCATAGATCCTCAGCTGCGTTTTCATAGAATCATAGACTGTTCGAGGCTGGAAGGGACCTCTAGGGTCATCTAGCCTGACCTCCCCGCAGTCAGCAGGGACAGCCCAACTAGACCAGGTTGCCCAGGGCCTCCTCGAGCCTTCCCTTGAATATCTCCAGGGAAGGGGCCTCAACCACCTCCCTGGGCAACCTGTTCCCGTGTTTTTATCTAAATGATTTTGTTTTAAACTAGTGTTCTGTATTTACCAGGGAAAAAAAGAGGAAAAATAACAGCAATAATCTGAAGTATGTCCGCCACAGGGTCTCTAATAGAAATCAACCTGGCCATCCCAGATTTTTATAACCACAGCAAATTGGGTGTACTGTGTTAGATCCTAGCATGGTGTCCTGGTTTGAGGTAAAATAAAACTGATATTCTGTTCAGTAATTTTACTTCTTAGCCAAGCCTCTTCTAACTCTCTGAAATTAACAGCATCTTGCAGAGAAAACTGTTCACTTTTAGAGTGATCAGACCCATGTCTGTACTTCATGCCAAGGAGGCAGAGAGGCTCCTGCTTATCCGTATTGCTGGAACAACCAAAGCTCAGTTTGTCACTTGCCCCATTAGAGGGTTGGAAGTGGAAAAAATATAGAGGGGTCCCACCTGGGGGAAGGAGGGGACAGCAGAGGTGACCCAAAACTGAGCAACAGTCTGTCCCATCCCACCTGTCCCACGCTCAGGATAAAAGCTGAGGGATCAAAGGGTCAGCCTCTCTCTTCAACAGCTGACATCCAGAGAGCACCCTGTCTGTTCATCTGCCTTTGATCCTGGTCCCTGACTCCAGAGCTGGAACCCAGTTCCCATCCGTTGCAGGGTCCAGTTTGGGGCTGCCAGTGAGGTCATCCTGGGAGTTTGATAGGGTTTCATATATATTTCATATATATTGTATCTGTTTCGTTATTTTACTTTTATTATTAATATTTAATTGAAGTAGTTTAGTTCCTTCTAACCTCGTAAATCTCTTTATCTCTCTCACCCTTTTCTTCTGGGTGCAAAAGGTGGGGGGAGAGCATCTGTCCCCCTTATAGGCCAATTTGGCCAAAACCAGAAGACAGAGACTGTAGGAGATGACAGCAAACAACAGTCATACAAGACTGTATAACTCCACTTTTAGTTGGATCACTGATACTGCCAACTGAAGTGTCTCACCTAAGTAAATTCCTCAATATCTGAATGTAAATCCTTTCCTACTCTAAATCAATATGATTTATACATAGAGCTAAGAAAAAGGAACAGAAGCGGATGTTTGTAATGAGAAGGAAAAAATCCCCCCCCCCCCTTTTCTTTCTGTGAAAATGAAAAAACCCCAAACCGTTAGCCGAGTCTTGCCAAACTTAGAGTTGCTGGAAGCAGATGAATGGTTGGACAGGCTGGAGTGGATTAATGAGCAGAGTAGAAGTGGGCTCAGAGGGGCAGATGTCTGTATTGCATGGGGCATTCACATGAATCGCTGAGGTTCAAATGACTCCTGCAGTCCTTGACATAAGGCTTTCATGTTGAGGTACTTCCAGTTAAGTGGCTCATTAACTGTGCATCTTTTGCATCATCAGGAGGAACTCCCTCAGGAGTTGTCTCAGATTTCCTCTCATCTTTGTTGGCTTATGTACAGCAATATCCTTCTAAGTCCTTGGCATCTGTCCCCATTATGTAATTATGTAGAAATTAATCTCTGTGCATCTGAATAGCTCATTTTCCAAGATTAACGTGAGGGCTGCTTGCATTGTTATTAACAAAGCACCGAGATCTATCAGCTCTGCAAGGAACAGGCACATAGACTTCAGGAAGTAAATAATATGCTGATATTCTAGCTGTCTGGTCTACAATCAGATGTTGGAATGCAAGTGCTTCTGTGAAGACAGGAAATGTTACCTGTTTTCCACTATGTAAATGACCTTAGTTAACATTAATTGAGTTTGCTTATCAACTGGAAAACATGCTTCTAGATGTGCACCTCCAGGGCAGCCCAAAGCCAAGTGGGTTGTCAACCATTTTTCCACTCACGAGGTACCTATTGCCTCATGAAACCCTGTTCTGCCAGCACTCCTCTGGGAGAAAACTGAGCTCTAGTCCATGTTCTCATCCCCTGATCCAGGGGCTGGTCTTAGAAACCCCGACTCCTTCATGCTAGAGGTAAGATGGGAGCATGAAAGTTATGTGTGCATGCAACCCAAACACACGCAAGTCTGGTTTCCCACAGATCCCCGAACTTCTTGCAAGTCAAAAGCTCTTTTAAAGAAGCATCCAGTCACATCCACACAGAGGCTCCCTCAGAAGTCTGATGCCCCAGTGGGATGTGCTCCCCTTTCCCATTTGAGGATCCGTGCTTTTCCAGTGCTATATGCTGTTACTAAGGTAGAAACTGGAGCTCACACTAATACACCGGGTTGGCTTCTCTGTGGGCAGCAGACCAGAAAGGGGGTCAGGGAATGGCCTAGAAGTCAGCAGTGAGACTGCTTCACAGTCACTTTGTACTTGAGGCTGAAAATACATAATCTATAAACTACTTCAAACTGGATATATGAAAATGTGAAGTTCTAACAGATTTTATTGATAACTTTGTGAGCAATAGCTTCCTGTTACTTTACGTGCAGCAGAGAGCCATGTTAACAACACGAGAACTGGGTGGATTTAAAAGCTGCCGCCCTATTAGAGTAATGAGGTTCACATGAGCACAGGCCTTCCTGTGTTTGGGAAGGTGGGGCAGTCAGCAGTGGAGTAACAGCCTAGCCTGTCTCTTCCTCAGTCTCACATCAGACCTTAGAAAAGCACATCCTCTTGGATTCCGTTTCCAAATATTTTAAGAGCAAGAGGATAATCAAAGAAGCATTGAGAGCAAATTGTGCTTGACCAGCTGGATTGCCTTCTCCGATTAAATGACTGGTTGGATGGTTTAGGGGAGAGCAACAGACACAAACTACCTTGGTGGTTAGAAAGGCTCTATTAGAGCCTTTAATTAATTAATTAGAGCCTTTAATTAATAGATCTACAGGATCTATTGCAGAGTTCTCATTTAGAAGCTGTGGAAGGTATGGGCTTGAGGAACAGTCAGCCAGATGGGCTGAAGGTTGCTTGAGCTGCCAGGCTTGAAGGGTAGTGCTGATGGGCCAGATGTCCAGCCAGCAGCTGGTTAAGAATAGTCTACCCAGGGGTTCTACTTCTGGGGCTGATAGCGTTCAGTATCTTCATGAACGGCCTTGATGATGAAAGGAATTGCCCCCATGGCAATTATTAGGTTGCCATTTATTAGTGTACTAGTACTACCAGAACCTGTGAGGCTGCTGTATGTTTTGGTGGTAGACTGGGGATTTTTGCTAGGGCTGGGTTTTGCAGCACATGGTCTTCTGTGAAGCTGGAGAAAACTTTTAAACAGGCTGAGTTTACTTGCCAGTGTTAGAACCAAAAAGGGACCCTGGTAAAGTAATGTGGGAGCTTGCTAGTTCCATGAGCAGCTTAAAAACTCACAAGCACTATGAAGAGTCCAGGCCCAAGAGGTATCCAATTCTTATTTTAGCAAATCTTCTAAATTTGACTTGCTGGAGCAGTTTAGTATGTTCATGCAGTATAAAAACGATATAAATTATATTATATTATATTATATTGTCATTCTCTTGCCAAATAACAGCACTTTGAAATTGGTCTGCTTTCCTATTTCAGTCTAATTTTCCTGAGTGGGGGCTTAATTCATGATTTATGCTGAGGTCTTTGCTCATACAACACTTTCAAAGCTGGAAGACCAAAATCTATTAAGAGACATATTTTTTTTCTCATATAATGTCTTCAATTCTGAACTAATTATGTAGTGGCTGGAAATATGCTGTGATCTCACATTAAGTAGTTTTCTAGGTGAAAGGATGAAAATAGTAGCTCTATTTTGGCCATCCCTGAGGAGGGCAAAAGTAAAATATTGTTTCCAATACATGGTTTCAAGATTTTGTGGCATTAATTAAAAGTATGATTTGGGGCTGTTACCTGTTGAAAGGCTTTAGAACTTGCAGTTCCTAATAAAGTGCTCTAAAAAGAAATAATATGAATTATGCATCAAGGATGATGGTTCTCATGTACAGGTTTATGTCCCCATGATGTTTGGTCGGTAAGAATATATGAAGGGCAATACTGGAGAAAAAATAGGCTCTCCCAGCTTCCAGCCATTTTCAACTCAAGGAACTTCCCAAGCACCCTATAGTTCTTAGGTGCTAAGAGGCTTGTTGAGCTTTTCTTCCAAGTTTGTGTGATTCTCCTCCTGACTACATGGGAACTGTTCAAACCCAGGACATTTGATGGCAAGGAATTAAAAGGTTTAACTCAGGATTGTATGAAAAATAATATATGTTCTTGTGTGTATTCCTGAGCCTGCCTCCAGCTACATCATTTCATAACCCTCAGGTCGTTGTGCTGGAAGAGGCAGACAGTAGCTAGCCCCTTTTCAGCCTCTCCTTGCCACCCAAGTTTTTTACAGATATTTGTTGCTCTCCTGTATCATATTTTCTAGATGAGAGAGTCCTGGTTTACACGGTCATTATTTGTATGAAGGAACTGTTTCTTTAGGCCACTTATTGTCCCTCCTTGAACTTTTTCCAGTACCCATTGATCTTTTTGAGGATGGGTGAGAATTGTGGCATTGTGAGAGTTGGTAGGGACCTCTAGAGACCATCCAGTCCCACTCGCCTGCTAAAGCAGGGCTGCCCAGAGCACATCACTCAGGGCTGCATCCAGGCAGG
>VZTM01000015.1:0-10909 GCA_013400555.1 Jacana jacana | reverse complement strand
GCATCCAGGTGGTGCTTGAAGGTCTCCAGAGAAGAGGACTCCACACCCTCCCTGGGCAGCCTCTCCCAGGGCTCTGACACCCTCACCCCAAACAAGGTTCTCCTCATATTCCAATGGAACTTCCCCTGTTCCAGCTTGTGCCCATTGCCCCTCGTCCTGTCACTGGGAACCACTAGGAAGAGTGCAGCTCCATCCTCCTGCAACTTGCCCTTCAGATTCTTGTGATCATGAAGAAGGTCTCTCCTCAGCCTTCTATGCTCCAGGCTCGAGTCCCAGCTCTCTCAGCCTTTCTTCCTCAGGGAGATGCTCCAATCCCTGCATCATCTTGGTTGCCCTACGCTGGACTCTCTCCAGTAGTTCCCTGTCTCTCTTGAACTGGGAAGCCCAGCACTGGAGGCAGGATTCCAGTTGTGGCCTCCTCAGTGCAGAGCCAGAGGCGGAAAATGATCTCACTCCACCTAATGGCCACACTCTTCTCTACACAGCTCAGGATTCCAATGGCCCCTTGGCCACCAGGGCATGTATTGCTGTCTCAGGGATCGTTTACTGTCTGCCAGGATCCCCAGATCTTTCTCCTCAGAAGTGCTTTCCAGCAGGTCCACCCTGAACCTCTCTTGGTGCCTGGGTTTCTTCCTCCCCTCCCCAGGTGCAGGACCCTACACTTGCCTTTGCCTGAACCTCATGAGGTTCTTCTATGCTGGGCAGAGCTGAAAAATTGCCCAAGCTCTAGACAAAAACATGGATTTAGACAGAGCATAACAATGTTCTCTGTTTCCTGTGTTAATAATGCTGAATGACTTTTGATGGCTGTGCACTGATGTGCTGTTGTGGTAGTTATCCTGCCTAACCCTATAATCGCACTCTTGAATTGAAATAGGCAGGTTGCTCCCCGTCATTGTGTCTGTGAAGTTAGAGCTGTTTTTCCACTTAACGTCACTTTACAATGGAACCGATCTGGCTTTTTAACGCTCTGTTACTCAGCCCTGCAGGTTCTGCTGCAATTCTTCACAATCTGCTCTTCTCTTTACCAACTTGAATAGCAGAATTATAAACGTTGGGAGTTACTCGTTATCTCCTTTTCCATGTTGTTTGTGAACAGCTTCCCACATGTACTGCAGTGTGACTAGTGGTTATCAGCAAGCTGCCAAACTCATCCATTGGTTTGAGGTAGAAAAACTGAATGGTGGAACTGAATCTGATTTGAACATAGGACTGTGTTTCAAGTGTGTTCACCAGGTAATTATTGTTGATTTTGGACCTTAACACCCATTACCTCAGGTTCGCTATCTTACCCACAGCAGTGAGACTGGGGCTGCTGTTGCAGGATCCCCTCACTCAGTCTCCAGTTTGTTTCCTTGCCCATGACCTCCAGTCCTACCTTTCCAGGCACAGGGAGCCTGTCTCTGGTTCTTGGTAGAGCTGCTGGCCACTGCCTTCTGCTTGCTTTGGTTCTTACTAATTCTCCTACTTCAGTCTCCATGTTTTTTAATCAGTCCCAAATTCCTGTGGACCTGCTTGGGTAAGCTTCTGCTCAGTGCTGGCACGTTTCTGCCAGCGCTTGCCCAGCCGGCCTGGATCTGGCTTTCTGTTATCACTTCAGGCTTATGTATGATTAAGGAAAATTTCATTGAAGTTGCCTACATAATCCTGTATTTTTTCCACAGTTTTCTGTGGGATACAAAATGGTTTTCTGTTAATATTTTCTATCTGAAATACAGAAAGATTCCTTGCAGAAACCCAACTTTGCTTCCCTTCCAACCTAGACGACTCTATGATACAAGGTCATGTAAAAACCAGATCTAAAGAATATCAGTCATTAATAAAAGCACAAGCAAGAAAGGTGTTTGTTTCTGCGTTAGTATTTGTCAGGTAAACTGCTATGAAATTTGGCAAAAGTCTTTCCAGCCCAATGTCTCATCCTCAGTAATGGCCAATAGTGGGTTTTCAAGGAAGAACCTGAAGAAGATGCTGTTCTCCTGGGGGTTTTTTATTTATTTTTTTTTTATGAGCAGAGGCAGTTTTGCAAAATGTGCCTGATGCTCCCTCAGCAGAGAGATGAGCGCACACAGGGAAACTCTGTGCAGCAGCTGGTTGGGATCAAGGTGCCTTGGGATGAGCTGGCTGCACTGCCCATGTGCTGTGCAACTGGGCTTGCCCATGTGCAGGAGTTGGTACCCAGAGGTGATGCATCCTGCGTGCCCTGGGTTTGCCCTGCATGCCTGGGCCATCTGTGCAGCCTGCAGGCAGCAGATGTTGTAGGGCTGGTCAGTGCAGGGCATGCATCGTGCACGTGTGCTGTGGGAACAACTGTGCAGCGAGCTGCTCTGGGGGCACTGCTGATCATCTCAGTCACCTCAAGCCCACAGCCTCTTCGGAAAAGATGGTGAGTCTCTCTCAATTTATCTGGATAATTCAGGATATGCTTAGTAATGGAGTTTTTAATAGCCACTGCAGCTACATTTCTGGTGCATCTCAGAGTTTGGATCTAATCTCTCTTCTGTTGAAGCCAGATTCAAAAATCACGCTTGTTTCCACCAAAGCTGTCATTGGGATTCCTTTCCACTTTCACCAAAAATCCTACTGCTAGTACATGTGAGAGGAGTCGGACAATCGCACAAAGTGTACCGTGCAGTGAAATCAGGGCCTGTTTAAATCACAACAGTTGTGTCGGCGACTTGTCTGGAAGCAAGACATTGGCCATGGATTTCAGTTCTTCCAGTGCTGAATTTCCATTCTGCTGACTCTGAAGAGGAAGACCTGAAGTAATTGAATTCCCTGGCTATAGAATCATAGAATGTTCCAGGCCAGAAGGGACCTCTAGGGTCATCTAATGCGACCTCCCTTCAGTCAGCGGGGACACCCCCAACTAGACCAGGTTGCCCAGGGCCTCTTCGAGCCTCCCCTTGAATATCTCCAGGGAAGGGGCCTCAACCACCTCCCATGGCAACCTCTTCCAGTGGTCCACCACCCTCAGAGTAAAGAACCAATTTGTAATATTACATCTAAAGCTACTCTTCTCCAGCTTGAAGCCATTGCCCCTCGTCCTGTCACTGCAGGCCTTTGGAAACAGACCCTCCCCAGCCTTCCCGTAGCTCCTTCAGGGTCTGGAAGGCTGCTCTGAGGTCTCCCCGGAGCCTCCTCTTCTCCAGGCTGAACAATCCCAGCTCCCTCAACCTGTCCTTCTAGCAAAGGTGTTCCAACCCCCTGATCATTTTCGTGGCCCTCCTCTGGACCCGGTCCATCAGGTCCATGTCCTTCCTACATTGAGGACTCCAGACCTGCACACAGCACTCCAGGTGAGGTCTCACCAGAGCAGAGCTAAATGGCAGAATCCCCTCTCCGGATCTGCTGGCAACGCACCTTTTGATGCAGCCCAAGATGGGATTGGCCTTCTGGGCTGCCAGTGCACTCTGCCTGCTCATGTCCAGCTTCTCCTCCGCCAACACCCCCAAGTTACTTTTCTCAGGGCTGCTTTCTAATACCTCATCCCCTGGTCTGTACTGAGAGTGAGGATAAGGGTAGGAGTAGGTTCAGCTCAGTTCTTTGCTGTAGTTGCTCTTTGTCTTGAGTAGTTCCCCTGTTGTTAAGCAGAATCAGTCTGGATGTGTCTGACTTGCAGTGGTTCCAGGGTGCTTGCAGATATGTCCGAGGTATTCACAGCTGTTGAAGTGCTTTTGATTGACAATACCACTTTCATGTAATTCTTCTGTACTTTCTTTTGTATTGTTTTCAATTACAGGAATTCCAACAGAGCTGCCTACAATCAGGAACTATGGAAATTGGATACAGAAAGATGTAATATTTCAAGGAAGACTAAGTATAGCGCTGTCTTTTTTTTTCTTTTCTTTTTTTTTCTTTTTTTTCTTAGAGAAAGGATATAGATTTCTTAAGACCAGCTCTGTATTCTCAGTTTAACTGCCAGTCAGGAAATGTTTTTTCTTCCTTTGGTCTCAAAGGATGTTTCTTTGTTAGAAAGCCAGACCTCCCCTTCTTCTGTTTCTTGTAACTGATAGCCAACCTGGTGAACATAGACTAGACTTGGCACCAAATGCATGAACTTGTAGCTTGTTTCTGTTACAAACTAATTTCATTTGAATGTTGGAGATCTGCTTTTGCTTTCTGCTAGATACCTTGGTAGGCAACTACTTGATTTTCTTGTGGCCAAATGCTGGAGCCTGCCCTGTTGTTAATGAGACTTGACTTGCAGGAATGGGCTCCATGAGGTTAACAGCAACCCATGTGTACATGGAAGTCCTTTATGCAGCTGGTACATGCTCAGAAATGTTAGCAGTGGCTCGGTCTCAATCTTTGATTTTACCCACAATAAATCCCCCTTTTCTTCCCCAGGATCCTGTGCATACGCTGAACACGACCGGACTGCATAATGCATACGCAGAGGTACCCAAGCTGGCTTTGCTAACAAAACCAGCAGCTATGTAGAGCCACCAACCTGCTTTTAAGAAGCCTAGTTGTAATTCTGGTGGCAGAGCATGGTGTTCAAATTACCATGCAGCTCCCACATGGACTCATGTCCTGTTAAATGGCAGGATGGAAATTTCAAGACAGTTTGGAAACAAATCAGTCTTGTAGGGATCAAAAAACTGTGATGGCAGCCAGGTGATTAGTTAGGTTGAGTAACTCTGGTGTCTAGGATGCCAAATAGGCCTGGCATGACGATTTGGTGTAGGAACCATGGAGCTGAGAAGGTTTGAGAAGTATTTGCAAGGATCATAGAATCATAGAATCATAGAATCATTTAGGTTGGCAGAGACCCCTGGGATCATCAAGTCCAACCATCAGCCCTACTCTACAAGTTCTCCCCTACACTAGATCCCTCAACACCACATCCAATCTACTCTTAAACACAGTCAGGGATGGGGACTCCACCACCTCCCTGGGGCAGCTGATTCCACTCACTGACCACTCTCTCCGTGAAAAAGTTTTTCCTAATGTCCAGCCTAACCCTACCCTGCTGCAGCTTGCAGCCATTCCCTCTTGTCCTGTTGCTCATTGCCCGTGAGAAGAGACCAGCACCAATCTCTCTACAGTGCCCTTTCAAGCAGTTGTAGAGAGTGATGAGGTCTCCCCTCAGCCTCCTCTTCCTCAAACTAAACAACCCCAACTCCCTCAATCGATCCTCATAAGCCTTGTTCTCCAGGCCTCTCACCAGCTTTGTTGCCCTCCTCTGTACTCGCTCCAGCACCTCGATATCTCTCTTGTGCTGAGGTGCCCAGAACTGGACACAAGACTCAAGGTGCGGTCTCACCAGTGCTGAGTACAGGGGGACAATCACCTCCCTACTTCTGCTGGTCACACTATTCTTTATGCAAGCCAGGATGCCATTGGCCTTCTTGGCCACCTGGGCACACTGCTGGCTCATGTTCAGCCTCCTGTCGACCAGCACCCCAGGTCCTTTTCTGCCAGGCAGCTCTCCAGCCACACTGCCCCAAGCCTGTAGCGATGCATGGGGGGATATACAGAAGTACTGTCTTAAACAGTGCAAAACTCAGACAGCAGAAAACTGCCCCAGAAGGCAGGCTTCTGGCTATTGGCACATAACTGTCAGCTGAAGGGCTGCAAGAGCAGGAGCCTTGTGTGGCTGAAGCTGGCGTCGTGTTCCTGGGTGGAAGACTCTGAGCACCAACTGTGTCTTTTTATTTTTCTGTAGAGAGGTTAGGAGCCTTGCTTGCTGCAGTCCGCCATCTCCGCGAACTAGTCTGTGTCAGCAGCTGAAACGTTACCGCGTCGCTGCCTTTTTCCTTTCAGGGGATGTTTTTTTCTTTATTTACTTCAGACGGGGACATAATACCTCTGCCCTCTAAAGGATTGCTGTCCGATGAATTTCCGGGATTCTGAACTCAAGTGTAATGTTCCTCAGCCAGGAGGCTCTCCTTTGCAGAACTGCTGAGCTTATTTTCATTTACAATTAAATGAGAGGTAAAGTTTGGCCTCCCATTTTGTTTGGTTTTGGTGCCCACACCTCTGAATTGCTGCTGCAGTCCTTTGTCTGACCATGCATTTGTAGAAACCAGACAGAGACAAAGAAGGTTTCAGCTATTTGATTGTTACCCATATGCCAATGCTAGAGTTCTAATTGGTTTGGGGGAGTTTTCTAGCTGATAAGTAGGTTTATATGTTTGAGTTTGATTATTCTAGGCTGACTGTTGTGTTTACTGCTGGTTAAAAAGTGACTTGAACAGCCGGTTGCTTACTTCCCAACACATGCAGAAGTTCATTCTTTAATGGTGTATTAGCCATATATTTCTTGTTTAAAAGCTGGGAGATATTCCTGCATGCTGCTTGTTCTTAGTACATGAATCACAAGGAGAGCAGCAAATTTAGGAAGCTGCTTCTAACAAGCATACAAATAGAAATTAAGAACTCCTCAAGGACCAAATTACAGGCAAGAATTGTGGTAGTTGGATATCTTAATAAAAGAAAATATTTGTTTTGCTTGTGAACAACCTGCAGAAACATTTTAAAAGATTGTCTGTGAAGACAGTATTGTCAGAAATAAAGACTTAAGTTTTCTTAGAGAAAGCTATAGCAGTGAAGGAGCACAGGAGAGGAAAAAAAAAAAAAAAAAGAAGAAAACAAGCCTATTATATTGCCTGACTGGAATTGTATTCACTTATCCTGCGGTTAAATTTGATCTTGATGGTGTGTAATCGTGATGGATTACTGCGATGAAGTAATAGGCTGTAGCACTCTGCTGCATTTCCGTGCAAAGAAGGCAATAAGGCTTTTTGACTGGTGTAGTCTGGCTTTTCTAAAATGGGAAGCTAAAATTGCTACTTTGTTCAAGCCGTCAGTAAATTTCAACTGTCGTAGCTGGCAAGAAAAATAATAAAAAATTACATAAATTTGATAAAAGCAGTTTTATGCTATGAGTAGTCAGACTCTGAAAACACAGGTAGATAACTGCTGGTCAGCTTTCAGAATATTTGATATGAAGTTAACCACTGTTAATAAACCAATAATCAGTCTAACTTTGATAAAATGCAGTTATTAGCACCTACCTATTTTGTTTAATGCTGAGGCACCAATGTTTTCACATGTAGTGTTCTCAACAAGAATTTGTTTTGTCCATTTGTCTCCAACTGCATATTCGTTATGTAATCATAACAGCAGGATGTGGTTAGAACATCATACCTGATATTGCAGCTCTTAACAGTAAGGCTTTTCCAGGAAGGGTTGTTGGAGACTTGGCTGATAGAGTGCTTGCAACCACACCCCGGCAAAAATACTGGCATCGTGTATTATATATAGAATCATAGAATCATTTTGGTTGGAAGAGACCCTTGGGATCATCAAGTCCAACCACCAGCCCCACTCGACAAAGTTCTCCCCTACACCAGATCCCTCAATACCACATCTAATCTACTCTCAAACAATCAGGGATGGTGACTCCACCACCACCCTGGACAGCCCATTCCAGGGTCTGACCACTCTTTCTGGGAAAAACTCCTTTCTAATGTCCAGCCTACCCTACCCTGCTGCAGCTTGAAGCCATTCCCTCTCGTTCTATTGTTAATTCCCTGTGAGAAGAGACCAGCACTAACCTCTCTACAATGTCCTTTCAGTAGAGTGATGAGGTCTCCCCTCAGCCTCCTCTTCCTCCAGCTAAACAGTCCCAGCTCTCTTAATCATTCCTCAAAAGATTTATGCCCCAGGCCCTTCCCCAGCTCCATGTCCCTCCTCTGCACTCGCTCCAGCACCTCCAGATCTCTTTTGTGTTGAGGTGCCCAGAACTGGACACAAGACTCAAGGTGTGGCCTCATCAGTGCTGTGTACAGGGGAACGATATTCACCTCCCTACTGCTGCTGGCACACTATTTCTGATAGAAGCCAGGATGCCATTGGCCTTCTTGGCCACCTGGGCACACTGCTGGCCCATGTTCAGCCAATTGTCAACCAGCACCCCCAGATCTTTTCCTGCCAGGCAGCTCCAGCCACACTGCCCCAAACCTGTAGCCATCCATGGGATTGTTGTGGCCCAAGTGCAGGACCTGGCACTTGGCCTTGTTGAAGCCCATGCCATTAACATTGGCCCATGGATCCAGTCTATCCAAGTCCCTCTGCAGAGCGTCCCTGCCCTCAACCAGATCAACACTCCCACCCAACTTAGTGTCATCTGCAAACTTACTGATGGTGCTCTCTATATCCTTGTCAAGATCATCAGTAAAGACATTAAACAGAAATGGCCCCAATACTGAGGGGCCTAACATTATACATTTTAATTACATACATTATAAGTCATATATGGTGTTATCTATTATACAAAATACAAGAGAGGAGCAGTGAGGCTGTATGAATCAGTGGTCGTCACAGCTATTCTCACTTGTCTTCAGCAAAGTCCCTTGACCCTCCCTGGAAACTTATGCAATGTGGTGCTTTTGTTTTACTCAAACAAACAAAACAACAAAACAAAACAAAACAAACAAACAAACAAAAACAAAAAACCCAAACAAAACAAAAAAAAAAACCACAACCAAAACTCCATCGGTCTCTCATTAACTTACTCGTAGCAAAGCAACACAACTGTACTTTTCTGACAGAAAATATGAACTGTAGTCTTCTTAAAGCACAAAGCAAATGTCACCAATTCAGAAAGTAATTCTTCCTACATGTTAATGGCTGCCTTTGCCACTGGGTTATTCTTAAATGGGATCCGTTTTAAATGCAATCTACTTTGCTAATTTCCTCTTAATTAGTCTTCTATAGACATTATGTAGGTCAGCAGTCCCTCAAGATAGAGATGACCTGCTGTAGGAAGGATAAATAGGACTCCAAAGTTTGTTCACAGGCCTCAAAAATTAACATTGTTCTCCAGAGCATTGGTTTACTTTCTTTCTCATTCCTTTGACAAAAATAATCTTTGGTGTGGAGCAACCTTGAAAAACATAAGGTAAATGCAACGAGCTCCATTATCCGAATCTGTGAAGAAGCTAAAACTGGGTTCCAGAAATTAGCTGGGATTCATATGCCAGTTCTATGATTTCTTTGGCATTTTCTGAATAGAAATTCTGCTCTATTTCTGACTAGTGTTGCCCAAAGCAAAGGCTAAGGCAGCGTTCATTGGGTGTGACATTGAAGACTCACAATCGAGGATGTGTGAACTTGTAACGTAATGGGGACTTTTCCCAAACCAGGACTCAGTGGCTGGTGTTTTGGAAAGCGTTGCTGTGGTCATGTTGAGGCTTTGTGAGAACAGTTCGTCAAAGAATGAGAAGAGAATCTGCAAAGCTTTGTTTGCTTAGGCTTAGTCCATTGTATAGGACTGACAACTCAGAAAATGAAATGAGAGATAAAGCATCCCAATGCTTTACAGAATCACAGAATGCTATGGGGTTGGAAGGGACCTCTGGAGATCATCCAGTCCAACCCCCTGCCAAAGCAGGTCCACCCAGGGCAGGTCCCACAGGAACGTGTCCAGGTGGGCTTTGAATGTCTCCAGAGACGGAGACACCACCACCTCTCTGGGCAGCCTCTGCCAGGGCTCTGCCACACTCACAGTGACAATGTTCCTCCTCATGTCTAGATATTTGTGCCTGTTCCCTCTTGTCCTGTCCCTGGGCACCACCAAAAAAAGACTGGTCCTATCCTCCTGACACCCACCCTTGAAGTATTACTTGAGTTTTACTTCATTACAAAAACCCTATTAAATGAATCATAGAATCACAGAAACGCAAGGTTGGAAAGGACCTACATCATCTAGTCCGACCACCCTCCTGTCACCAACAACACCCACTGAGCTACTAAATCATCTCTTGTAGTAGCTCATCCAGATGCTTCTTGAACACCGCCAGGGACAGCGACTCCCTCACCTCCCTGGGCAAGCTATTCCAGTGCCTGACCACTTTTGGGGAGAAAAAGTCTGTCCTGACATTTCATCTAAATCTCCCCTGGTGCAACTTGTGGCCATTCCCTCAAGTCCTAGAAAGAGTGAAGAAACGTATCAGAGCACTATCTTGGAAAGAACCAATTCTTTGGTTGCTGTAGGCACATGAGATGGACCTCAGTACTTTCTGCATGCACCCAGGGTGAGTTACTTGACTTGTGGAAGCCACATCCTGTAAGAAATCAGTCCTCATTCAAGCAGTGTTTGGACAATGCCTGGCATGCAGGGGAGCAGGTAGAACTGATAGGAGTGTGACCAAAGTATGTGTGTTTATATAGCTTGTGCTTACCACAAGGCAGAACTTTCCATGACTGCAATAATCACAGAATCATAGAATTGTCTGGGTTGGAAGGGACCTTTCAGATAATCCAGTCCCACCATCAACCTCACTCTGATAAAACCCATCACTAACCCGTGTCTCCAAGCACTAGATCAACCTGGCTTTTCAATCCCTCCAGGGATGGTGCCTCAACCCCTGCCCTGGGCAGCCCAGGCCAAGCCTTCACAACCCTTTCCCTGTCAAAACTGTTCCTGATCTCCAACCTAAACCTCCCCTGGCGCAACTGGAGGCTGTTTCCTCTTGTCCCATGGCCTGTGACTTGGAAGGAGAGACCGACCACCCCGGCTACCCCCTTCTTTCAGGGAGTTGGAAAGAGTGAGAAGGTCTCCCCTCAGCAGCCTTCTTTTCTCAAGGTTGAACTCCCCCAATTCCCTCAGCCTCTCCTCACAGGGCTTGTTCTCTGTAGCCCTCACCAGCTTGGTAGCTCTTCTCTGGACCCACTCCAGCCCCTCAATGTCTTTTTTGTGGGAAGGGGTCCAAAACTGGACAGGGCCCTTGAGGTGGGGCCTCCCCAGTGCCCGATACAGGGGGATGATTACCTCTGCTGAGGTAATCTGTTGAGGATGCTGCTGAACTGGTCTACGGGGGTTCACTGTTTCCTCTTTGTTATGTGGTCACTCTGCCTTGTGGGTAAGAGGCAAGGTACCTGCTCAGAAGACTGCTTGACA
>VZTM01000014.1:370551-401050 GCA_013400555.1 Jacana jacana | reverse complement strand
CCAATCCCTGAGATTCTGTGACTAGGGAAACCATTGGTAGATGCATGGTTTGGATCAGGGGTATGTTATTTTCCCGAAAATATTCTCAGGGGGGGATGATATTCTCTAGAGAAATTTTCCTGGGAATTTTTCAATTAAGTGTTTTTCATCAAAAATGCTTTTGTGAAAAATGAAGCTACTTGTGCACGAGGGCTGGGTCTGGTAAATATACTGCTTCCTGTTTCATAAACCTAGCTCTGGTGGAGCTCAGGCCATCTGGTGTAGATCAGAATACCTCCCTAGATCATTGTACAACATTTGAAAAAAAAAATGCTTTAATGAGATTTGAAATTCTACAAACTTTTCATTTCTGCATTCCAGGGTGAAACTGGTTCCTGTTTGCATGCAGAAGATAATCTAGAGTTAAAAAAGAAAAAAATAATAAAAAAAAAATAAAAAAAGGGTGAGGAAGAGAAGCTTGTATCAAAGCAAAATGTTAAACATTATCAAAATGCATCTTTTTGATGGAAATGTCTCAAGTTATCAATATGTATTCTCGGGCCTCTTTGCACAATTTTGCATTTGGAACATTTGGAATGTTCTAACTTTTTTTTTTTCAGACACTCAAAAGACTCAGAACTAAATTATTTCTGTGGAAGGGAAAAGTATTTCTTGTTTCTTTTATTTTTTTTTTTTCTTTTTAAAGCTTTATAGCCTACTGTCATGATAACAGCCTTACAGCCTTATTTTGCGCTCCAATGTCATGTTAGCTTTTCCTGTTGTCTTCCTCTGGTCTCAATCTGTGTAGGTCTGTATAGGGATGTCAGTAACAATAATCTCAACGTGAGTTACGGCCCCCGAAGTGAATGCAGTGATTGTAAAGTTTTAACATCTCTCACCTACACATTCCCATAGGATTTGATCCAATATCTAAAATTTTTCAAAGTAAATTGGGTGCAACTGAATGTTGTTTGCAACTCATAGAAAATATTTTGGGGTTTTTTTTGGTTCTTTGAGTTTGGCTGAGTCCATGAGGAAATCTTTTTTTTAGGAAAACATTTCTCTAGAATGACCCTTGAACCTCTTTACTTTGGGGATCAGATGGTCCTGAAGACATTTTGTAGCAAGAAGATTTTCTTTTCCATACATCTAATTTATGTCCACCTGAATGCTGTCTCGTGGTTGTGGTGGGAACATTTTGCCAGAAATATATTCTGCCCTCCTGAAAAATAGTAAGGCTGATGCAAACCAGGATTCATCTTTTATTGTTATGGACATGGAAAGTGGGACTGAGTCATCTGGCTCTAAGTTGAAAGTTGATCACCAATCACCTAGAGAAACTCTCTAGAGGTTTGTCCCTTGCAAGTAGGGCTAAACACCTATATTAGGATGGACTGAATCACCCTTGGGAGATGCCGTTGATAGAAGGAGATGAGACAGGTATTTGGTTGCCAAAAATTCAGCAGCTAAAGTTAGCTGAAGTGACGTCTGCCTCAAAGTCCAGAGAGTCCTGGGTAGAAAAAGGCCAGGCAGAGACAGCTGGTGTGTGTGAGGACCTGGAAGGGACATGGCTTACCATATAGAGTTGGCCTTAATAACTGCATTTTCCCTTGTCATCACTTGATATGCTTATTGTAGCAGCGTGCAGTAATACAGGTGCCTGGGGAAAAAAAACAGTCATCATTTATTTCTGTGGAGTACTGTGATCTTGAAGCCATGTGAGACCTTATTCTCCCTGAAAAGCCCTGCAGGCTTCTGAACATCTGCAGGGATGCTAAAAAAGTAAAAGCTCCTTCACTTTTTATTTTTTTTTTCTCTGGATGAAAAGCTGTAAGAGCATCTGGGATTTTTTTTGGCACGAGGGAAATGCATGGATATCGTGCAACACCAGCAAGGATGAGATCCTGCTGGACTTGTCTGCTCACCTCCAAAGCAGAGAGGGTGGAGCAGTGTGATGTCAGGGTTGCAGGCAGGCAGTTTGGGGGAGATGGGTTGATTTTCACGGGGGAAAATCCCTTTTAAATAATTTATTCTGGTCTGAAGTGACCAAAATGATTATTTCAGGATGAACTTGGACATAGGAGAAATGTATGAGCTAATAATGGAAAAACCTGTAAGAAGGGCTTTGATGGGGCAATGAAAAGGCAAGAATTACTTTGTGGATAAAAAGGATTTTGTTTGTTAGGTCAATGGGTTGGATTATCCCTCTGTCCTCAACACTGGGGAGGCCACACCTTCAGCATTGTGTCCAGTTCTGGGCACCTCAACACAAGAGAGACCTTGAGGTGCTGGAGTGAGTGCAGAGGAGGGACACGGAGCTGGGGAAGGGCCAAGTGATTAAGGGAGCCGGGCCGGGACTGTTTAGTTTGCAGAAGAGGAGGCTGAGGGGAGACCTCATCCCTCTCTACAACTGACTGAGAGGACATTGTAGAGAGGTTGGTGCTGGTCCCTTCTCACAGGCAATTAGTGATAGGAGGAGAGGGAATGGTTTCAAGCTGCAGCAGGGTAGGGTTAGGCTGGATATTAGGAAAAAAAAAATTCACAGAAAGAGTGGTCAGAGCCTGGAATGGGCAGCCCGGGAAGGTGGTTGAGTCACCATCCCTGACTGTTTTTAAGAGTGGATTAGATGTGGTGTTGAGGGATCTGGTGTAGGGGAGGGTGTAGGGGAGAACTTTGTAGAGCGAGGCTGATGGTTGGACTCAATGATCCCAAGGGTCTCTTCCAACCAGAATGATTCTATGATTCTATGATTAGTGTGCACAAGAGGAAAAAAAAAAGATCTGTATAACATATGTCTTTGTTAAATAAATTCAGTTTATGAGAATAATGAACGTGTGTACAAGGGAGGGTGAAGCAGCATATGACACCTTTGTGTCTATGTGTGTGAGACAGGTTTTGTAGTCATGTTTTTGTGGCATTTGTGTGTGCATTCAGCAGCTGTTTGGTGTGTGCCTTGACTACTTGAAGCTTTGTAGCTATTTTTTCCAGAAAAAGCCATTTGTTGGGCCAAAGTTAGGACATCCAAGCACTTGTATGATCTGAATCTCAGCATATTAAAGAACCTCTTCCCTCTGGTGCAGGAACAGGAGTAGGTGTCTTCAAAGCCATTCACCAACCTGTTTCATCCCTGCTTTACACCAGAAAGCCACACCTGAGTAGAGGATGACCCAGGGCATGTTAAAGACATGCAAAATATGACTGGCTTGTCTGATTCAGAAGAAAGCCTGTCCAAATGTACCATGTAGGTGTACACATATCATACCCAACTTGGAAAAAAAAATCATGCTATGTTTTAGGAAGATGTGGGGACAATGCAGATATTTGCCCACCTTGAAACCTGTCAGGACACTAGATCTCATTGAGAGTTTGGTCAAATCTTCCTTGAGAATGATGTGGGAACTCTTTACATGTGTATACCTGAGCCTTCGAGATCAGGCATAAAGAGAGCTGAAGGTGACCACCACATGTGTTCAACCTCCCAGCACCCTCTCATCTTTCTCTCTCCAATCTAGTTTTTTCCCCCTGGGTTTCATTCCTTCCAAGTGCTACATATTCCCATTGTCATCACCGTTATTATTATTGGCCTACAGTGCATCTCAGCAGAAAGACTTTTAGAGAGCAATTTCCCTCCTGTGCTCACACATTTGAAGGTTTCTGAAGTGGGCAGACACCTGCCAGGCTAAACCCAGCCCATGCTGGGCCTCTTGCTCTCAGTGGTTTCTTCCTGAGCCTTTCAAGAACAGAGAAATTTGAGTAGCGAGGAGGCCCCAGGCAAAAAAAAAAATAAATGACTGCAAGTTTTTCAAAGACAAGAGACCCCATTGCAAGCTCCTGGGAGTCGGTAGGAAATTTTCCCTTTGGCGTTTTATGGGATTTGCCTCTGACTCACCGTTCTTGCTACGGACCAGCGCTCTGGCAAGGTGTGAGAACTTCTGTAAGTTCATTGTGATTTATTTTTAGCTTAGTGGGTGACAGATGCCTCTGGCAACTGTGTTAAAAAATTGCATTGACCTGGCAAAATATCTTCAGATGCGCAGAAACACTTCTTTGTTCAGCGCAACAATGGTACAAACTCCCGTAACTCCAGAAAAGATGTCAGATGCCGTCTATTTTAAATACCGGATATCTTTCTTAGGGTGGGATGAATCTTTAGTGGAAAAGACCCAGTCTGGCTTCTGGGGTGGGAACCTCAGCATTTAGCTTAGATGAGCTATCTATCTCAGCTGTTTATAGTGAAGAGGATGGAGCTCCACCCTGAAACTGTGGCTCCACGAGTTCGAGTTCTTACCTCAAGCAGAGAGTCATAGATGATACAGGTAAATGCAGAGAGTCACTGGAGGTTTGGCTTGCTTTATTTAAAAGCTTCCACAGCTGATTAAATTGGGACTTGCACTACACAGTGACTGAACTAAAGTGCCCTGATACCCTTGGGACAGGCACAGCAGAAGAACCAGAGAAGAATGAAACAGGAGAAAATCCTTTCATTTGGACTAACCAGGATAACCAGGGTCCTCTCCCCTGCTCAGCCTGCACCAAATAGAAAACAGGAGGGTGAGTGAAGAAAGCCAAAGGCTCCTCCATCATCTATTAATATTTCATGTCCCTGAGTGTGGCGAGTACATATTTTATAGGGCTTAAGGCTGTTTAATCATCCAGTCCCACATCCTATACACAGATGTTGACGCAGATGAGCTCTACTGAGGCCAAGGATTTTGGTTAGGGAAAAGAATTTTGGACCTGATGAGAGAGAAAAAAAGGGAAGGACAAAAAGTGAGATTCACCTGCTTTAGCTCAGGCATCTATAAGTTAGGTATCCAAGGCTGAGCTAATCCCAGTACAGTTGCTAAAGAGAAACAGGGACTTCCAGAAGTTCATTTATTTCACCTGAAGACAAGCATCTAAGGCAGATTCAATAAAGCAGTGGTAGAGAAGAAGTCCCACTGAAGAGTAGGGTCACTCAAACCATGATCTAGATACAGTGAAGAGCCTTGGCAGCTCACCAGCTAACAAGAACTGCAAAAAAGCTTGGTGGTCACCTGTAGAGCACTGCCAGAGCTGGACTGTGCCTGAATGAAAGCCAGTAAAACTATCTGCTTTGTACAGTACTGTACAGCTCCACTGGTTTGGATTTCTACCAGTCTGGGGACTTCCCACAGTCTTAGAGATTCTGCCCAAGGCCCTGCTGTAAAAGAAACGATGGACCTGTTCCAAAATCCTGATTCTGGACTGACCATAGAGGAGATTGGATCTTCAGGATCTTGAACCTGAGCAACCTCTGCCACATATGAAAGGAAATCTTGCACACTCCCCATCCGTCACCCCCTCAAAGCTGGGGGGAGTCCAACCTCAGTAGCCTGGGGTACTTCCTAGGAAAAACCCAAGGATTTCAGGTCACAGTGGAAATTGCTTTGCGTGGGAACTGGAAGAGAATCATCCTCCTGGAGGGATTTCCAGCCCAATTCAGGAAAGCTGAATCCTGAGAGTGGACACTTTTCCTACATAAATGGTGTTTTCTTCTACCCTGCCTTGTGCCCCCTTGTTCAGCAGAAGTTGCAGAGGTTTGAAGTTACACGTGCATGGGCACAGGGAGAGGAAGCTCAGCTGGAGGGTGCTGTCAGGGCTGTCAAGACCATTTCTGTCCCCTCTCCAAAGCCACCCCACCTGTGAGAGGTTGTTGGATGCAGCTACCACAGGTATTTCTCAGGGGTTGGCGGCTGAGGACGTGCTGCCTTGCATGTTAAAAACAGGTGATCGTCATAAAACCCCTCTAGCAATTTGCTTCGGCGGTCCTGGATGGATCCCAGAGATAAGCATAATTAAAATGCCAACCTGCTAAAGGCAGCTCTGCTCTTTTATTCTCTCCTTTATTTATTTCAATCCATGTCACTCTGGAAGCACAGGATGTTCCCAGCCAGGCTGGCCATTGCAGAGCAAATTTGCATAGCGGAGAGAGCACCTTTGTCCCTCCTGTCCTCCTCTTCGGAGCAGATGGCTCCAGGTTGACATGGATTTGGCAGCTTGCTTGACAGAAACAAATCAGTGCCTGGAAGTGTAAAGGGAATTTCGGCATTGGGGAACAACCTGTGTCCTTGACCCAGTGAAATGACTCCAGCCCTTGGGGCTGGAGATGTCCCCAAAAAGATGTTCCCCCAAGAGATGAAGGCCAGGATGTGGAATGGCAAAGAAATAGTAAGACGTTGAGCAAACGCATTAAATCACAGCAAAAGGGTTTCTTTGTGGGATATTCCACTCATTCTTAGGGCCAAAACCAAATGGCACTGGAAATCGAAGCAGCTTTCCAGATACTTTTTCTGGGCCAGGGAAAGTCTGGCTATCTTTGTATATCTCTCTTGTTCACTGAGCTGGGGGACGTTTCTCATAAAAATATCTTCTGGGGAGACTTGAAAAATGCAGTTTGGTGGTACCAGAATGTTTTGCAAATGAAGACAGAGTTTGCAAAGGGTTTTAAAAAAAAAGAAACTTAAAAAAAAATCCAAAAAGGATAAAGAAAATTACCAGTTTCAGCTTTTCTTAGTTAATTCCCTGCTTCGATGTTATTATATTTTTATTTTTTTGATGTGAAGCAGCTATTAATTTTGGAGGGTTCTTTCCTTCTTGCATTAAAAAATACCCAGAAATTTTTAATGGTTGAAATTGCTTCAATTTGGGCAAAAGACAATATTTGCATTAATCTGGAACAATTTTTTCTCCCTCATTTCCAACTAAAACTGTCATCAAGTAGAACACAAACCCCAAATCTGTTTTCATTCTTAATCAAAATTACTTTCCTCCCCCCCTCCCCTCAAATTTGGAAATGGCTCCATGGCACCCTAAAATGTGCATTAGTATGATTAAAAAAAAATAATAATAAAAAAAAAATCATTTTTTTCTGGGCAGTTTCTTCTCCCAAGTCTTTGTGATGCAGCTGCCAAAAAATAGCTTTCCTGCAATGTCTGATGTCTGTGGCACTGGGATGCACAAAAAAAACCCTAGGAGCAGCTCAGCTTGGTCTGAGGGATGTAGAGATGAAAACCTGTCAAGTTTTGTATGCTCTTTTTTTTTTTTCTTAATTATTTGAAATAAGTCAGAGTGGCAGCATTCCAGAATCCTCAGGCCTTGGAGCATTGAAAGAAAAATGTGCGTCTTTCTGGGTTGCAGAGAGGCAGGAGCACAGCGGGATTTTCTGAACGTGACTTTCCTTAGTCTCTCATCGAAAAGAGATGATTTCTGTAATGGGTCTTAGATGTTACTAATTTTATTTCCCTAACACAGATGAAAAGGTGGTGGCAACTGGGGAAAAGTTGCCCAAGGATAGCCCTGATTTGAAATCATCAAAAGTAAGATTTTTCTGCAAATGGGCCTAGGGTTGGGTTGGTTTTTTTCCATCTCCTTCTACATTTCCACTCACGCCCCAGCATGGTTCATGTTTTTATCTGTCTCCCCTGACATTCGTACACCCCTCGTCCCTGCAGTGTTTCCCAGCCTGCTTTTTCCTTCTGCTGGAGGTGCCAAAATTGTGCAAAGCACGGAATTGTGCAAAAGCAAAGAGTTGGTTGGAAAGGGTTTGCATTGCTCTCGACAGGGTGCTTTAAATGCAGTTATTATTTCCCCCATTCATTTTCTCTTTTCAGTCCTTATTTCAGACAAGCTAGGATCCAAGAAGTTGTTTATATCTACTTTGCCACTGAATGAACCTTGCAGCTTTTTGAAAAGGGAGCAGGGTTGAGACAAACAAACAAAAAAGCCCTGTTTTGACAGATTGTGGGGTTTTCAAGTGGCTCTGCAGCAGGTCCTGACCCAGAAAGCCCTTACGGCGATGTATCCTGTCTTGGAAATTTATCTTCTAAGGTCTTAGCCAACATGTTTGTCTGCTTCTCCAGCCAGTGGTGTGGTGGTGGCCTTTTATAGACTTGTCTGCATGTCTATAGCTGTGTGTAAGGTAGGTTTTCCTTTGATTTATAGATGGGCAAGTAAGTAAAACACCAGTGTGGAGATTTCGTGCTATGGTCGTGGGTGCCCGAGGTGGAAAGCCAGTGAGAACTACCCATTCCTTAGCCCGACCATTGTCCCTGCAGTTGGTGCCTCCCAGCCTTGCCTTTTCCTTTTCCTCACTCCAATCTGCCCCTTGATGAGCAGGGAGTTATTAAAAGCACACTCTGGATATGGAGGAGCTCTGTAATAAGATCTGCATTTCTCACATAGCTGCTAAACCTCAATCAATATGGTTTTAATCGCCATTTGTGTAACGTGCAATAACTATTAAATTTAAATTAAATGCACAGCTCAGAGCATGCAGAAGGCCCTGGCCAAAGTGCTAACTTTTCCCAAGTTGCTGGAAAGCTGGACTGTAGAGACAGATTATTTATTTCTCTCATAAACTGGTTAAAACTTAACTTGGAGAAGGGGAAAAAATGTTGAGAGCAGCTATAAGAGGAGAGGGGGCAGGGAGGAGCAGTGGTTCTTAATAGAAACAGAAACATCAGGTTTCCTCTAACTTTTTCAAAGATGTTAATGTTTGGACAGAGGTGCCTGGGTTCACTTTTCTCTAGTGTCTGTGCTGACAGGAGGGAAAAAAGATGTTAGTAGGTGTTTCCTGCATGGAGCAGAGCCACATATGTAGTGAGTTGGATGCCAGACTGAGAACCAGATGTGTTGCCCTCTCTCCTGGTCCTGCACCCCATCCCTTCCTAGAGGCTGGTTACCAAAGCTATCTTGGATCATGGAATCATACAATGGTTTGGGTTGGAAGGAAGGGACCTTAAAGATCATCCAGTTCTAAACCCATTGCCACAGCCAAGGACATCTTCCACTAGACCAGGTTGCTCAAAGCCCCATCCAGCCTGGTCTTGTGCATATCCAGGGATGGCGTGTCCACAGCTTCTCTGGAAATCTGTTCCAGCACCTCATCACCCTTATAGGGAAAAATGTCTTCCTGATATCTAATCTAAATCTTCCTTCTTTCAGTTTGAAGGCATTACCCCTTGTCCTACTACTTACATGCCCCTCTTCAGCTTTCTCGTAGGTGTCCTTCAGGTACTGGAAGAGGCTCTAAGGTCTCCCCAGAGCTTTCTCTTCTACAGGGTGAGCAACCCCAACTCCCTCAGCCTATCCTCACAGCAGAGGTGCTCTGACCCCTTGACCATCTTCATAGCCATCCTCTGGACTTCCTGCAAAAGGTTCATTTTTGCTGGGGGCTCCCAGAGCTGGTTCAGGTGGGAGTCACCTAGTCCTTGCTATGTTGGCCCAGGGCAACGCATTTCCATATGAAAAGCATTCCCAAGTGAGAGGGTCCTTCAGCTTCACTGTGCCACCCCCAATCATAACCTTGGGAGCAGTCACCTTGGGCAAAGACCTCTCTCTGCACTTACGTGTTCTGGCAGCAAAATGGGGACAGCGATAATTATAGCTCTGAGATAGGCTTTCATGAAAGGTTTTGATGTGCTAGAAGAGTAGGACTGATATAAATACCAAAAAGCCACTACAGAGTAGTTCCCCTTGGCAGCAGAAGAAAGCACTGATTTTCAGGCAGAGTAATGCAGTGGGGTACCTGCCAAAAGTGGGGTAACCACTTAGCTCTGCACTGAGACCATACCTGTGGGAAGAGCTCTTACTCTCCATACACATGGCTCCAGCTGATGAGTCCTGTCTCCCTCACTGCACAGGCTCTGGGACTTTGGGTGCTGAAGCATCCCAGCCCCTCCTGAAGCTCTAGTAGCTCTGAACAGTCTCCATCTATGAAGTTTTCTGATGTTAGACTAATAGTGAGCTTGTCCATCTCCACCTTCTTTCCTTGCCCAACCCAAGGACTGATTGGTTGCTTAGACTTTGCTGTAAGGTTTCCAAGTGGCAAAAGGGTTGGTTAAAACCCGGGTATTATTAAAAACAGCAGCAACGAAGCAATGTCAAGGTATATTTCCTCACAATATTTCATGTATATATATGTATAAAGTTATTGTATTCTAGGTGTTCTAAAGAAGTGGAGGGAAATATGGGCAAGGGAATGGATGTAATAACAGTAAAGGGACAAAGCCAATATCATCTCCAGAATCTGAGGGCTTTTTCCTCCTAAGCAAATTTCCTTCCTGGGTTTAATTTCACGTCTCATTTTACACATGCATCTGATGTGGGATTGTTCACTCCCTTGTCCTATCTATCTACACTCCAAATCCACAAAAAAGCAGAGAGGGAGAAGGGGGACTCAACTAACTTTAAACTGAAATCATGGTGCTATGCTCAGGGTATGAGGTCAGCCTGCAGCCCAGCTCTCATTGATGATAGCTGCTTCCCGGAATCCCAGCCATAGCCAGGGAACTGGGTGCTGCTGCCACTAAGAACAGGGATCAGGAGAGCTTTAGTGGCTTTTGCTCATGAATGCTGTCCACGTCATGGATTGATTCCCAGCAGGGGGGGTTAATCAGCAGAGCCCCCTCCAGTCACACATGCACCCGTGTGGATTTATCCCAGCTGAATACCTGCATCCTACTTTTCCAAAGATCTGTTCTCTATGTCCAAAAGGTCATAACCTCTAGATTTAAAAGGATTACTGCAGATTTATCCAGGGTCTTTTGTAAACCATCATCTCTCACTTCTGATTTCTCTGGCTGCTCTGGGGGGTTAATATGTGTATATTGTTGCCAGTATGAGTTATGCATACAACAGATCTTAAGAAGAAATTCTTTCCTCTGAGGGTGGTGAGACCCTGGCGCAGGTTGCCCAGAGAAGCTGTGGATGTCCCACCCCTTGAAGTGCTCAAGACGAGGCTGGATGGGGATTTGAGCAACCTGGTTTGGTGGGAGATGTCCCTTGCCCAGGGCAAAGGGTGGGACTAGATGATCTTTTGGTTGCCTTCCAACCTAAACCATTCCATGATTCTGTGATATATACAAAAATATATAGTATGTGCATGGTGTGTAGACATATCTGTAAGACATAAATGTGGGTGTACGTTTATGTATATTCATATGCACATGTGAATTAATACGCACAAATATGCAGGCATACAAATAGATGAGCAAACATTTACATGCATACACACTCCTCTGAAGCTTTTCTTTATCCAAATGCCTGATGCCTGTGTAAGCACACACCGTACCCATGCAAGGTGCCTGGATGTCCAACTTGGGGACTAGTGCCTCCCTTCCAAGCCCTCCAACAAGTATAGGAGAGCCCATCCCCAGAGCTCACCCTTCTGGGATCGCTCTTGGAAGGAAGGTGATACTCAGCCTCCAACCCGGACAGAGACAATCCAGCCTCCAGCCTGCAAAAACTGCTCTGCTCCGGCAAACTTATGCATCCAGAGCCCAGAATAGAAACAGTGACAACCCACCGATTGTGTTTTCTGGGAAGAAGTGGAACATCACAGCCATCGGGCAGAGGCAGCTGAAAAAATCTCCTACGAGAAGGCTGCTCCTGTGAACGATCTTAGAAAAACAAATCAGTTTGTAACCCACCCAGCCTTAAAAAAAACCCAACCAAACAGCAATGGGGAGCAAGGAAATGAAAAAGGGAATTATTGGGAATCCAGCTAATAAGAGCAGCCTGACAATAACTGCTGAGTGCTTGGGGGGAAGAGAAAAAAATGACAAAAAGAACAACAGAAAAAAAAGATAACAGGAAAATAAAAGGAAAATAGCTCAAACTATAGCTTTAAAGTGAGGGAAAATAGCTCAAACTTTTCAGTGCTGACTAGTAGGTAACAGTGACAGTCTGGCAAAGGGTAAAAATGACCTTTCTCTTTGATTTAATGGTTGCAAAAAGAAACACCCCCAAAAATGCACCCCCTTCTGTCTGGGAATGGAATGGGATGGAACGCCATACTCTTTGGTGACAGCACTTCATAAAGACGGAGACTGAGTCTGCCTCCAACATCCTTGCCTATGATGGCAAGAGCTGGCTGTGAGGAATGGGAAAGGGCGCCGGGGACTGAGGCTATGGGACATGAACAGACCTTGTGGGTCTCGGGAGAAGCTTGTTTTTCGGTGTCACCCTGCAGGCTCCGCTGTGAAGCCTGGAGAAAACCGTCACGGGTCAGAGCACTTGGTTAATAGGATCGGGTTTTGGACATTGACACCGCTGTAAGCAGACCGAAAAAAAAAACCCAAACAGAGCTCTGAAACGTCAGCTCCAATTGTGGTTGTAGGAAACTTCAGATTTGGCTTCTTTCTACATAAATAAATAAACCTCTAAATCAAGCAAAGGACCCCAGGAGGCTGAACAGAAAGGAAAAACTCCTGGTGGTGGCAGGGAGGGAGAAAGGTTTTCTCCTTTGTTTTTTCTTTTTTCTTTTTTTTTTTTTTCCCCCCATTGGAATTTGAAATTTTGATAAAAAGGGGGAGGATTTAAAATTTCCATCCTCTTGACCAACCTCCCAGCTGGGGCTCCTCTTTTCGGATGTGAGCTCCCCGGTGATGCTGGGGACGGGCAGGAACATCCAGTACGGCTGCGGTTACAGAGCGAGATCAGAGCACGTTGTTTTTCAGCTCACAATGAATAACGTCCTGCTTGGGAAAATAATTTCCAAAGAGACCAAAACCAACCCCCAGAGGATGAAGTATGGCAGATATTACTTGGTGCCCCTGGATACGCAAAGGGAAAGTTTTGGCCCATTTGAAACTGCGGCTGGGTCGCAGCGTGATTATTTTGGGAGTAGCGTGTGTGCTGTGCCTGCCAGCTTCGTGGAACAAAAGCAGAGTTCTCCCTGTCACCAGCACGGTATCGTGGTGACTCTTTGGCAGCTTAATCCTGGCTTGGTTGGTTTTTCTTTTGAGACAGTTTGCAGGGCATGGGGTGTGATATTTTCAGGGGGTTTGGCTACTCCTTGATCCTGCAAGGAGCTGCAAGGAGCAGCTCCTGGAAGGAAGGAAGGAAGGAAGGAAGGAAGGAAGGAAGGAGGGAAGAAGCTGCAAGGAGCTGGGGGCTGGTAGTTGGCATGATCCCATCCCTGGGNGATAGTGAAAGAGAGGAAGGAAGGAAGGAAGGAAGGAAGGAAGGAAGGAAGGAAGGAAGGAGGGAAGAAGCTGCAAGGAGCTGGGGGCTGGTAGTTGGCATGATCCCATCCCTGGGATGGCTTGGGGTACTGGTGGCTGCAATGTCCATGATGGAGAAAACCACCACCTTTAACACAGAGCTGGGAGAGAGGTATTAAAAAGATGAGTAGACACAGTACTTAGAGATATGGTTTAGGGATGGTTTATGTCAGCATTAGGTTGAGGATTGGGCTAGATGATCTGAAAGGTCCCTTCCAACCTGGACAATTCTAGGATCCTATGATTCTGTGATGTTTGCTTCATGTTGCACAATGTGGAGTTGTGTCAGGATTTCTCTAGGAAAACCTTGATATTTTCTACCCAGGACATTGAAGCTCAGACTAGGTCTTGGAGGCAGAAACCCATAAAAGATAGTGGTGCTGCTGATAGAGGTGACTTGCCAAGGTATTTTGGTTCTTGGGGGACCTTGCTGTGTACAAGCAAGAGCTTCAGACTCCAGAACAAAAAAACGACTCCTTTGTTTCCAGGAGATTTTTTCTTCGCAGACACCTTTCTGCTATGTCTTGCCTGAGACCCATCAAACTCATTTCACTTAGGCCAGCTAAATGCCTCATATGGTCTCATTCACTACTGACACGTCAATCAGCAACCTAAAAGAGTTACACAACTGTGTCATCTGAGAGCAAAATTAGTTCAGCAAAGGGTGGTTGTTTTTAGGCTTGGTGGGGAAATTAAAACATAAGAAGAGACCCGCTTGAATTTTCAGGAGAAGGTTCCAGCAACACACAAAAAACCCACAAAAATGCTTTTTTGGCAACTTGAAATGGATTCGTTCAGCCCAAAAGGAATTGTTTTGGTAGGGTTTGGAGTGATCTAATGTGGGGGAGTTGGATTCTTTAAATCAACTTTATATTAAATATGCCATTTCAATTTAAAATATTTTAATTTAAAACTAAACAAAAAAAAGGAAGAAGAAAAAGTTGTTATTTACAAGACAAAACATTTGATTTTGGAAAAGAGACAACAGGAAAAGTTTTTATGTCAATCCAATAATGAAATAATAATAATAATAACAACAACAACAACAACAATAATGTTAATACTAATGCCTCATATTTTTTTCCTTAATTTGAGCTGTTTACTAAATTAAATACAGAAGCTTTTCACTTTTCCTGGGTACTTTCAAACATATCATACCCACCAAATGTAGTAGCTGATGATAGATTTTTCCTCTCCTCTTTGAGACCTTCCGTCTTAAGATGATCTTATTGCAAGGAGCACAAGTGCAATGCTGTTCCATAGTTATGTGTGGAATGGTAAACTCCCACCATCCCCATGCATGTGGATTGAGAGATGGACCATTTTCCTCCTTAGCACCCACTTACCAGGAGGTTTGAGTGCCTGAAGCCCCCAGGAAATGTGGTCTACAAGCTGCACCTTTGAGGTTCTTCTCAGACACCCAACCCATGTGCTCGTTTCTACTTCAAGCAGACAGCACAGGCAACATCTGACTTCTCCTACAGCCCAGGCTCCCCTCCAGAACTTAACAGAGGGTATTTTTTAGGTTTTATAATTTCTTCCATGGCTGCAAACATCTGAACAAACATCTGCTGGTGAAGGTGGTGAAGGGGGGAGTTGCAGAGAAGGCCAGCTGTCAATAAATGGAATCCAAAAGCCATGTTGCTAAAGGGGGAACAGTCAGTCTACAAAGTGTTTTATATTTCTGGTGCTGGCCGTTGCCAGAAGCAGTTTCAGTTCTCCAAAGTGGCTGTGTCATTCTTCTGTCAAGGCTCTGGAATTTCCCTTTGCACTCCAGAAAGCTGTGGCAACACATTCTCCATCTGAGAAAGGGAGCTATCGATTTATAGGCTACTACCAGAGTTAGAAAAGCTCAGTCGGGAAAAACACTCTCAGGAAACTCAGATAAAAGAAAGACTCAAGGTGACCATCTTCTGGTGGAAAAGAGTGCAGGCTGGAGAAAAAGGTGCTTGCATATTTCCTTATGTAGCAGCACCTTCTGCATGACCTTGGCATGTTTCCTGGCATAAAAATATCAGGATCATTTTCCTAATCTTTTTAGTGAAAGGCTTCATGGATTCAGCTGAAAATAATGTTTGATTTGCATTTTCTCTTCCCTTTCATTACGAGTATAGTTAGGTATTGTAAGAGGTCAACAATTCAGTTCTTTGTTTGACTCCTAAAGAATCTCGTTTCTGCCATTCCAAAAAGACCTGTCATTTCGGATCAACTTGAAGTAAATTTTCTTCTGAAAACACTGGGGACCAAACACAAAAGTCAAAACATAGACTATCAGTAGAGTTTCATGGTTGGGTTTCTATTCTGCAAAATGTTCATTGTATTTTACCTACTCCCCATGAAGACCAGGTGGAGCACCTTGTGCTGTTGTGTTTCACAGTTCATGGAATCATAGAATCATAGGATAGTCCAGGTGGGAACAGACCTCTAGGGTCATCTAGTCTGACCTCCCTGCCATCAGCAGGGACACTCCCAACTACTCAAGTATTAGTAAACTATCTGTATGCTGTACTGTGCCTTCCCTCCCATTAGACCATGAACTGAGTAGAAATGATGAGGACAATCCTTAGGGAAACCCTGGGAGCTAAAAGTAGATGCACCAAAAGAGTTTCAGAAGGCAGAGGAGATGAGAGATCAGGACTGACCATCACACAACAGCCAGGAGCTGTATGGGACTTGACCATATGTCAAGGTTTGCCCATGGGCAGTGGAGGAGTTGATGTACCTTTTAAAAGAAAGTGATGGGAGAGGGTGTGATGAGGATGGTTTGTATTATTAGGCTTTAAAATGTCTTAGTGGAAAAAGCCACACGTGTGTGAAATACAACTGTAACCTCAACACAATGATAACTGATCCGGATGGCCTTCTGGGCCTCTTTCCATCTGCTTCA
The DNA here is from genome assembly GCA_013400555.1 of Jacana jacana. Taxonomy (NCBI): domain Eukaryota; kingdom Metazoa; phylum Chordata; class Aves; order Charadriiformes; family Jacanidae; genus Jacana; species Jacana jacana. Next base: position 385,159 of record VZTM01000014.1, on the reverse strand, counting down.
TTTCTGCCTCCCAAGAGCACAATAAAAAAGAAAAAAAAAAAAACCCAACCCCTCTCCTTCTTCAAAACTAGCCCTACCATGGCTAAGTGAAAACCTTGCTCTTTGTATTAGGATTCCTCAGAACACTATGAAACATGGAAAATATTCTTTCTTTTTAAGAGGGGCTCCTTGCTCACATTGACTAAAGGCTTCCCCCCAGGTAACCTTTTGGCTGCTGGTCAGGAACAGTTTTATTAATAGGGCTTATTTCAGGCTCAGCTATGTCTGACTTATCATGCACAGAGCTATGAACTCGGTTGTGATACTACAGGGTTAGGAAAAAAAACCCACCATGATAAGAAGCTGTGAATGACGTTAATGGCGCCAAGGACTGTATGCATCCTTCCCGGTGCCTCTGAGACAAAACCAGTTCAATGCCATTGTTTAGGGAAAGAGGACAGTGGCATTAGGGCTACAGATGATGCCACTGGTGGCCAGGTGATAATCCCCTAAACCCAAGACTGTTAAAACAGTGGGAAGGTTGGCGTAACATTTCCTTTCTGTTAAGGAAAGATTTTAATTGAGGAGTCTGTTGTCTTCAAAGAACACGCAGCACAGTCCACACATCGGGGCAGGAGAGAGGTGGAACAAGATGAGCTGTCAGCAGCTCTGTCCCTCATATGGATTTGTACCAAATACCACCACTGTGAACCTTGGTGCTGTGGGTGCTTGACACTCAGAGGAATGTCCTTGCTTTAAAACCTCAGTTGCCACCAGAAGAAATGCCAGGGGAACCTCAACTCTTCTGAAGTGCCAGTATATTTAAAACAAACAAGCAAACAAACAAACAAACAAAACCCTAAGGGAAATCCTCGTCTACTTCCAAGCAACTGGAGGATTTAAAGCCATATCTGGGAAATCAAATTCCTGCTAAGCCTGTGAGTAGGTTTTGCAGCCTCCAGCTTTGGGTGATGAGGGCTGCTCTGCTGAGCAAGCTCAGTGAAGTTGGGGGTGATATTGGTGGAAGTGCCTGGGGTCAGGGCTGGGCTTAGGCATCAGAGGTACCACCAGGGTCTTTCCCTCCCTGGGATGCTTGTTTCAGTAGAGCAGCAGAAGCAGAACTGCCTCCAAGTATGGGTGTGTGTCACTCTCTGTGTCTGCAAAGTATTGGGACTTATTTGCCCACTTTTTTCCTTAGCCCCATTTTTATAGCCTGTCCTCTGGATCCCTCCTGCCTGGGGTCTCTTCAACAGTGATCCTGTTGTCCTCATGGACAATTCCACCCTTGCTGTTGCTACATGGAGCTGGCTCTGGTTTTGCTGCTCCACACTATTCAGAGGGAGAGGGAAAACAGAACCCAGCCATCTTCAATCTAAATATAGCTCAAAGTTTGTTCCATCCATCTTCAATGATACCTTGTGGCTAGATAAATGATGAGTTGTCTTTCCCTCCAACTCCATAGTGGTATGTGCTGAGAAGAGAGAAAATAACAGCAGCCACCACCCACACATCTCTTCAGCTTTCCCAAGAGGAAGTCATGCCTGGGTGGTAGGGCTGGTGAAACCGTCTGCCACTGCCTTGCCAGCTGTAATGCATGGTCCTCCAGCTCTGGGTGGTGTTTTTACAGGGGCCGTGATTTGAGGTGAAGCACACTCAGCCCTTCAGGTCAGACCTTCCCTTTGATCCAGCCATGTAGGAATTTACAGTGATCTTTTTGTTGCTCTGGTATGGTTTCTCCTGGCCTGCAGTTTGCCAAGGGGCTGGTTCATGCTTTCTGGGTGGCACTCTCTAGAAAAGGACATCTACATCTGTGCGAGTCACCCACACTCTTTTTATTGTCATTGTAGAACTGATTGATCCACTCAGTGAAAAGGAAAGCAAAACTCATCGTCTCCTCAAGGGCAGACCTAAAACAAGTCACATTAGATGCTAGAAGTGCCTGCACCCTTCTTCTGGTATAAAGCCAATGTGGAGTCGCTGATACATCTGGATGTCTACATCTAAGTGTAGCCGAGAAGAACTCTTCCCTGAGAGCAATCCATCATTGTGATTTAAACATGAGTTGCCAGCAGCTCTGGCCTTATTTCACCCACTCTGGCTATTGGTGCCTGAGTAAATTCAATATGCAATTAGCCTTGGTCAAATTCTCAAAGCTTGATATAATTAGACACACTGGGCAATAAGGCTGATGCTGACAATGTACCTGTATAAATGTGTCCCCTGATGGGTCCTTATTCCTAATTAAACCAAGGTATTCAGATTTGGGATAGGATCCAATTTAGATAATTATAATCTCCATGACAAAGATGTTTTGGGCCATTCTGTGTTAGGAAAAGGAAAAGCATTTACATTCTTTGGGGTGGGGGGGCTCCTTTTTTTTTTCACTTCTTCCTTCCAGATAGCCTCCTGGCTGACACTCAGGTAACTATTTCACTAATTGGATTTCATTCAAGGTAAATCATGACTAAGAATTGCAAACAAAGAGGTAATGCCCTGAATGAGCTAGTTCAGATAAGGTCTGAACAGGGCAGATGCAAAATTAAAAGCCTGATTTTCAACAATTGGAGGATTAGTGTTGAGTTCTGCCTTCCAAGTCCACTAGACTTTTTCTGGTTCTTCCTTCTCCTAAGTCAGAAGATGCTCAGAAACACTCTGGTAGGGAGAGATAGGCAGGGAAGTAGTAGGAAAAATGAGTTTTGGGATATCTCTATGTGCCCTCATTGTGTCTTATGAATGTTAAAACACCTTGTGGTGCTCAGGGTGTCTGGAGACAGAATAGCATCCACGAGCTTTTCTGAGTCCTGGGTGGAATGAGGAGGTTGGTATTTTCATGCTCTGCCGTGTCCCAGCCATCCTGGCTGGAGAGCTGAGGAGTTACAACAGCTCCACCATTTAATATTATGAAAATCCCAAGTAGACAATGAAGGGATGTGTAAATTTGCTTTTCACCTTGAAACAAGGAAATGGGGACTTTGCATATGAGGTTCTCACTATGCAAGTTCCACTTGCCTGCTGTGCTACCAAGGAACAAAATACGATACTAAGCAATGAGAGGTAGAATAGAATAGAATAGAATAGAATCATTTAGGTTGGAAGAGACCCCTGGGATCATCAAGTCCAACCATCAGCCCTACTCTACAAGTTCTCCCCTACACTAGGTGATCAGCTTCATATGGGAAAATGACCAAAAATGTGTGTAGTTTTACATATGTTGAGGAGAAGGGTCATATATAGCCACAGAGGGATGTCTCCATTCATGCACTGCTAGGTCTGTCCCAAGTGTATGCTTTGTATGTTTTCATTTGCGTGTTTATCCATACCAAAATATAGCTTCTCTTTATTTATCTGTTCATCATAAGGCACCACAGGATGCCCCTATTAGCAGAGACACCCATCCTGTTGGTTCTTCCTGAGAGGCAGATGTAAACTCTGGTGTAAATTCACATTGCTGACCTGGGCCTGTTCATTCAGAAGCTTGATCCTCATGTTCTGACACCGTGTTTCCTTCTTTTGCCTTTGAGTGCAGCAGCAGCCAGTTGGGATTTTGGAGTATTTTGGAGGCCATAGCTGCAAGAGGGCAGTGCCATGTAAAATAGGGAGTGGAAAAACACTAAAACTTTGGAAACAGGAGGAAATACACAGTGATGAGAAGACGAGAGCAGATGGCAGAGTCACAACACGGACCAGAGAGTTGTCCAATTTAGCACAGCAGTGGTTATTAGAGGATGCTTTAGGAAAGGGTACGAGAACAAGGAAAAATCCCTCCAAAATATCAGGCAGAGAATTCCTAAACTATTTCTGTATATTTTATAATGCACAGAAATGGATTTCTTTTCCAGGGAGTGGCCCTCTGACCCTCCCTGGAGGGTAGGGTAGTAGGCTGTGAATATCCACAGTATCCATTGACCAGCTCTTCACGACTCATCTGCGAGAGCAAAGAACCACTTCCTTCACTTTTCTTCCAGCCTGATTCACATGATATTACCTAGTTCTTCTGCTAGAAAAGATGAAGGATATTAGATCTCCATCTCTCTATGGATAAAACCCTTTCAGTGAAGTAGCCTGGGATTTACCATGGTGTTACCATAACCTTCTCTGCAAAGGGCTTCAGCGGTGGGGAGTCACTTGGAACAGGGAAAGAGACTACAGCAAGAACACAGGAGCTGCAGAGGAAAGCACAAAGAGAATCTGCAGCTTTGTGGAGGGGATAGAGGTCCTAAAAGTGGGTGTTGTGAACAGGGAAAGTGGAGCAGGAAAGAAGAAGAATCTACCAGCTCTATAAAATCATTTTCTTGGATTTATGAGTCTGTATTTTTCATGAACCTCACAAGCACCCAGAACCATAACACAGAGACTAACTCAGCTCTCTTCTTATTTGCTTCAGTTTTTCTGTTTTTATCTGGCTTTTATTCTTTGTCTTTTCCAGGTTGAATTCACCCCTGATCAGATTGAAGGTGAGGAAGATGAGTTTCTCTTCTATGCACAGTAAATACTGTCACTGGGAAGTGCTGGGGTGGACATGCGTGCGGTATTAGAGTTCTCTTGAGAAGAGAGATGACTCCCATACTTTTAAGCCATGGCTTTGCTCCTTCTTAGTCCCTCTTCAAAGTCCTTTGTTGAGTTGGTCAAGAGAAAAGGGGAAAAATCATGCACCATGCAAATTACATACTTATTTCATTAAAGAAAACATTAGCCTCATTTACCAATAAGACAAAGCCAAAACAGAAAAAACCCAACCCCCTCAAAACCTCAGTCCAATTATATGCCCTTTCTTTAAGAAAACTGCTGGCAAAATATCAATCCTTTCAAGAGAAAGTCTCACAACTCCTATTGAGAACTTCACCCTGCATTCAATCCGAATTTAATGTGTCACCGTTTTGTGACAGCTCTCTGAAACCAGCAAATAATGACAGCAATGGCTTTTTTTTTTCTTTTTCTTCTTCTTTCAAAGCAAAACATCAGCATTAGTTTCTGAACCCCTTGTCACAGCCTGAGAGACTGAGTCTGAAACCTCATGCATGAAGTCCTGGGAAGACTAACCACTGTGCGTGTCCATCTTTTCCTCGACTACAAGCCTGCTTTTTACCTAAAGGGAACATTGACAGATGGAGTCAAACGGCTGGCAGAATTTTGCTTTAGTCTTTAAGTGCTTGACAGAGCCTATGAAAGATGGTATCAGAAAATGGGTAAATTAGAAAAGATGAAAAATAAAAAAAAAACCAAACCAAGATAACTCACAGGCTATCCTGTCAGTATAATTCAGAGAGGAGAGATACAGAAAGAAGGAGTTTCTGAACTGGAACCAAACACCATAATATCTTATAGGTTGAGGCTTTGCCACAGACTTCCAACATTAGTTTGGGACTTTTAAGCCCCCCTTTAAGGGCTTTAGTTTTCATTTTCTAACAGCAGGTCAAAAGTAACTCATGATTGGAGGCGATTGGTAATTTCTGGGAACCTGCCCCTTTTCCAGTCCCAAACACATGGGAGAACTGTAGGAGAGTCCCAGTTCAGAGCCACAAACCTTTGAACTAGTCCAGTAGCACCCAACAACTGATCTCTCTTATCAGTTAATGTTACGGGGGCTAGATAGGAACTGCCCACTTTCTATGCCTCATTTTCTCTGAGGAGAATTAGCTCTAGAGACTATATCAGTGAATATGAAAAGACATATTCAGAAAACAATGGGATGCTTCTGTGGCCATCACTCCACTGGAATGACTGGGAAAGGGCAAATTTGGAGAAACCCCAGGGCTGCTATAGAAGGTAGCAGGTCTAAAGCAGATGAAGACCACCTCTAGAAACAGAACATTGCTTGAACATCACCTGGGGACTGACCACAGCTCATCAGTCAACGCCTCAATTTCTTCTCAATTCCTTTCCCCCTGGCCTTTTTTTTTTCTTTTTTTTTTTTGACTTTTGTCTCCTTCACCTGACCTTTAAAAGGTTCTTACGTTCATAGATGAGTAAGCAGACAGATTGATAGTTACTAGATAGATATTTACTCCTAGACAGAGCTTAGATGCTTCAGATGTAGAACCATAATCTGCAGCATCACCCACAGTTGTCCCTGGATTGTCCCTGGCGTGTGCTGTCCTTTATAGCAGTTTGCACGTCAAAACCGTGCCAAGAAATGTGCCACCAGTTGAAGAAAGTGGACAATCAGTATTCCAGCCTTTGAGACTGTTTTATTTGGTGTGAAAAACACAGGCTAGAAAGTGAGCGCCACTTGCCATGATTTATAGCTGTTATACTGGCTGCTGGCGTGACTTGAGAGCTTGGACTCACAGGAGCTGTAGATTAATATGTCTTTTTTGATTTGTTTTCTCCTTCCTGTTCTCTCCTCATTCTCTCAAGCTTCCAAGACTGCCAGCTCTCCTTTTCTTCTGAGTTTCAGTTGCACTTCTTTTGCTCTGGGTACATTTTCAGCTCCACACTGCATTGTTAATTCTGTCAAACTTCTTCTTTCAGGAGTCATCAGGAGGTCAAGGTCACCTGTCACACCTTTATATGTGTTTAAAATTAGACCTTGAATGTATAATAACCACCTCTCCGTCTCTTTCTGTTGACCAGATGAGGACCTAGATTTCTCAGTGAGAGACGCTTACCCATTTGTCAGTTGAAATTAGATCAATAGGAAGTTCATCCTACGTGTTAGATATTACTGTCAGTCTGTCACCTCTGACCCCAACAGGTTTTCTGGGGGCTGATTCTGAATTGAGGTGGTGGAGGAGAAAGAGACAATACAACATCTCAAGGTCTTTTCCAGCCCTATCTTCTAGGATACTCTGAACCTCTTCTTCTTGTGAGGGAAAAGATTTTGTTACCCCAGATTTACTTCTCTGCAAGGATTCATTATTATGTTAGTCCCCAAAATATTACTCTCAGAAGCAGAAGAGTGGTCTGTGGTTGAAGCCATGTGTAACACACCCATCTTTACGTGTCCTCCTGCCTCAACTGCCAGTGAAATTCATTGGTTGTGGCAATGTGTATTTATGAAGCTGGATTCCTGGCTTCTTCAGCCCCCTAAATTGCTGAAAAAAGAAGAATATGAGCTATTCAAGATGAGAAGATAGGTAGCAATTAGGCATATGAAAATATACACTGCTCCTGCCAGGGCTTCACTGGCCAGCAGGAGGATAAAGGAGGCTATAGCCATGCTGGTTTCATTGCTTTGATGGGAACTTGCATTAAACCAATAAACGTAAATGCAAATGAAAAAGAAAAAGGAAAAAAAAAGCCCCAAAACCCAACCAAAAAAGTTGCTTGTGTATATTGACAAAATGGGCTTTCCAAACCCACAGACCAATGCTCTGGTGAGAGGCGGTTATGCTTGATTTTAAACTGACTTAATAAATTAAAAAAAGAAAAAAAGAGATAAATGTGAACTGTCAGTAACTGATGAATTGGGAACCTTTAGGAGGTGATGTGAAGGGTGCTCAGGAGATTGGTCTCAGGGAGCAGGTAAGAGGCAGGTGGGTGAGTCGCTTGGGGAAGTAGGTGTATTTCTTACCCACCTCAGCTGCTGATACCCCCAGTAAATGACAGAGCTGGGAGGAGAGCTCTGGACTCTTCCACCGTCAGCAAGGAGCCCATGAAAATCCACTATTGCCCTCTGCTGGAGTGAGGGCTGCCAATGGGACCCGGGCTCCAGCCAGTGGCAGAGGAGGCAAAGCTCCAGGGGAGAGAAACTGGGGGAGAAAGAAAGAGAGCACAAAGGGGACAATGCAAAAACAGAAAACCAGGGAAACATTAAATAGTCCAAAAATGATAAAATGCATCACTGTTTGAAAATGTGCGATGAGGGTGGAAATGAATAAGATATGAGCAGAATGATAAATATGAAAAAGGAGGGAGAAAGGAGGAGAGGCCAATCCAGCCACACTGGAAGAAGGAAGGAGAGAGGGAAAGAAGGAAAGAAGGAACAAAAAAGAGGAAGGGGGATTAATAAGGAGAAATTGAGAAGAACCGCTACTGAATTCTGTACCACCCCAAGTGCTCCTGAAGAGCTGGAAAGTTCTCAAGGCCAACCATTTCTATAAGGTTTTCTGAACTTCCTGATGTTAGCTGAGACAGAAATACAATGAGAAAAACATTTGACCTCTCTGATTCCATTCCCTGATTGAACCGGAAAATGCAGAGGAGGAGGAACACAAACATTGCAGATAACAGCAACAACAAAGCTCATCAAACTTATTCCCAAGCTGCAAAATAAAAGGGTCAGGCAGAGTTAGTTAGGGGGAAGGTCCAGGCTTGCTTTGACATTATCTGAAGGAGCGTGGCATGCATTTCCTTTTATTGTTTTCTCTTCCAGAATTTAAGGAAGCGTTCTCACTCTTCGACCGGACTCCTAAATCCGAGATGAAAATTACATACGCTCAATGTGGAGATGTCTTGAGAGCTTTGGGGCAGAATCCGACCCAGGCTGAGGTCATGAAAGTACTTGGCAGACCCAAACCAGAAGGTTGGTGTCCTCCTCTGTGTTTGTTCTGAAAAAGAGCACCCCAAGAAATATTTGAGAAGCAGACGAGGTCTCTGTTTTCTGATGGAAAGATTAATTGTGAAATAACAGAGGATACGGAACGGCCTCTGCAAATCACAACCAGAAAAGTAAACGAGGGAAAAAAGTGATCTTGCAGTCAATATAATTGTCTCAAATTTCGGAGAATGAATTAATTTAATGGTCCTGTGCGTCAATGTGTTTTACACTGACAAGTTTTGGCCTTTTAAAATTGCTTTGATGACAGACATTCGCTTGTGTTTACTAAAAATGCAGACATTTTGGAAACATCCAAAGACACAAAAGCATAGATTGAATGCGAGGACGTAGTTTGTTCTACAAAAGTTTGTATCAGAGAGTCTGCACTAATCACAGTAATATCTCCCTTCAACATCCACCATACACTGCATGTCTCTTCAGAACAAAGGAGATGTCTCTCAAACCATTTCTGTGTTTGGCCATTTTCTAGACTATTTCTCTGTTCTTTCCTCCCACTGAGGTGGAGCTGACAATTAAGCCCTCATTCAACAACTATGATATGTCAGGACATGGCGGTGACATAGTGGCAGGTGGGACAAGAAGTCAGGTGGGAACAAAATGCCCTTGGATGCTCTTGAAAGGCAAAGAAACATCAAAATGGGATACGCAGCCCTGGTCCTGCCTATTTGCTCTGAAGCTCCTCTCCCAGGATGTGTTTAAACACCTGTGCGTTGCAGGGCTGCAAAGCAAAGGTGATTTTGTATTGGTAATGAGCTTCTCTTACTGTCTTCTGCTTGGTTTCATACTTTTATGCTGCACAAAGCAGTATTGGGAGTCTAATAGTATTTTCTTTCCTTGATATTTGCATCTGTCAGATACTAAGACATCTCTCTCTCTCTCTCTCTCTCTCTCTGTCTCTCTCTCTCTCTATATATATATATATATATTTCTATCTCTATCTCTATCTCCTAAAACCTCATATTTCTCTCTTTGCCAGCCTCTTTCCCACTCTATCCACTCTTCTATCCGTACTTAAAATATTTATACGCTCTTTTCTTGCCTTTAGCGGGCATCTGCCTCCACAGTTTTCCTACCCTTACTGCCTACCCATGGTGGACACTCCGTGATTTGTTCTCACCTCTCCCAGAATCCACCAGAACTTTCATTACCATCTGTGTCTTTGTAGACATGAACTCCAAGATGATCGACTTTGAGACTTTCCTGCCCATGCTCCAGCATATTGCCAAGACAAAAGACACGGGCACCTACGAGGACTTTGTGGAGGGTCTGCGTGTGTTTGACAAGGAGGGAAATGGAACAGTGATGGGGGCTGAACTCCGCCACGTTTTGGCTACACTGGGTAAGGTGGACCAATCCTCATGCAGTTTCATCACTGAAGTTTTCCCCATGCCACTTTTATCATTCTGGGTAACCTTTATGCAGAATATATCCGAGCAAGACTTCAGCCATGACGTTGTCCTTGCTTATAAAGCCCCAAAAATGCTATTTAATAATGAAGCTAAAAATCACTGACCTGCAACTCAAATACTTGGGGTTTTTGTCCTTCCTTCCTTCCTTCCTTCTTTGTTCCAGTGTTTTATTTCTCCCATGAATAGTTCCATCACCATAAAATGAACAAAACACTGGAAACCCTGTCTATTCCTTCAATATTTGTCTCCATCTTTCTGCACCTTCAAGAAAATTGTTAAGATGAAGCACTTTTCTATCAGTCATCTTTTTAACAGAAATGTCACTGAAATGTAAAGCTTCTGTTTTTAAAGTAGGGATCAATATTTCTCCATCCTCTCAAATTTTGACTTCAGAAGCTCAGTTTTTCACAGAGAGTGATGGCAACAGAATGAGTGCAAGATAGCAAATTTGGCTGTACCTTAATGACAGGTTACCAATTTGGATTAGAATGCACTGACATGTTGTCATCTGCATCCAGTAAGCATTTCTCAAGACCAGCCTTTTTTATTAGCTTTTATCCAAAAAACGATGAGCCTTTACAAAAGAGGTTTGATTTAGACCAAAGGATTCCAATGATGTGTTTTGACCCAGGGTATCAATTAAAAAAGCTAAACATTTTACACCCAGGGTGTTTTCATGCAATGACACATCCATCTCTATTAATGGCACTTATACTATCGGATCAATTTGGAGACCAAATTCAGTGATGACAAAACAACACCCCCCACCCAGGGTCAGGATCAATGCCCTTTTCTAACCTTACCTGGGCCAAAGAAACCACTCTGAGCAGTTTTGTGAGTTTCCTGGTAATAAAATAGAATACAAGGGAATAACTTGTCTTTCCCCTTCTATTCTCAGTAACCAGAACAATATGGCAAACTGAAAATATTTTATAGGTTTGCATCATCTGGGGCTTGTTCCTGTGTGCCAGAACTCAGGAAAACTGATGGAAAAGTGGAACAACATGAGTAGCAGGACACATGCATTGCATTTTACTTTATTTTATTTTCGTTTCTATGATTTGAGCTGAACTCACCCTCAAATTTCTTATTTACTTTTCTGAAAGTCATTTTATCTCATCCCCAAAATCATTGCCTAGTATTAGAACAAAGGGATGGATTGGGTTGATCTCTGCTTAACTAAAATGGAGCCTTACAGGGAAATAGGCACCTAATGTTTAGATAAGTAAATTAAATGGAATGGATCAGTGATCTAAATCAGAGATCCTACATTTGGCCTTGGAATCCTCCTGAACATCAACTCGGAGGCAAACTAGATGATGCCTCTACTAAGTCTTTGGTTAGTAAGGACTTGGTTAAAAAGTAACTAAAGCCTTAAAGATTTGGTACTTAGAAAAGGTTTATTCTTAGAAAAAAATGAGTATGTGAACATGATATCATGTGGGTTTCCATATTTATTCTGTCTTTCTGGTTTTCAGATCAAATTTTCTCAGTTTGCAAGTCCAAAAGTAGCTTTCCGAGCAGTCAGCACCACAAATTAAACTGAAGAGGAAATCTCCTCCTCTTCTCTCTCCTTCTCATTTGTATTCTCTTAATACAAATTCTTAAATTCTTTGGAAAAAGCTTCTTAAATTCTTTGGAAAAAGCCCAGGTACTGAACAGGCATTTTTTTTCCCTCCCAGGTGAGAGGCTGACTGAAGAAGAAGTTGATAAGCTAATGGCTGGTCAGGAAGATGCCAATGGCTGTATCAACTATGAAGGTAGGTATGACCACTCCAGTATGAGCAGGCTCATGTGCTTGAAGGCTTTCTTGCAATTAGCCTGAGAAAGTTTAACTCTGTGGAAGATCTGGAGCAGGATGCATACTTTTACGTATTTTAGACCAACTCAGATTCTAAACCTCATCTGATATACTCTGGCTGTTGAAGGTTACTTGTATCTTCCAAAGCTGAATTGCCGTGCTCCCTTCAGGAGGTGGGGATGTATATTCTTCTTTTGTTTGCCTTTTGTTTTTAATTTTACATTATTCTTTTCTACCTTCTCCCACAGTTCATCGTCCTCTCAAAAAGGGATACATCCCTTTTGTGACTTCTTTACAGAAAGACACAGAAAGTTTTCCTTCAAAAACCTCACCAAAAAAGTGTTGCCCTTAGTATCCTCTGTGGTGTCCTGAGAATCCTACAAGACCTTCCACAGACTTTTCATCTTATTTCATTGCTATTGTAGAAAGCCAGAATAAAAGGATTAGGTCATGAGTACCTGGAACATGGTTCTCTCCTGCATCTCTCAAGCCTACACTCTTCAGGCTGTTCAATAACACCACAATTTTCTGGTAGAGATCTCGAACACGCTTTTGTACATAGCTGAGTCCTACTTAAGGTCGACTGGTGACTGACCATTGACCCTCTTGGCCATTGACAGAACATTTAGTTGGTCCGTTATATTTACTGTGCCTTTCATGAGTATTTGGGTTTTTGGTCTCCTCCTACTTTGAAATACAGTGATCTGAGCTCAGGGAAGCATTTCTTACAAGTATTTTATTGGTGGAAATCTGTAGATTTAGCCAGGCCTAATAACTCTTGAATTTATGGTGAATTCAGAGACATTCATAGCGTGTGTGTGTGTAGAATTATTGAGAAAGAAAAAATATTTCCTTACTGCAAAATCTATATTTCCTTTTCCTTTTTAATTTCAAATTTTTTATAGAAAATGAATGTTTGGTTTGGTTTTTTGTTTTTAATTGGACAAGAATGAAGGAAAGGATATAGTCACAATACCTGACTTGGTGACCTAATGTGGAGCCTGGACGTTTGTTCCAGAGGCACCTTCAGAACCTCCTGACCTAGTACAGATGTTCTGAAGTTTCAAAAGCTTTGCAAGATGAGGACCCAGGCTTTCTCATGGCTGTATATTCTAAAAAGCCAGTCCCATGTGGCAGCCAGGAGTAAGGACTTAAGCAACCTATGGATTGATTAATGTGTGTGTGTTTGCTTCCACTGGTTACTGAGACTGCTGCTTGCACTGCACTGGAGAAGAGAAGGCTCCAGGGACACCTTCTAGCAGCCTCCCAGTACCTAAAGGGAGCCTACATGAGAGATGGAGAGGGTCTCTTGATGATGGAGGGGAGTGACGAGGGGGAACAGTTTTAAACTGGGGAGATTTACATGAGAAGAAAATCTATGAGGAAGAAAATCTTTGCTGTGAGGGTGGTGAGAGCCTGGCCCAGGTTTCCCAGAGAAGCTGTGGCTGCCCCATCCCTGGAGGGGTTCAAGGACAGGTTGGATGGAGCTTAGAGTAACCTGGTCTGGTTGAAGGTGTCCCTGCCCAGGGCAGGGGGTTTGGAAATCAATTATTTTTAAGGTCCCTTCCAAGCCGAACCATTCTATAATCTTACGATACATACTATCTTAAGGACTTACAAAGCATTAACAAGTGGTATCTTGAATCGCATTTACAAAGTGTAGTCTTCATTTCATCAAAGGGAAGAAAAAGAGTCCAAGATGTTCTTGAGTTTAATGAAAAGGAACTGATAAATGATCCTTCTCTTTCTCTTGTTTATAGCTTTCGTGAAGCATATCATGGCCAACTGAATGCCAGGTGAGTCTCTCATGTCACTCTTGCATATCTGATTCTTTTGGTTTTGGCCTCTGAGATAAGCTTGAGGATTGTGTGACTAATCAAAGAGGGTGAAAATTTTCAGCACGCTGTACAAGGAAGTAGGACAAGAAAGAGTAAAACATTATCTTCATCTTATGAAGTGCACAGAAAATCCTGCAGTTGTCTGGTAAATCTGGCCACCTTTATTTTAGAAGTCCAACATAATGTATCCTAAAATGATTTGATTTCCAAAAAAACCAAGTCCATGTTCCTTTATGATTGACTGGAAACTTCAAAGGATGCATGTTTTTCATGCCAACTTACAGAGCCCTGCTTCTAGGCTTCTCCAAAATATGTGAGGAGATAGAACTGACCTGACTAGAGAAAGAGTGGGCAGAAATACAAGGCAACTCAGATAAGAAGGAGTAATGCATGATTTTGTAGCTGAACCTACACTAGGAGGATAATTATTGGCCTTTCATAAATCTGGCTCCCAACTTCTCCTGGCAAATTGGTTGGTTTTCCAGGAAAAGACATGAGCTTTGTCCAGCATATCTTCTGGCTTTATTCAGTAGCGTTCTCCAAACCACAGAATCATTAAGGGTATCTTTGTCTCACCAATGCAAATGAGCCGCACTTTATTTCCAGTATTTCCTGGTCATAATTTTTTATTTTTATATTCCTGGAAAAGGTGCCCAATGTTTTCAAGTGGATTCACCATTATTTATCTCTGTTCAGCTCTTGGGGGAAGGTTTGACCTGAGAGTTAACCAACTCCATCCATTCTGCAAAGTGTCTGGTAAACTGGGAAGGTGGTTTCTATCAGATTTGTTCTGATTACTTTAGGTTTTGTTTCTTTGTTTTGTTTTGTTGGGTTTGTTGGGTTTTTTCCCTTCTTTAGTTTATTTTTCCACTCTGTCCTGACCAGGCCTGGCTTTGTTTTGTTTTTGGGGCTCACATTATCCCAGCCCACAGAGACCTGTCTGTTTTGTGGTGATTTTTGATTATGTTCACTGGCACCCTCGGGAGGGAATTAAGCAGGAGTCACATCCAGGTTTTGGGGACTTTTGTTCCAAGACGTAATTGAACAAAATGGGAACTGGCTAAAATAAAAAAAAAAAAAA
>VZTM01000014.1:336873-364287 GCA_013400555.1 Jacana jacana | reverse complement strand
TGGCTCTTTGGGAGACTCCGTAGGGAGTTTTGTTGGTGACTTTACATCTGCTGTGGTTAAGCTGCTAATGGACTGGCTGTCTGGGCTGCTGCCTGTTCCACTGATTCCTTCCTACCATGCTTTGGTTATTTGAGGAGTTCAAGCCTATTGACTTCTTGCCAGAATTACATAGTGCTTTCCAGCAGCAACTCACATTGCAACACCCGGTCCTGCAAGAAGGGGTTTCAGACAGAGCGAGGATATTGGCTGGCATTTCCTTACCCTCTCCTTAAACCCACCCAAGCCTGGATTTTTTTTGATCCTGAAGCCAAGGGGAAAAAGTGAATACTGTAATATTTTTTTTCAGTGTTGTCCACAAGCAACTAACTAAATAAATATATCAATGATTTGGGGTGGGGTGGGGGGAAGAGGGCAATTAAAAATATTTTGCCCCCCTAGTGATGTGTTCCAGCTCATTGTTTTACTTCCTAATCACTCTAAGAGCTATTTTTTTAACCTCAAGGAATTAATTACTGTCTCGGGATGAAATGCATCCATCTGTATAATTTTAAAATGAAACATTTTCACACTTTCAACGTTTTCCTCTACTATTATTTTGGGTTTGGCCAAACCTGTTGTCAAAATTACACTTAATTTCCTTTATAATGCCTTTCCTCAGAGAATCAGCAGTTTTTCCTGGAACTGGTTTCAGGATTAATTTTTCTCAGCTGAGCCACTTGGTTTTTTGTAGTTTGTGCCCTAATGATGAGATTAATTGGTCCTTAAGAAACGCTGTTTTTTCCCCCTCCACTGAGAATAAAATGATCTTAAAGAACTGCTTCAGGGACAGGCTTTTTGGACTCAATTCGGTGGCCTGAGCAGTGATATGGTTTGTCATTTGTGATGCCCTAGGTATCAGAAATCTGCTCAGAAATGTGCATAGTTTCTGCCAGTCTGGATTTTGAGTTTTTATGGATGACAGTCATCCTATTCAACTAATAAGCTGGACTGATTTGCTCACAGAGACTGTCACTTTAGAGATACTGCCTGCAAACTCCTTTGCTCCTTCCTTGCCCCCATTGAGTTAAAACCCCACCCAAGGCAAAACAGATTTCTTACCTGATTTTGGGAAGGGTTTTTGGAGTGGTAACGATGCAAAAAGACCTGTGAATTCATGTTGACTGGTAGAATTAATATCTGATTACATGAGTGATCTTAAATATATATATATCATATATTCAGCCCCACCACACAATGTAGACCATGTGAGCAATGAATTCACCAAATATCTTTTGATACAGTGGAGCTATTTATTCATGGTTTTATTTAACACAGAAATTTCTTTGGATTCCCTAAAGCGTCTTACGTAGCCCGTGTCCATCCATCCTTCTTCTCCCGTTTATCAGGTGAAGTTGCTGAAATATGTCAAAAGCCCTGCAGAACAGCAAAATGAATGTTTTCATTTATAAATCCAAAAAGTGCCTGTGTTTCTGAACTAGCTGTTCCGTGAATTCCTTCACTTCCCTGTCATAAAAGTGCCACGGGAGAGTTACGATGCATGCCAAAGTTAAAAGACAGGAGAAATGAAGAAAGAAAAGTATGTGTGTGTGTAGGTAGACCTATCCTGAACTGAAGCAACTGTGTGTCATTTGGGAGAGCAGTAGCATTGGAAGCTGCGCTTCTGTCCCCACCAGGGAGGATCAATGGGTGCATAGGAATAAGCACTCAGACACACGGACTCACACAGAATCTCCCAAGATGTGGTTTGACATTTCTGGAACGTCAGTGCTGTACTCAGAACTGGTGAGGCCACATTTTGAGTGTTGTGTCCAGTTCTGGGCACCTCAACACAAGAGAGATCTGGAGGGGCTGGAGCGAGTGCAGAGGAGGGACACGGAGCTGGGGAAGGGCCTGGAGAATCAATCTTATGAGGAGTGACTGAGAGAGCTAGCATAGCTAAACTGTTTAGTTTGAGGAAGAGGATGCTGAGGGGAGACCTCATCACCCTCTACAACTACTTGAAAGGACATTGTGGAGAGGTTGGTGCTGGTCTCTTCTCACAGGTAATTAGCAATAGGACTAGGGAATGGCTGCAAGCTGCAGCAGGGTAGGGTTAGGCTGGACATTAGGAAAGAATTCTTCACAGAAAGAGTGGTCAGACCCTGGAATGGGCTGCCTGATGGTATGAAATAACCCTGTTGGTAGCTTGGGTCAAGTGCTTGAGTCTTGCACCTCCTCATTCCTGCACCTGGCTAGGCTCAAAACCACTGAGAACTTGAAACCTGCACACCAAGGCTGGCTATAAAGTGAATATATTTATGAATACAGAAACACACACACTAGAACCTTCTAAAAGTGAATTTTTCCCAAACATTGGAGGAGAAATTAGTCCTGGGTTGCTTAAGCCAGGACAATGCATCTGGGAAGGGAGAGGATGTGACAGTTCTGTCTGTCTACATGTATCTCTATGTAGGTACCTGAGCCTGGATAGTCATTGAATCACAGAATGATGTGGGGTTGGAAAGGACCTCTGGAGATCATCTAGTCCAACACCTTCCCAAAGCAGGTCCACCCAGAGCAGGTTGCACAGGAACAGGTCCAGGTAGGTTTTGAATGTCTGAGCTATAACAAAGCGTAGCCTCCAATGTAAAAAGAAAATGTCAGGCCTCCCTCCTGCCAAAGAGGGAGGTGGAAAGAAGGGAGCTGGGTCTCTGGGATGTCTGCATGTTTAGGGTTGGAAAACTCCTTAAACTGAAGTGGTAGAAATAACTTGCCTGGAATCCATAAGAACACATCTGTTCCATAAACTGCTCTGGGGGATCAGTGCCCTGGAGGATTCATGGTGAGATGGGTTGCTGGGCAGCGAGCCTGAGACTGTCTTTTTCTCCATTCTCTTCCCTTTTGCTGACTACAACAAGAACCAATATCCAGGGTGAACCTCAAGCCCAACACAGATACTCTATAAACTTGCAAAACCTCAGAAAGACAGGAAGCATCTAGAGACAGGGCAGCATAGCCAAAGACAACACCTCCTGAAGATACCCAAAAAAGCTCCTCCACCCCCTCCCCAGTGCCACCGTTAAAGATATGTTGGCTCTATTTTGGCTGGCGGTTTCTTTGCTAGGGAGCAAGATGCTCAGCCTGTCCCCAGCCTGCTTGGATGCTGCATAAACAAAAGACAGAGTCAACTTCTTCCTTCCTCCCCTCCCCAGGGGGTGACCTCTCTCACAAACCTCTCCAGGAGAAAAAGAAACAAACAAACAAACAAGATAAAGACAAAAAATAATAATTAAAAAAACAAGAAGAGAGAAAAAAAAATAAAGGGATGTGGGGCTATGATGAGACAGACAAGCACAAAGTTTACCCGAGAGTGGGTAAGTGTTTCAGACTTGGAGGGACTTCTTGCAATCCCAGCCTCACCTCTGGCCTTCTTTTTACCCAGGAACTATTTGTGAGCCACAAGAACCTCAAGTCCCCACTGTACGGGGCTCCATTGGCAGAAACACAGACAAATTTACGTTTTAGCTCCTACAGACAAGACTTTACTTCTAGCTTGCTAAATAATTGTATAAGCTTGCAAATCATGTCCACAGTACCCGAAACACGTGTGGTAGGCTCATCTCTCACTTTTCCCACAGCCAAACTTTTATACCCTTGTGGTCCTCCTCTCCTTCTCCATCAGTTCCAAGCTGGCTGGGGTGGTGGAGCTCAAGGCCTTCAAAAAGGCCACTTATATGCTGGTGGGCACCATCTCCTCAGAGCCATTCATGAAGGTTTTGCTCCAGGATGGGACTTGACAGTGAGGCATCCTTTCCTCTAGGCCATGTCATGCACCAAGGAAAAAGTATCTGAGGTGTTTGTGGAGCACAGAGGGTCTTGGACATGACACTGAGTCTGCCTGTGGCATGGTTTACCACTGGAGGATGGAAAGTAGGAGGTTTTACCTCAATTAAACAAAAGGTATTTTGAGACAAGGCTACTTCTTGTATTCAAGTCTGATCCAAATACAGGGACCAAAATGGAAATGCCTGTTACTGAACTGACAGTGGGTCAACTCAGGAAACAATTTCCCACTTATCTTTTCTTTCCTCCCCCCTACAGGGACTTCTGACATTACCAATATCCAGGCTTCCTCCTATTTCCTTCTCATGGTACATTTTTTCTCTTTAAGGCTGCTGATTTGAGGGGGTAGGGATCCTGAATTTCACACAGGAATTTAGTCCAGAGGGATATTTTTTGACTTCTGCATGTGGACAGAGGGAGTATTTGTATTACGGCCTTGCTTGAATTAAACATGAATTGAGTAGTATCTGCAGTGGGGTCAGAAATCAGTTGCCATAAGAGTCCCTCCCTACCCATGAAGCCTTCTGAAGGTTTCATCTCCCTGATATAAATAAAAATCCAAATATAAGCAATTATTGACTCAGCTGTGAGTGTAAATTGTTACTATTGAAACTGATGCTTTTTTAGTGGCTTTCTTGAAGGGCATATATTGATGAAAGTCTGAGGGAACCTGACACAACTGTGTGCTGCTGAAAGGCAGTTTATATTCCCATCCTCCCATGCCATGGTCTATTTAGCTGTGCTCATCCCTGAGTTTCTGTAAGAAATAGGTTGATTTAGGGGCCTTGATTATTTTTCTATGATTTCTGATTATTATCTTCCTCTGTACAAGGAAAGACGCAGACAGTGATTGTAATCAGCGCCTTTGCAAACAATTGGCTGAACCACAGAGATATAACAAGGACTCGCTGAGGTACTCTTTGCCTGCCACCCATGAGAATGAATCTCCTCTCACACAAAGGTGGCAATTTCTGAGAATAATATCCTTTAATGCTCTGCAGCTTTCATTTCTCACACTTGTTACAGGATGGCAAAGCACAGAATAAATACCCTTGGACAGAATCCTGTAGGACAGCAGTATATAATAGCTGCCATGAAGTATTTGCTATGGGATTTATGTGACTAAGAGTCAACATTTCCACCTGAGTTAGATACTCTGAATTCTTTTTATTGTTGTCAGAGATGTGTTCAATACTTTTAATAAAATGAAGTGTGGTTCTTCTTGTCCCAAAGTTTGTGTTGAAGGTAACTTGGATGAATTATCCTTCCCAAATCCTCATTTTCCTCTGAGACTGTAATGAGGGAAAAGAGAGAGTAACTCAGCTGTGCATGTTGACACCGCAGACACCAGGGCTCCATTCACCGTCTGTAGCTATTTAAGAGCTTAATGTGGACATATTTTTCCCCAAAAAAGCCAGGTGGGTTTGGCAGCTGGTGTAGGTCTCTGTTTTAGAAAGCCACAGGTAGCAGCCAGAAGTCATTTACAGATCACTCATGCTGACCTCTTAGACTACTTTGCCCTTGATTTTTGGTGGTGCTACCCATGGGGCCACATCCCCCATGTGACCTGAGATGGTGGGAGCAACAGGGGGAAGAGGAATCTGTCCTACTGCTTCTGCACCACATTGTCATGGCTTCTCGTGGCTCTGTGACCTCCACAAGCAAGGCAGAGCAATGTGGCCATGTGTAAGCCACCAAACAGGTTTGCTGAACCTCTCCTAGACGCTGAGACCTTTCCACAGCACTTGGCCACCCAGCGTTCACCTACCTGACCTCTGAGAAACCTCTGCATCCAAGCATGCCAGTAGTTTCCCAGTCTTTCTTGGCTTCTCTCCAGAAATAACTCTCCTATTTTACTCTGCTTTTTTTAAACACTAACCATAGCCTAAAATTATTGTACATGCACACACTCATATATATTTTCAGTACGATCTGCAAAAAGGCAAATTGGTGAATAGGAAAAAAGGCATTCAGAGATGTGAGGGAGTGGGAGATGTACAAATCCTTCATTATTTAACTCTGTAACGATATAACCAGCCATTTCATAAAGGAGGATTTTGTGCTGCTTCAGTGGAGATCACCTCTACTCTTCATTGATCTTTTCTGCTTTTGACAGAAGGCATTGAGTGGGAAAACACGTAAGGGAAAGAGGTTGACAGTCATTAATATTTGAGAGTCCATTTAAAGTTAGCCTGCAATTGGTTTATGAGCATATTTACGTGCAAGACCCCAGACTTTTCAGTCTACTGTGGGGCTGTAGTACAGCATTACCTGTAGACATTTTCATAACTTCTAGAGGAGGATAGAACATTCATTGCAGCAATGCACTGAAATACTCAGTGGTAAAATACTCAACGGCTCCTCAGCATTGGAAGTATTTATAGATGGCTGGGATGAGTGAGGTTTGAAATGAGTAACTTTGGACAGCTAAAAGTGATCTGCCTAAATGGAACTCACCTTATCCTAAGAGATATTTAGACACAGAGGGTAGCAAAGAAGGAAGGCTTTTATCTCAATCACCTAAATTCGGGTCAAGTGCATCTCAGGCCTAGATTTTCTTGTGTTTTATGGAAAAAAAACCTAGCATGTGGGACATGAAAGAAAGAGTAATGATTGGCTCCTGTTTTGGAACAAGATTTAGACCACATCTAGAATACTGCAACCAGTTTTGGGCCTGAGTTACAGCAAACACAGTGACAAACTGGAGCAAGTCCAGTGGAAGGCCACGAAGATGGTTGGTACCTCGAGTACTTGTCCTGTGAGGAGAGGCTGAGGAAACTGGGTTTGTGCACCTTGGAGAAGAGAGGGCTTCATGGGGACCGAATAGCAGCCCGCGAGTAGCTTGCCATGAAGACAGAGCCAGGCTTTGCACAGTTTTGGTGAACTGACCATGGCTGGCCCCAGGTGCCCATCAAACTGCTCTGTCACTCATCCTTCTCAACAGGACAGGGGGAGAAAATATCATGGAAAACTCATGGGTCAAGGTAAAGGCAATTTGACAAAGAAAAGTAAAGGCTGTGGGCAGAAGCAAAGGAAAATAATAGTTATTCTTTACTTCCCATCAGCATCCAATGTCCAGCTACTTTCTGGGAGGACTTCAGAGGGATTGAATATACATTCTGGGTTATGCTGAAACCCCTTTCCCTTGTCCTTCCCTCGCCTGACCTCCCCTTGCCCTTGAATGGATGGGACACTCAAACCTCTTTATAGGTAGCTGCTTCTAAAAGAGGTCTTCTCCACCTCTGCCATCAGCTTTGGTTTAAGGGCTGTGGTAGCAATGTCCTCAGAGGGGTATATTTGTGGAGAAAAGGCATACTTTGGATTTCACAGCTGCAGGAGTTAGACAGTGAGGAGGATTAGGGGAAATGCCATATGGATTTCTTGTGGTTTGTTAATTTGGTTTTTTACAAAATATTTTCCCTTACTTTGACATCATGGTTGGAGGATCAGGGGGAAAAAACCAGAAAACCTCACAGTTGCATATTTACCCTCAAACCACTAAATTCAGGCACGAAAGTATATTAGGCCATTTCAATGCACACAGGAAAGCTATTGTTGGGCAAAATTATTCCTTGCTTTTACTACTGTAATATAGGGGCATGTGTTAGAATTTAGAGATTCCCTAAAGCACAGCTGTTGGCCTGTAGCACTTTAATTAAGAATATAGCTATGGCTAGTTGATTATATTTCTAAATCTGTCTTTGGCTCTTTTTCCTTTTATCTTTGATCTTGTAGGCCAGATTCAAGGACCACCCCAGTCAGGGCAAATCCACCCTAAAGATTGATAAGGTTTGGATCAGTCTTGGACAGCACAAAGGTTACAGGCAAACATGTACTTAGTTTTATTCCCCGTCCTTGCAATGGGTGGGAATGAAACTAAAGTAACAACAGAACTTTCCATTCCCCAGGGAAAGAAGCTGGTAGAGATTTTCCTAAGCACGTGTGCATCACTTGGACTATATGCTGCTGTAACAGTGATCCCCCCAAAAAGTCAGACATTTAAATCAGAGTGAGCAATATGAATCTAGATACCTCTATGTTATCCTGTAGTCAATGAAGAGATACAGGTTCAAAGAATGATTTAGAAGGATTCAATTCATTGTTCTGAATTGCCCTCACAAGGGAATCTCTACTAATCAGAGAGAAGGCTCAGAAAGATTAGCTTCCTAATGTAGATATTTGTCTTAGAGCCAAATCTACATCTAGACACCCACATTTAGGTGTCTACCTGTGAATGTCTGTGCTACCTGCCATTACAGTCAAGAGAGAGCCAAGACTCAGTTTGACTTCCTCAATATGGGTACGTGACGCTGTTTGAGATCCCCTAGGCCAAGTCCCGGCCTTCCACAGGACCAATGACAAGGGCCAAGGGAAAATTTCAGGTAACATGGGGTTCCTGAAGTGGTAGTAGAAGTCTATGTTTTGGCAAATTATATTAGCCCCAGATCTACATAAATTATGATGATAACTAAGATACCCCATTCATACGAACACGTTGCATTTAGATACTTGAATTCAGATGTCCAAATCCACAAGGTGAATGCTACCCCTAGGGTTACAAAGGGTTAATATCCACCTTTAATTTCTGGCCTGTCAAGGTCCCACTCTCCCCTTGGAATATAATCTGTTGCCCTAAGAGTGAGGAGGAAGAGAACCTGTTCTCAGAATCCCAGAATTGTTCCCGCACCAGTAGGTCTGAATGCCACAAAACTAAACTAGAGAGGGTTTCAAGCAAGAAACCCAGGAGTTCACCTCATTTTATTTTTTTAAAGCCTTTTTCCTGTAAGCTGTACTGACTCTGTCCACTTGTGAAAATCAAAGCACTTTCCCAGTATCCAAATCCACTGCAAAGCACAAGCTCTTCTTGGGCTGGCAGGAGGTCCTGAACTGCAGCTGGGAAGTCGTCACTGTTATCCTAGTAGAAGATTAAGATGGATGAAGGAAAAGAAGGAATAGTGTATTTATGTGATGGCAACTGACATTTTTGGACAGCAGGTCAATTTGAGACTTTACTGACAACCCACATTTGGAATATGCACATTTGACGTTCAATTTGTTGTCTTCTCTGTTGCATCATACCTCTTCAGTTCTCACACCTATTAAAACCACAGATGTTAAATAGGAAATAAGCCACAACAGCATCTCATTGCTTGTAGGTAATGTTTGGCTGGGTGGTTAATGCCTTCACTAATCCTTAATGCAAGAACTTTACTAACCTTGTGCAAGACCTGAGCCTCATCAAGGCAGACAAATCATTTCAGCGTTTAACAGCTGACCCCCTTGCGATGATTTTAATAAGAAAGGGGTCAGGAAATGGAGACATGGCAGGAAATAAACTATTTGGAACACCTTTTTTTTATAAGGGCCTTGAGAAAATACAGATCAGCATGCCAAAATCAGCAACAGAGGAAAGTTTTATCCAGTGGTCCCTACTAAAACCTCTACAAATGCCTTTGCAATTACCCTGGCCACACTGTTTCCCAGATATTCCTGAGGCTAAACATGCAGTTGATACAAATTAAAGGGGATATGAGGAAAGTTAATTGCTAACCCCAAAATTGTAGAGAACCACATGAATTTGTCCATAAAGGAGATAATCAACATTTATGTGGGACCTATTAGTCAGGCTGTGAGCAAGAATCCCTATTCAGACCACTCACTACGATACCCAGGGTGAAATTAGGCACCTGTCACAATATCTTAGATTTTGAATAGATATTCATGGTTTTATCCCAAGATGCTTTTCTCTGACTTTGATCCTGACATAACCAACAAAAGAAAACACGGTGAGACATAAGACACAAAACTGGATTGAACATGACCCTTCTTCTGGGTAGGAATGAGAAACTATTGCCAATGACCCGAGTGGAAATTGATTGTCCTTTGGGTGTACAATTCAGCTTCAAAACCTTGGCCAAACCACAACTGAGAGACTCCAGTGTTCTACATTCAACACCTGACTTTACCAGAAAATCCATTTCTGATGATGGATATGACATTTCCTTTGGTCTTTCCTCTCCATGAACAAAACACAGGCTATAAGAATTGCTTCATCTACTCAGGAATGACTCACCTCTCTAGTCTCAGAAATCTAGTTACATCTTAGATGACTGCAGTTATTCCATTAGGTCTCCAGTTTCAAAATCAGATGATCCTGGGTTTCCCACTGGTCTTCTGTCATGTCTATAAGCCCTGGGGGGAAGTCTTTGGGTATCTAAAAGTGGTTCAGGTAGCACTAGACACTGATTTTTAGATACCCAAATTGTTTCCACTGGTGTCTGTTACTAAATAAAGACGTGTACAACATACAATGGGTCTTAAACTCAGGGTCTCTTGAGAAAGTCATCACCAAGAAGTGTATCTGCTGCTATCTTAGGGGGAAAAAAGGGTTCAAATGATAAGTAAGGACAGAAATATACTGATTTTCTGAGCTAGAGCAAAGAGGTTGTTATAAAAGTTTCAGGAATCAACTGTTCTCTGAGCCCATTGGGTGATGGGGAATAAAAAGGTTATTGGCTTTCTTTCAGTAAAAGAAAGCTTTGCTATTAAATACTGAGATTTAGGTAAGCAGTAGTGCAAAATACTTAAAGATGTAATGGATTTCCTCCTGGGGAAATTACTAGAAAAAATTTTAGGGATATTATGAATACCCGGAGTCAACGCAGTGCAGTAAATTAGATTAGGTTCTTTCTACTCATACATTGCTGGAATCTCTTCTGTTGTTTGTGCTCCAAATACTCCAGGGATGCTCAAATGCCATTTTCATACAAAAGCCCAGTTTATTTTATTGTTGTTCCATCAAGGCTCCAGCTCTATTTTTTTGTTGTCACAGATGCTGATATTTGCAAACCCTTTGGTTAATGGCCTGCATTTGAATAACTGGCTATGAAGGTTTTTAACTGCAGCTCAAAAAGGTCTCATAAGAGACATTGGGCAACGATCTTGAAAAGGGAGATAAATCTTACAGAATTTGGAAGGTGGCCAATTGAATGGATATTGCAGATTTAACCAAACGCAGATTTAACTCAACGTTTAAACACTAGTTTTTTAGTTAATTTCAAATGATCTTGGGTTTTTGAGACATCCAAGCTGGATTGGCAGATATGATGTACCATCTACAGGAGATGTGTGTCCTTCTCCAACTGCTGCTGGAAGTCAGGCAAGACAACCTAAAGGCATTTTCATTTAAAAGAAATGCCTCACATTTAGGGATCTGAATTACTCCTTCAGGCAGGAGTTCAACTGAAAAATTCACATGTATCACTATAGGTGCTCGCATACAGGGAGAAACCAGTAGACCAGGTGTGGAAACTCCCGTTGTAGTCTATGGAAATTTTGAGCTCAGTTCAGTCACCAACATACAGAAGTCTAACTTGAGATGCTCAGCAGGATCCCATCTGGTATCCCTCCCAGGTGTGTGTCTACCAGTTCCTATGGGGGGTCTCCAGTACCTAAAGGGGGGCCTCCAGGAGAGACGTGGGGGGAGTCTTAATCAGGGAGTAGAAAGATAGGATGAGGAGCAATGATTTTAAACTGAAAGAGGGGAGATTTAAATTAGATATTAGGAATAAATTCCTTCCTGTAAGAGCAGTGAGACATGAACTGGTTGCCCAAAGAAGCTGTGGATGCCCCATCTCTGGAGGTGTTCAATACCAGGCTGAATGGGGCTTTGAGCACCCTTGTCTGGCGTCTCTGCCCAGGACAGGGGTTTGGAACTTGGTGATCTTCAAAGTCCCTTCTAACCCCAGTCATAGAATGATTCCACTCTATGATTCTATGGTTCTATCATACCAGATTCTGTGCTATGTTCACTCGGCTGTGGTGATGTCTTGGATAATAGCAGGCATCTCGGATGCCAGTAATTGCTTTGATTTAAGCAACTAATCTGTACCCCTACTAGCTTCTCAGATGAACTCTGCTCTAAATTTCTCTGAGCACATTGACTGTTTTTCCCCTAAATGAATTGAGACCTTACACAACCATTTCACATACAGATACCGACATAGTTTCATGTAAAACTTGAGTTGGAACCTGCAAGCTGAAACTACCCGGGGTTCTGCATAACCCAGGCAATCATTTGGTGTATGTGGTTAACATTTCTCAGAAGTTTTGCAGTATCCCACAAGAGACATACTTTTACACGGTACGTCCCTGAATTGGGGTAAATTGCCTTCACTTAAGCAATTTCATGGCATTAACATAGACACCAGTGTAGAGTCTCAGGTGACATTGCATTTTGGAGTTGGGAAAGATTAAAAGCAGGCATGCCTTTTACCACGGATCAGTGACGAAGGATAGGTTGCTTAAGTGTAACTTGATTAAAATTGTGAGCACCCAGAGTCATCTAAATGTGCTCAGGAATCTTTCTCAGGGCATTGCTTGGCATCCCCTACTGCTCACTTAAAGCCTGAACTACCCAAATTCAGCACAGCACTTCAGCACTTGTTTTTAAGCACGTGATGAAGAAAAACCCCTGTGCCCCTGCTCACAGCTGAGTGAGTTTTATGTTCTCCACCAGCAATTTTTTTTTCCACATTTTGTTCCTTCTTTTTTTTTTCTAGAGTGGGAAAATATCTCTAAAAGTGCCTTTAGCAACATCAATTAAAATAACCCTTGTTTCCAAGAGTGTAACTTGACAGCCTTGAGTTCGCAGCTAGAGAGTAGAATAAAAGACATGGCTTTCCCTTTCTTTTTATTTTTATTTTATTTTTTTAATAGATGCAAATTACAGGGTGATTCAGTAACAAGTAAACTCAAAGTTGTTTCATCTTTAACAGAGGCCACTAAAAGCAATGTTCAAAAACAAAGGACATCATCCAGTTCTGAAAGTTAATGGAGCAGAACGTTCATTTGAGTTCTGAGTTTTCCTCATGTCTGGTCCGGGAATGCTTGTTTGTAGAGCCTCGTGTTTTAATGCAGAACAGGTGCTGGATGGAGAAATTCAAGACCAAATTGATGGGACAGGCAGCTTGTCAAGATCCAAAATAGACCATCAAAGCAGGAGGTGGAAGAGAGCAGGTTGCAAACCACGTATCATCCCGGGGAAGATTAATGCTATTGTTCATGTCTGATTGAGAGACTGTGTATTTATGATTTCATGAGCAGAACTTGAGGTTTTTTAACCTACTGGTTTTGGACTAGATTTGGACATGACTATCACTCATCAGAGTTAATGTGTTTTTTCTCCTTACAAACAAGTTAAGAAATGAAAATGTTCTTCCTTCAAGAGGGAGTATTTTAGCATTTTTATTCTTTTTTTTAAAATTTCTTCTTTTGATCTCAAGTGAAAATGTAGTCTTTCTTTCCCATTTGTTTTTTTCTTTCTTCATTTTTTTTTTAATCCTCTGAATGTTTCCAGTGACAGTGAAAGAAACAAGTGACAGAAAAAGCTGGGAAAAGACAAACTGCAAAATATTAAAAAAATCATTTCAGAGCATTAAGAAGTTTTATTACTTTCAATAAAAAGTTTGGTGAGCTCCTTTAATAGACAGAAGATGGACTGCGGGGTCAGGAAAATCACTGCATTGAAAAAAAATCCAAACAATGGAACAAACCAAACAATCTTGGATGAATGTCTCTAGCTTTCCACTGCCTTTG
Source organism: Jacana jacana (assembly GCA_013400555.1). Lineage (NCBI taxonomy): Eukaryota > Metazoa > Chordata > Aves > Charadriiformes > Jacanidae > Jacana > Jacana jacana. Next base: position 350,868 of record VZTM01000014.1, on the reverse strand, counting down.
TCAGTGCTTCACTGGGAGTCAGGGCTACTGGTGCAATGTCAAAGGAGCATTGAGTATTTTGCCACCCTTTGCAATGCAGTTGTGTGCAATTTGGAAAAGGTCGAGGCTGAGGCACATCCCCTGGGATGTGTTTCCAAGTCTAAGTACCCCCCATCAATTAACATTTCAACAGAAGCACTGTAGAAGTTTGAGCACACATTTCTGATAACAAATCCATGGATGACCCATGTTAAGTGTAGGATACGGGTCCTAATGTGTTTCTTTAACCTGATTTGATTATAATCTTAAGAAAGAAACCATAGTTTCACCGATAAACATTTGTCCTCTGAAATCTGGCTTCCCCTAAAGCCACCTTCCACATGTAGGTCCCCATGACGACTGTCCTAAAGGCTCAAATGAAGAGTTTGCAGCAGTTTTCACACAAAACCCTTGTTTTAGCTCATAAAACCTCTTCCATCTCCTACTCTACCTTTGCCCAGACTTTTCTTTCCCTAACTGACACACCATCCTTCCAATTTTCTGCACCATTACTAGTGATTTCCACCTCCTAGATGCCAAATCTCACGTTTCTATGCCAATTAAGAGCAAGCTCCAGTCCCCTTCTGTTCTCAACCACCCAAATCATCAAGCTCTTTGGTACAAGGAACCTAGATGTTTTATAGTTATCACATCCTCCCTAAAACTCCTGGAGAACAGTGAGATGTTACTGCATGGTGAGTTTTGGTTGTTGTGTGAGAGAAATCATTGATATGATACCATATGTCTTCTCAAGAGACACAACCTATTAGATGAAAAGTCTTGACTGAACACTTCCCTGCCTGTCAGGGATCTGGGCGCTGTGACCCACTATACAGCTCCTTACTGTCCCACGCTGCTCTGTCAACATTCCCACTGATTTTGATTAACGAAAGCAAAGAGGATTTTGCTTTTCACCACTGTTTCCACACTAGCAGACAATTTTCCCTTACCATAGACCCAAAGAGAATGTATCACTTGGGTGCGTGTCTTCTCTCCCCACTTCTGTGGGAGAAGAAGGAGGTGATTATCCCCCTGTACTCAGCACTGGTGAGACCATCCCTTGAGTCTGGTGTCCAGTTCTGGGCATCTCAGCACAAGAGAGATCTGGAGGGGCTGGAGCAAGTGCAGAGGAGGGCAAAACAGAGGGTGAAAAACCTGCAGAATAAATCTTATGAGGAGTGATTGAGGGAGCTGGGTGTGTTTAGTTTGAGAAAGAGGAGGCTGAGGGGGGAGGCCTCATCACTCTCTACAACTGCTTGAAAGGGCATTGCAGAGAGGTCAGTACTGGGCTCTTTTCACAGGTAATTAGCGATAGAATGAGAGGGAATGGCTTCAAGCTGCAGCAGGGTAGGGTTAGGCTTGACATTAGGAAAAAATTCTTCCCGGAAAGAGTGATCAGATCCTGGAATGGGCTGCCCAGGGAGGTGGTGGAGTCACCGTCCCTGAATGTAGATTGGTTGTGGTTTTGAGGGATCTGGTGTAGGGGAGAACTTTGAAGAGTAGGGCTGATGGTTGGACTCGATGATCCCAAGGGTCTCTTCCAACCTAAATGATTCTATGATTCCATTCTATAATTCTGGTTTGTTTCTCTATAATTCTGGTTTGTATCTCACCCGATAGGACAATCTGACTTCATTAACCTGTGCTTTTTACCCTTAAACTTTGATTTTTTCCCCCAATGATTGTAGCTCTCTGTCCCATCACTTCAACTTAACGACACTAATATGGTAAAACAATTTCAGTGTTTCACTTCAGAGCCAAAGGGTTGGACTGATTCTATTTTATGCTGCGGTCAGTTCATTTTGCCAGGGTTTAAGCTATTTTCCGTGTCCACCGGGGACAGAACAAAAGGCCCTGGACTGAAATTGCAGCTAGGAAGATTTAGTTTGGATATCATGATAAACTAAAAGTGACTCTTTGGGGATGAAATGGAAAATGGAATCGCCGGCTTTGGAAGTGTTTAAGAAAAAGCTAGATGCATCTTTTATGCACATCCAGATAGTCCAGTTCTCCAGGAAAAAGGAAACTCAGAGCCATTGTACTTTTTAAAGACTGAGGTAAAGAATATTGAACTTTGATTAAAAAAAAGCAAACCCAAAACCACAAAGAAAATACCCCTCCAAAACAACACACACACTCACCCCAATTTTTATACCAAACTTTAGGTTTCTTTAAAGCTGAGGATGGCTTCATAGAATCACAAAACCATTGAATTCCAGGTTGGAAGTGACCTCAAGGATCATCTGGTCCAACCTTTCTTGGCAAAAGCACAGTCTAGACAAGAAGGTTGGCACAGCTGACATCTGTATGAGGAAGCAGTGTTCTACGCATTCCAAGAACTTGATGGATGACATGCAAGGTGCTGTGTTGTTCTTCCAACAAATGTCTGGGTAGTTGAAGTCCCCTGTAAAATCAGGTTCTGTTGACCTGAAGCTTGCTTAGATGACCCAAATATTGCTTTGTTGACCGTATCCTTTTGGTTTGTAGGTTGGTAGTAGATGCTTGCGGTAAAATTCCCTTTGGACACAATGCCTGTGATCGTGACCCAGAGGCATTCAGTAGCGTTTCCACTACTGCTTGGCTGACTTCTGGTTAGTCTGAATACATCACCAATAAACCCTTGATCATGAATTTGTTGTATAAAAACTGGCCATTTCTTTCAAGATTTCATTTCTTTCAACATGCTACAGTGCAGGTGTAGTAATAAGAGTGAAATAATTATGCCCAAACTCATCTTCTAGAGACCACTCACAACTGATGGAGAAAAGCAACCCTCTCCAGAGCATGGCTTGTCTTATTTAGCTGCCTCTATCAAATGAGATGGCTTATACTCTGAACTTGTCATTTCTCGATGTATACTGTGAAAGGAAACTTGGGAGAGCACCTGAAAGTTTTTGATGTTAACTGATGAATGAACACCACCACATCTCTCATCCTGTCTTCACAGGAGAGGTGCTCCAGCCCTTGGGATCATCTCTGTGGTTCTCCTTTGGATCTGTTAAACATACACACAGGCTCACTGAACTTCAGAACATCTTTAGGACAAAGAGGAAATTCAGAATGTTCTTGGTCTGTGAGATTGGGGCACTTGTACCCACCCTTCTTTGCAGATCTTTCCATATCATAGTCACAACGTGGCTGTGTCCCAGCTGCAGCCAAAGCTCATTAAATCCAACAGGAAAATCTCTCTGCTGAAACCTGAATGAATGTTCAAGTGCTCTGTGGCTTGGGACCTTCCAATACTCAATGCGATGCTGGAAGCTAAACTTTTAGCTACATAACAGCAACAAATCACTGCATGATTCCAGCTGTAACAGGAATCAAAGCTTAGGATACCAAAGCTTTTCAAACATTTTCAGATGCACCAGAAAGTCCTGCAGGAATAAATCCTTTAAATATATCAGTAGTGTGACTGAAGATTTAAGATCAGACGGCACCAAAGACATGCAGAGAACTTGAATTTAACAAGTTGTTTTTCACTTGAATCCTTTACAAAAATGTGTAAATACTTGCATGCTATGAAAAATCAGGAAAAAGGGAGTATTTTCCAGGAGTCCTGCTTGCTTGCTTGTTGCACTGTATCTGGTTATCTAACCTAGATTTTATTTTTCCTGAAGTCAGTATGTCTATACCAGTAAATTAAACAGAGCCAAGTCATGGATCTGGGCAATGTCCTACAGCTGCCCACACACTACATTGTTAGCATAGCCCCTGGCATAGCTTTGACCTGTGTCCAAGAGCAAACATTCAGACAATGTTTGAGCCCAGCCAGGGGACAGCATAAATGAGTCTATTCCCAATGGGAAGACTGCCTGTGGCTGCTTATTTTAGGGTGTGTGGGAGGGAGATAATTTATTTGTGTCAGTCAGGGGCCAAGAACGAGCTCTGATAGCTCTATTTACTAGCATAGCCACGGAGTCTCATGACTTGGCCCAAATGGGGTTAAGATCACAGAATCACAGAATTGTAGGGGTTAGAAGGGACTTTCAGAGACCACCTAGTCCAACACCCTGCCACAGCATCCAGAGCAGGTTGGCCAGAAACATGTCCAAGCAGGTTTTGAATATCTCCAGAGAAGCAGATTCCACACCCTCTCTGAGCAGCCTGTTCTGGGGCTCTGCCACCCTCACAGTAAAGAATTTTTTTCTCATGCCAAGATGGAATTTCCTGTGAGTTTTGAGTCCATTGCCCTTTTACCTATTGTGGGGCACCACTGAGAAGAGTCTGTCCCCATCCTATTGCCACCTGCCCTTTAGATATTGCTCAGCATTGATGAGATCCCCTCTCAGTCTTGTCTTCTACAGGCTGAGCAGCCCCATCTCTCAGCCTCTCCTCAGCTGAGAGATGTTTCACTCCCCTGATCATCTTTGTAGCCTCAGCTGGACTCTTTCCAGTAGTTCCCTGACCTTGAAGTTGTTCAGCCTGGAGAAGAGAAGGCTCCAGGGTGACCTTATATCCCTCTTTTGGTACCTAAAGGGGCTCCAGGAAAGCTGGGGAGGGACTCTTGATCAGGGAGGGGAGCCATGGGATGAAGGGGAAGGGTTTAATAATTGCAAGGGAGATGCTGGAGAAACCCTTTTCATAAAAGATTCTTTGTACAGTCATTCATGTACTAGTCTCAGTGTTAGAATTTTCAGCCAATGCAAATCAGTGTTGCACTGGTGATGTCAGCAGAGCATCATGAGGTTACATCAGGTACATCAGTATTTAACTCACAGGTTCAAAGACAGAGCATCCTAAAGAGGAGATCCTATACCTCTGTGACCACTGGGGTTTAGCCACCCAGCTACAGAGAGAATATGGCTGTGCAAGTCTCCAAGTTACCTGTACATGATACTTCAGCGGATAATTCAAAGCATGGGCAGAAGAAATGTGGTCCTACCTGCACACATTTGTGTGCACTGATCTGAAAGATCGTTCCTGATCATTTTGGTATAGAGATGAAGGAGAGATTTCCTTTACAAAAAAATAGAACAGGTCCAGAGGAAAAGAAATATTTTTGTTGTTGTTATTGTCAATAATTTAACCAACATTTTTGATGGGTTCCAGGGCCGTTCTCCAAATTGCCAAGAAAACTGATTTGGTTATGAGGGGATATTGAACTGACAAACTCATGAAAAGTGAATGGTGTAAAACCAGGACAGAGTGCTAAAAACAATCTGGAAGATATTTCCAGTGGGAATTATAGGTGCCTCAGCTGCACTACGGCATCTCAGGCATCTCTAGATGCCTCTTTTGGCACTTTACTGTCAGAAAACAAGAGTTGTAGCCTTTCAGTACTGTTAATCAATCTTTTGAAGTAGCTTTCTGATTCCATCAGTTTCATCAACAAAAGAAAATCACTCCATTGACTCCATTTAGTCAATGGAAATAAGTGGAACCCAATATAGAATATTCAATTCTGCAGTAAATTACATTCTTCATATTTTGGTGATCATCTTTTGGTGATCTTGACGCAGAGAGGGCAACCCAGGTCAACCGAACATCTGATGTGTTGATATCTAGGCCCTCAGTCACTTAAAGAATAACCCAAGAAATCGAACTGATATGGAAACTGTTGAAAAGCTGTGTAACTTTTGCTATATTCTAGTATGAAATTCTGACTAGAGCTAAAGAAAGATCAAATGTAGTGAACCATGAAAAAGAACGAGAATTAATGGAAACGAATGATTTATTTTGATTTAAGCGCAGCTCTCCAAGATGGAAACGCGAGAGGCCAGTGCAGAAGCTGGTTTCTGGACAGAATTTGCTGAGCTAAGCCACAACCGACTCCAAAAGAGCTTCTGCAATTAAGCCTGTGTTACCCACCTATAGGTGCAAGCCAAATGAGAATCAGTGATCACTTCCCAGGGGTTACTGCAGAAGTACAGCCAGGTAAACATGATCTGGGTGTGTGGATAGACCATCTGCTTACCCTTGACATTCCAGCCTACACAACCCACTTACCAGCAGGTCAGCTGGGAGGAGTCAGGCTGGCCTTCAGCATGCATCCGGGACAGGGAATGAATTGATTTCCCCGGGACCAGAGCAAAACAGTTGAAGACTTTGGCCAGAACTCCAGCCTGTGTGACGTAAGAACCATCAGAGGGATGGAGTCCACGTCGATCGAGAGGATTCAGATAGGTTACTAACCAGGAATCCGGAGAACAAAGATCAAAGCAGTTCTTGGAAGTGTTTGGGTGGTTTTTTTTTCCACTCACTGACAATTTGCAAACAAATTTGTAACGGTGAGAGGACAGGGAAGACAGCCTTTGGCACAGGAAAGCATTTTGGATTATCTGTGAACTTTTTAGAACTTGGCTCTTTCATCAAACATCACTAAGTATCATGTCATTTTGAATTAAAAAAAACCCAAAGAACAAAAAAACCCAATAATTTTTATTTTTCAGGTTTTTTGCTCAGAAAGCCCTTTCTACCCCCAGGAAACAATTAACTAAGTGAATATTAGTTTGTGAGATGCCAATCTGCAACTTTCTGGGTGAATATTTTGCCTTCCTAGCCTTTCCCTTCCCCCAGAATGCATTTGTCTGTGTGAAGTATTGCTCAGCTGTAGTACTGATTCCCTATGCCTAATCTGAGCATCCAGAGAGACACCAACTTTCCAGCTCAGTACAGAGTGGCTATGGTGCAGCCTAATAAATTACAGGCTGGGAAATCACCAGGAGTAATTTCTTTACCTCATCCTGCCCCTCCAAAATACCAAGTGTCAATGGATGACATCAAGCCTGCGTGCTGGTTTTCACGTTGGCTCACTGAGCTGCCATGGCCCAGTAACACCTTGGCTCCTTCAGAAGCTTTCACACCTTTGTGCACTTGACCTTTTCATTACAAGACTTGGCACCAACTTTGGGGTTTCTTTTCTCTTCTTTTTCTTCTTTTCTTTTCTTTTCTTTTCTTTTCTTTTCTTTTCTTTTCTTTTCTTTTTTCTCTTTTTTCTTCTCTTCTCTTCTCTTCTCTTCTCTTCTCTTCTCTTCTCTTCTCTTCTCTTCTCTTCTCTTCTCTTCTCTTCTCTTCTCTTCTCTTCTCGTTTGAGTTTATTTTTATTATTTTTTTATGTGTTTGTTTCTTTTCTTTTTTTAACACCAGGCTCGTTGAAGGAGAATAAAACCTAATGCCAGGAAACTGCCACTGAAAGAACTGGGTAGAAAAAAAAAATGTGTAAAAAAAGATACTTCTGTCAAGCCATTAGCATTCTTGGAAGCTTTAGAAGTTTGTTCTGCATTGGGAAGCAGATGTTGCAGAACATCTGCTGCACAGAAATGCAACAAGGCTGTCAACACCCCAGGCTGTTATTGTCCTGCAGAAAACAGGATAAGGTTGCAGGTAAACAAGAAGAAGGTGGTAGGAAAAGCAATTGTTCATCTGAAAGCTTCCAGCTTGGCTTAGGAAATCTGCTGCAGGCCACGATTGTTCTTCTCTACACCAGGCTCGGTGACAGGTAGTCAGTTGTTACGAGGGCTCAGAGGTAGCTGGGTCCAGTGCCAGCCACATCCTTGCCTCGCCTGCACTGCAGTTCGATGTTCCTTAGCCATGTTAGCCCTGCTGGCTGGTCACTTCCTCCAGACATTTGACTCAGCTAAAAGTTCTTGCTAGGACCAGCCAAGAAAGAATGTCCTCAAACTGCATGTGTGTGCCAAGTGAGCATTTTTTGGTTTGTTTTCTGTTTTACTTCTCCCCCCTTAAAATTGACAGCAATGACTTCTCCAGCCATTACCATTGTTTTCATTCATTTTTATTTCCTGGATGATCTTAGCTAGATATTCTTGCTTCAGAAAAAACATAAAATAATGTAATAGTACTAATATCCCGTCCTCCCCCTTCCCCGAACCACACACACAAACACACAAAATTGGCAGACGGTGTTTTCCTTCGGGTTTGCCTTTTTATTTTCAGTCTGAAGCCAAAACGTGGAATGCAGTTTCAGATTATTATGAGTCAGATCAGCAGCTGAACTGAAGACCCCCGTTGTGAGAAGCTTTGAACACTGAGGGGAACACATTCCGGTCACTTGCTCTCTCTAGCTCTAATGAAGTCCCTGAGGGTTGTGCTCTTTTGTTCAACATGAAAACACCGAATAACTGGATCCTGTGGTCTGAACTTGCTGCAGGTAACATCCCATCTTGTTTTCCATCTATAAAATACTCCCATGGCTGCAGTGACTTTTCATAACCTCTGTTAGGAACAGGGCTTTAGAGATGAGAAACTGCTCACAAACTTGGTGTCTGGGACCACCAGCTTCCCCTGGGAATGGAGACCATCGGTGGACTGGTTAAAAAACCACTTTGGGAATGCTGAGGAGGAGAGGGATGCAGTTTGAAAGTTTTCTTCCTAAGCTGAACAAAAAGGCCAAGGACCAGTTGCACTTGATCCTTTGCTAATCAGTCCTGTCTCATGCACTTGGCTGCATCCTCCAAAGTTAAAATCCTCTTAAAATAGATTTCCTTCTGAAAGCTCATGAGTGCCATGAAGATGTCAGTTGTAAAAACACCAAAGAATTGCACTAAAGTTTTTCTTCACAACTATTCTTGCAATTGTCACATTTTTCAGCGGAGCGACGTGGCTCTGGAACAGCCTCCTTTTATTTTCCAACAAGAGAAAATTCAAATGAAAGTGAACTTTCAAAGCCTGAAGGCTTAAACCCTGGTAGGATACTCAAAACAGTTCCTAGGGTGCATCTCACGGCTCAAAACACATCGGGAGATGTTTATTTGTATACAAAGAACAAAATGGTCATGAATATTTCAAAACACTGACTCTTCCACTTACAGTCACTTTTTTTGAGCTCAAGTAAAGGTCTGATCCAAAGTTCTGTGGCCAATAGAAGAAGTTTGATTGATCTCAGTGGGCTCTGGGATCCCTTTGGGGTCAAATTCTTGAACCCTGCAGAGTCAGTGCTTTCATTGCAGTTAATCTTAGGTACATTAGATAGGAATCCAATCTTTCCAATTTCAGTGGTGTAATGCTACCCTGCACAGGCTGAAAAATCTCATTTTCTGTCCTCTCTATGAAATATTGTAATAAATACTGTATTATTCCCCATAAAATCAGATATATTTCCAGCTTTGACCAGAAGAATAGCAGACTTGGCCATCTAGTCAAGTCGATAGATGACCGCTGGGATGTCAGGAACAATACCTTACCTTGCCGAGTCACGATGAAGTAAAATGGGGATTTAGTCAAGAAATGATATAAAGTTTTAGGTCTTCCTTTCTTCCTCCTGGATCTTTTGCTGCAGCAACAGCAGATGGCTTGATGATGTGGTTTGAGGATCTAGTGCATTTATGAGAAAGAGTTGAACTTCGAGATGCCTGGACATGCTGCTCTGAGGGAACTGGTGAGCCAGACAGGAGCACAGCAGCCCCTAATTTGGCAGCTAAAATGGTGCTGAGGTGGCAACTGGAGACAATAACGTGTTTTGGGATAATAACCCACAGGAGTGTGCCTTGCTACATTCTTGACAGTTTTTTTTTGCTACCAATGGTTTAAGGAAAGAGGATTAGATGAGACCATCTGCCCTAGAAATGTTTGGGCATCTCTTGCTGTGGCATTCATTCAGTTGTATCGATGTGGCACCTAATGCTGAAATAATTGTATGTATCCTGGTGTCCAGAAATAATGTCTGATGGGGTTGTCACATGGCAGAGCAGCCTGTGGCTGCAAGGACATCAGTCCAGAAGAGAAGAAGCTGTTTCAGTTCCAGTAGCTAACTTTAGCCTAACCTCACAAAAACAAAAATGCTCTTGAGAGGACAAGGTTTTTGTTGGCTCTCCCAAGCCTAAAGGCATCCCAGTAGGCAGGTCAGGCTTAGCCATCATTATGGGAACCTTGGGTCTGGTCCAGAGCCTACTAAGTCAAAGGGAGTCTATCTACTGACTCCAGCAAGGCTTGGATCTGACCCACTGGGTACAGGAGAAGAGACCTTTGTCCATGTGGGAAAACATTGTTTTCCTCCAGTCCTCCAGTGTACAACAATTTTAGAGCTCCTGCATTTTAATTCCTCTTTCCCCGCCACCTCTTTTTTTTCTTTTTCTTTTTCTCTTGTTTTTTCTCTCTCTCTTCTTTGGCAGCAGCTGGTCTGGAAAAGTTAGAGAAGAAACATGATCAGGCTGTTTTCTTCAGTCGCGCGCCGCTCTCAGCATTGTCTCAAGTAACTGGGCTGCTGTTTGTTAGCCATCATTACCTATTTCAAGTGGAATTGTTATCTGGAGCTCCAGGTTCATCAGGCAAACTGGTGCAATGCAGCAGAGATTCTGCTTTTTATTTGGTTGCTGCTTTTTATTGCCCTTTTACAGGAAATGTGGGTGAAGTCCAGACCCAAATCACTGCAGGTGTTCCACCAAAAGCCATAGCTGGAGGCCAGCTGCAGATTATCGCCTCCTGGGGTAAGGAACTAGTGTCACTGACTCCTTGTTCTTCCCACGCTTTCCTCGGCATCTGATACACAGAACTGCATCTGGAGATTTTTGAGGGGTTCCTGATATTCTCTGATTGTCTGGACAAGAGATATCACAGTGTGTCATAGCTCATATCTGGGAAAAGCTCTTAAGTTTCCTTTCTGAACACCACTGAACCTTGACTCTGTTTTGTCCCTATGTTGTCACAGTCTTTACCTGAATGAAGGACCTAGGAAGCAGCCAAGAGGTCTCACCTTGAAATCCCTCACATACCCGAGTGCCTCAGAGTCACCACCTTTAACACAATGAGCCCTCACAATGTTCCATCTGCTTCTTACCAACCTGTAGGACAGGTGAAAGATGAGGGTTAACATTGCAAGTAGGGACACATAAAAATTAAAAGATCTACTAAGTTATGCATAAATAGGAATCCTGCATCATTGGTGGTGCCTTAAAGGCAACTTCAATATGGGATGGAAGGTATGACTGAGTCATAGAATCACAGAATCATAGAATGATGTGGGTTGGAAGGGACCTTAAAGATCACCTAGTTCCAACACTGCTGCTCTGGGTGGGGCCACCTCCTACTAGACCAGGTTGCTCAAAGCCCCATCCAACCTGGCCTTGGAGGGGAAGAGGCACCCCCAACTTCTCTGGACAACCTGTTCGTTCCAGTGTCTCACCACCCTCACAGTAAAGAATTTCTTCCTGATATATAACCTGAATTTCTTCTCTTTCAGTTTAAAACTGTTGCCCTTCATCTAATCACTACATTCCTTGATAGAGTCCCTCCCCATTTCTCCTATAGGCTGCCCAAGACTTGTCCTGAAGATTTGCAGGAGACCTGCATCCTCCCATGCTAGTACCTGACGGCCACGCACGTTACATTTAAAAGGAAACTTGAACAACTAGTTCTAGTGAAGATACCTATTTTGGCACAGGTGAGTCCAAGCAAACATCTCAGAATCCCTCAAATGTGTAGTTTTCCTACTGCATATCAAACAACACAGGTCTATAACAAAGTAACCCCAGATCTGAGGGGGTTATGTTAAGAGACCTTGTATCAGCAACCTCAGGGCTACTTAAGACATCAACTCCCATCCTCAGGGTAAGAGAAATTATGGGAGAATCCTGGCAGCCTGACTCATTTCCTTCTTTAAATAGGATCCTCAGGAAATAATCCTGGAAATATCTCAGTGGAGTTTACAGTCCATCATGCATCCAGGCTTTAGTCCTCCTGCTGAGCCATGCTTGAGCTGCATAAAATATGTCCTCAGGCTTTTTTTGTTGTTTTTTTTTTCCCCACACACTTGATTACTTGCAGAACAACTTTTAGCAGCTGCACACAATCACCCCTGAACTCTGTTGCACTTGCTACATGAGGTCCTGAGTCTGAACAATGTAAAGCCTAATTAAATCAGTGCATGAGCCTTTTGGTTTGATAGGTGACATGGCTGAGTAACTGCAATGACACAACAAGGTCTTTTTACTGAACCACTGTGGCTCAGTAATAGGTGGCTTGGTGATGTGGATGTTTCCCTGATATCCAAGCTCGTGGACACCTTGAGCCTTCAAGAATTCTGGCCTACAGACTCTGAAAATCTACTGGACAGAGAAGAAACAGAGACTGTAGGACCCTGATTCCCATCCCCATCTTGCTATCTATTTTTATGAAGATTTGCCATCATTTGCATGATGTCCCTCCAACGAGCACTGTGACTGAAACAACCTGTGATCTCCTGACTCAGTCAGAGGACCAGAAACTCCAGAGCAAATCCCTCATCTATTATCAGAGATAAAACAAGGATTTGAACATTTTCTGCAAGAAAAGCATTGAGCTCCTGAAAAGGGAGAAGTCCAGCAGAATGATGGCAGGAAAGAAACACCACTGGTAATCACAAATGCTGGATTTCTGAATTTATTTATTATAACTGGATTTCTGAGTTTGTATGCGTTAACATGACATGGCAAAAGCAGGACAAACTGTTGAGATTGATTATACTACAATGATCACTGCAAGGAAATATATTTCACTTTAGGTATGGCTCCAGAGGAGACTTTTGGATGAAATGTGAAATTCAGGGTGGCCTAGAAACTAAGGCAACAAACTGGTACTCAGGAGGTTAGAGTGTGTGTCTGCCTTAAAAGAATTTTAAGACTGAAAGGTCTTAAATCTGATAGGGAAAACAAAGGCTAGAAATAAAAATTATTTCCCTCCTCCTGAATCCAGTAGTTGGTTTCTGCCTCAGGAAGTTCTTCCAGAAAGCCACCCAGTCCTGCACAAGAAGGGGAGCTGCCTTTTCTCTTAATGGATCTTTCCAGTAGTAAATCATGACCATTTCTTAAACGTGTTCCATTTTGCAGCTGAATTAACTCAGCTTCACATTCTAGGCACCGGGATTTATTAGAATTTCTTCTACTAGATTGAAGAGGCCTTTAGAACCTGGTGTACTTTTTGAGAGTATTTATGCATAAACTTAGTAGGATATGTTTTTGAACAATAAATATCAGTTGAGCACTTGTTCCTATGCTCCAGATGGATACATGGACACTTTGGCTATGTCTTTTTTTTTTTTAGTCTAATTTAGTTCAAATGTCAGAAACCAGAGCTGAATCCAGCCTCAGGTGCTGTTGTGGAAAGTTTAAGAATGACTCTGTGTCCTTACTAGAGCTCTGACCTTGTTCCTCCAGTCATCGTTGTATTTCTGAAAGGGAAACTGGGCAGCAAACAAATGTACTAAAATAATAATCTTAGCTACAACAAATAGCCATTCCAATTTGCTATTGCTAAAAAATAAGGGATTCTAGAAATGAAAAAAAAAAATCACATCTTCTTGTTAAAATCAACAATTAGAACAACTTTCTCACAGGGAGTCCCTGAGTGAAGAATTCTTTCATTTAATTGTTTTAAAATTGTAAATTTCTGCAATACCTCATTAGAAAAACATTTTTTAAAATTACATTTTATTCTGGCCCAGTGAAGCATGATGTCATGTCATAAAATACAATTAATTGATGCCCTGGAAGCTCTAAAATTGCTTCTGCTTCCCAGATGATATTCCCTGTAAATATAGGAGTTGTTGATGATTTGTATTGGTTTTCTTGCTTTACAGTTTGTTGTTTTGAGGTTTGAAATGGCAGTAGCCTTGATTGTTTAACTGAAACAGGTATTATTTTTCTCAAATTCAAAAGAAACCTTGAATTTAGTATGTACCCCTTGATCAGGACCTTACATCACTTCGGAAGTGTGAAGCAGTTCTGGAGAAAACCACACAAGGTTGAAACCAGGTATGTCCAAGTTGGAATCAATTAGAATAAATGATAGTTTGGGTTCATTAGCAGGAAGGAGAGTAACTCACAGGGCAATGTTGCTTTTCATGTACTGTTGTCACCATCAGGTGGTACATTCTGGACATATAAAAAGATGGTGAATACACGTTATAAGCTTGAGGATCTCTTGAGTGTAAAAAACAATACATCCTCCCACATGCAGAAATGTGGGACTAAAATAGATCAATTATTTAATTTGTCTCCTGAGGGAAGATCAAGAAACTTTGTTTATGATTGAAAAAGGCTTTCTGTG